>OZ007502.1:54120385-54441886 GCA_963931805.1 Microdon myrmicae | reverse complement strand
AGGGTACTTTTGGTTGAGGATCAGATATGACAAGAAATGTAGTGTGGTGGAAGAAAGGAATTGAACGCAAGGCGGACAAGCAATAAGAAAGTCAGTTAAGCTTGGGCTTTGTGTAGCTGTTTATTGTTCTGATCGAGATTCTGGTAGTCATGCGCTGGAGCGATTTTAGAATCCATTATACTCAAACATTTTTTTTTGTATAATACGCGTGAACAATACTTTTAATATTACCTTAAAATGCATAGTACGGATAAAGACAAATGAAAGGATACAGAGAGTACTGGATCGGTCCAGAGATATCTTTCGAAGATTTACACCTTTCTAGCGATACAAAAAAAACCCCAGGTAAAATATCAGTAAGAAAGTCAGTTGAGTTTGGCGTTTGTGTAGCTGCTTATTGTTCTGATCGAGATTCTGGTAGATCGATTTTAGAATCCATTATACTCATATATCATATCCATTATACTCATATATCAATCAATCATTAATCCATTATACTCATATCATACTTTTTTTTGTATAATACGCATATAATACAATCTTTCTGGCCGTTCAATCCAAGTGGTTCTTTATGGTGTCAAATCTGTCTCCCATCAAATTAATGCAGGTGTTCTCCAGGGATCGGTACCCTCACCCACTCTCTTCCTGACCTTTATAAATGATCTCTCGTCAGTTACTCACAATCCAATTCACTCGCAAACGTCTTGTATGACCGGAAAGTGAGACAAAAAATACTACACTTCCCCACAGGCCGTAGAAACTTCTGGGCATTCGTGAAAACATTAAAAACTCAGTCTCTTCATCCATTCCATCGCTTATAGTCGATGACAGACCAGTCACTAGTGCAATAGAGAAGGCGAATGTACTTGCTGCACATTTTGCAGCCAACTCAAAGCTCCACATCAGTTCCTCCTAAACTTGAGCATAAGCAGCCCACCATGAGCCAGATTCACTCCCGAACGCGTACTGTTGCCCGTGCACTCAAAGAGCTAAACGCAAACAAATCTGCTGATCCGGATGGCATTCCCCCAATCCTCTTGAAGAGATGTTCCTCTTCACTCGCTAAACCACTGTGAAAACTCTTCCATTTGTCTTATTCTACTGGCCGTTTCCCCAAATAGATGGAAGTCAGCAAACATTCAGCCAATTCCCAAAAAGGGTGACAAATCTGTCCTTTCTCTTATCGACCCATAGCACTAACTTCTATTCTCTCCAAGGTAATGGAATCACTTCTCAACCGTCAACTTTCGAAATATCTAGAATCAAATGACCTCCTCAATGACCGCCAATATGGCTTTCGTAGCAATCGGTCCACAGGAGATCTGATGGCGTACTGTACCGAAAAGTGGAGCATCAAGCCCCTTTATCTAAATTGAATTCATATGGAGTGGACAATTCCCTGATCCAATGGATAAGAGACTATCTTTCTGGCCGTTCACTTCAAGTGGTTCTTGATGGTGTCAAATCTGTCTCCCATCAAATTAATGCAGGTGTTCCCCAGGGTTCGATACTCTCACCCACTCTCTTCATGATCTTTATAAATTATCTCTCGTCAATTACTCACAACCCAATTCACTCGTTTGCTGATGATAGCACGTTGAGTTTCTCATACTCATACGAACACTCCAGTCCAAAGTCTTCGAACATCTCTACCAACCAGCAACTTATGCTTGATACATTGAATTCAGACCTCAATAAGATATATCAGTGGCGATTATCTAACCGAGTAGAATTCAATGCCCGAAAAACTCAGTGCTGCCTCTTGTCGTCAAAGGTGTACCCCAAAGTAAAATACGGTCTATGAACGGCACTTGCATCGACGAAGCGAAGGAACTATAATCCTCGGCACACGAATTAATTCGACTCTTAACTGGAATGACCACATATTTGAAGCTGCGAAAAGTGCAGCCAAATGTATGGGGTTTCTTAAGAGATGCAAAAGATACTTCACTCCATCCAACCTGGCCACTATTTACAAGGCGTATATTCGTCCAAAAATGGAGTTCAACTCCCATATTTGGCCAGGCACATCCAAAACTGCACTACACTACACGTGCTTGATAGAGTGGAAAAACGAGCAGTGAAACTTATTGGGAACTCAGCCGTAAGTCCATCAATTCCGTCGTTAGAACACAGGCGCAACGTATCATGCCTATCTCTTTTCTATAGGTATTACCATGGCCGTTGCTCAACTGAACTTGCTGCATGTGTTCCGCCGTTTCAGACATTTTCCCGACATACCCGCCAATCTGTGAATGCGCATGAGTTTACGTTGAAAGTGGACTTTAGGCGCACAAATAAAAATAGAGTCATTCTTTAGCCGAACCACACGAATGTGGAATGTTCTGATCTGAATGATCATGTGTTTGCTGGCCCTTGTGATATCGACATTCAAGACCAATATACATCGACACCTCCTTTCCTCATCCACTTCCTCTCCATCCGCTCGCACTGTGCTCTGACATTTAAGGGTACTTCAAAGTCCCCTTTTGTGCGCGCGTTAGTGTAAAAAAAAAAACCGTGAACAATAGTTTTAATAATACCCTAAAATGCATGGCACAGACAAAGACAAATGAAACGATGCAGAGAGTATCTTTTGAAGATTTACACCTTCCTACCGATACAAAAAAAAATTAAAATATCAGTAAGAAAATCAGTTGAGTTTGGGGTTTGTGTAGCTGCTTATTGTTCTGATCGATATTCTGGTAGATCGATTTTAGAATCCATTATACTCATACATCATATCCATTATACTCATATATCAATCAATCATTAATCCATTATACTCATATATCATACTTTTTTTGTATAATACGCGTGAATAATAGTTTTAATAATACCCTAAAATGCATGGTACAGACAAAGACAAACGGAACGATGCAGAGAGTATCTTGTGAAGATTTACACCTTACACTGCGCTGACGTCGGGACTATAATCATTGTCACATCGAAGGCGCGTAGCCGACCTCTGTCTGTTTTGCAGATATTATTACGGGTACTGTTCTTCGTTTATATGCGTCCCACAAGACAATCCGAAATGATCGCATAAGTTTGCGGTTCATCTACCGATGGCGCGACCATCCCTGGTTCAGAACTCTTTTCGTTACAGAACGGGAAAATGTGTGGAATTCCCTCCGTTACAACCGGGGCATTACAACCTGCAACTGTTCAAGAAGAACTGAAACGGTTATTTGGTGGCATCTTGGGGAGCCGAGATTAGATTAGCAGCCGTATGCCGTACCGAGCAAGACGCTGGACTTAGGCATGGCAGGACTTACGTTCAGCTCACGGCGGAGTCTTATTCATATTATTCACTTCATCAACTACAAACGGAAATCTGATGCCTATCCCACCACCACCTTTTCTACGACTCAACGACTACAACTGACTCCCAAACCATAGCCAATCTTTTCGTGTCCTTCTTCAAACTATCCTTCAAGGACGACTCGTTCGAGCTTAACCCCTCCTACTTTATTGGCATGTCTGAATTCTCCCTTGACCTTTCTCATCCCTCTACACATTTATCAACACCAAGTTATAAGAAAACTTGAACAATTGAAAGACGATTTCAGTCCCGGCTCAGACGGACTCCCTGCTATCCTCTTAAAAAAATGTTCCCCTTCTCTCTCCCGCTCGCTTCAATCTTCAATCTATCCCTTGCACAAGGTCTATTCCCTGACATTTGGAAATCCTCTTACATAACCCCCATACATAAAAAGGGGCAAAAAAACGATATATCCAATTATCGTCTCATTGCTAAGCTTTCGCACATTCCTAAACTGTTCGAAGGCCTTCTATATGATAAGTTACGTTTTCGCTGCACACCCATCATCTCTCCTAACCAGCATGGCGTCCTCTCCGGCAGGTCCACTACCAACCTTGTCGAATTCACATCCTACACACTCCTTGCCCTAGAAAACGGCGATGACGTCGATGTAGTCACCACCGACTTTAGCAAGGCCTTCGATAAAATCTCCCATAACCTCATTCTCTTCAAGTTATCTTCCCTCGGTTTTGAATCACCGATGATTAATTGGATCTCTTCCTATCTCAATTATCGAACCTGCCGCGTGCGATTTAGATCCACCCTCTCCGATCCTTTTTTCCCAACCTTAGGTGTCCCCCAGAGCAGTCATCTCGGCCCTCTCCTATTTATCCTAACCATAAACGACATAGGTTCTTGCATCAATCACTCCTTCATCACCCTTTACGCGGATGATTCCAAAATTGTTAAGACAATCCGCTCTCCCCTAGACTCCTCACTTCTTAATCGGATCTTGACAGCTTGAAGACTTAGTTATTATTATTATTATTTATTGGCCTGTAGGAACCCGGAAGTTCATGACCTCACCGACTCGGCTTCGCCATCCTTCCCTGTCCTGGGCACTCTCCTTCCACGCTTCACCATTCGATCCGATCTCCTCAAGGTCAAACCTAACATTGTCCTCCCATCTCCGTCGCGGCCGTCCTACCGGTCTCTTTCCCGTTGGTCTACCGTCAAGAATTCTATGCACGGTCCTATCGTTCCCCATTCGCGCCACGTGTCCGGCCCATCTTAATCTTCGCGACTTGATTACTCTCACTATTGTAGGTTTGCGATATAGTTCTTCCAATTCGTGGTTATGGAGTCTCCTCCATTGTCCTGCCTCCTCGTCATATTTACCTCCAAAGATGCCTCTCAAAACTTTATTCTCGAATAGACGGAATTTGTTTTCTTCCCGTTTTGTGAGAGCCCATGTTTCGCATCCATATAGAACAATTGGCATGATTATGGTTCTATAGACACGGAGCTTTATGTTACGTGATAGCAGTCTGGATTTCAGCAGTTTACTGACTGCGTGCCAACTCGCGTTGCCGGAATGCAGTCTCTTGTTAATTTCCTTCGACATTTCGTTACTGGCCGTCAGTATCGTTCCCAGATATTTAAATTCTTTAACTTTTTCAAAGATCTTACCTCTGACGTTTATATGTGTTCTCTGAGACCCACCTGCTCTCGCCGTAATCATGTATTTTGTTTTGTCTTCAGCTTGAAGACTTAGTGCCAAAATAATTGCCTAGAACTGAATATCGCCAAATGTCACACAATCACCTTCTCTCGGAAGCGTTCCCCCACTCAGCCACGCTCCTATCTCTTGCTGGACCAACCGATAACATCCGATAACCGACAAACCTGGTGGCGGAGTTACTAAGTAACAGAGGTATGTGAGTCTAGCAGACGTCGCCCATCCACAATAGTTATATTGTCCAACTTCATCCTATCCAGCATTTAAAATGCTAGTTTTTATACTCCTTCGTTTTTCCTAAATCAAAGTGTGTCCAGAGTCCCCGCACAAAACATCAGACTCTCAGTAATTCCCGACTGGAACAATTTCTGCGGTCAAATATGCACTGTCAAACCCATGGCATCCAAGGGTATTGCTAAATATATATATATATATATATAACGATGTCGTTAAATATATAATGGGTCTTCCAATAGGGACTTGACAACTTTTTTTCGGTAGTAAACTTTTATAATTTGCAGACATTGTTCGTCCGTGAACTTAACCACGATGAAAATGTTGAGTTTACTGAATAAATTGACAGTGACAGTTCGATGATTAGTGGAAGGGTGCGTTCACAAATTAAATTCAAAGTTGTGAAGTCTCTATTGTATCATCATCATCATCATCATCATCATCATCATCGTCGTCACTACAACCGGGAACCGGTCTTGGCCTTATTTAGCAAGTCCTGAGGCTTGTTAAATTTTCCCTGCTAATTTGTTCTTCCGGGCAAGGTCATTAGTCTTGCGCCAGAGGCTCCCCGACGGGGAATCGAACCCCGGTCTCCCACGTGACAGGCGGGGATACTATTTTGCAGATAGAATTATGCGGTTGAAGAGAGCTAAAGGTCGAAGTTCATTTAAGTGACAAGTAATGATCGTTGAATTTAATAATGCAACTGCCGACTTTCAACATTAGACTGGGATTGCTCTTTAACTGCAGTAGGCAGCATTGGATTTAAGGGAGTCTTTGCGACCGCAAGTCTATGTTGGTATTTCTCTTTGTCGACAAAAGGTGGCAGTGTGCTTTTAAGACGTTGCATGCAGCGTAGTGAGGTAGTTTCCATCGGTATATCTTATTGAGGTCGAAATTCAACTAGTTGAACGTACCTTGTTGAGTAGTGTAATCACAAGATGACCATATAAAATGAATCAACTAAATGAATTGCCCCAGTCACGATTTGCAAGTGTTACATGACATGCACCCGGTGCTGTCAGTGATTCATTATTGAATAGGTTAACTCGTGTCATTATTTTTACACTCTACGCTAAGGTGGTGCTAGAAGTAAGAATAGCATAATAAGCAAAATTGATTTTTTTTTGAATGAATGAGTAAGAATTTGTAATTATTTGAATGAATGATCGGGAGTAAATTCCCCGACAATTTGTAAATAAAATCAATCATACCCGAACTTTAGCGTTGAATCAACACTGCGGCGACTTCGCCATAATCTTTTAGTGGGCTGCGTTTTATACAGCACAATTAGGGAAGTTGGTTTTTAAATAGTTATCCTTTCTTCGATCATACCGTTACATGGTTACCGATCCTGACAGATCCTTATACCTTTATTAAATACCATCACACAGGACAAAGTATAGATCCTTACATCAATACACCTCTCAATAACTTTACAGTTGCTTAATAATGAAGTCCGAAGACCTTAGTTAGTTCGAACGAGTAAGAGAACCTCAACTAGGTGTCATTAGCTAAAGAAAGGATTGTGGGTAGTGGGAAATAGGTCATTTATAAAAATGAGCAACAAAGTAGGTTGTAATTTTGGGAATCGCGGGTAAAAAAAAAATTGATATGCTGAACAACATTGTCAGGCACTAGTTCAAGCTATCTCTCTTAAGCTTTAATACTTGTAACTTTAGGGCTCTTTACATGTTCTATATCGACCGACATCGATCTGATTAGGTTCTCAATGAATCGATTTCTCGAATGTTACATAAATGCAAAGACTCCGATCAACAACTAAAAATTATTGTAAATAAGATGTTAGATTACAAATAAGATTATTGTAATTTATTAAAGTTTGTATTAAACTTAATAATAAACAGAGAAATAAAGGAATGGATTGGGTTTAAGTAATACATATTATATATTTATGACAGATCGAACTTTCACTTTTTTCAGTTCTATTTGACGTTTCATCATGGAAGGATCTAACTCTACACAGTATTTACAATTTATTTAGCTGAAAATCAGTGTTCCGACAGGTATGTGTTCGGAGCGCTTAGAACAATTGATTAGAGGTCTACATAATAGGCCTATCGATCGTAAAATATCGAAAAATTCGTAGGATTTGTATTAATGGATAATACGCGACCAGATAGACCATATTTAGTAGGTAGTGAAGAAAATATAGCTGCAGTAGTTATATTCGCTAAGTAGCGAACGTAACAGCGAAAGTTGGAACCTAAAAATGAACTGTGTTAGATGGGCTCCTCGATAGTATAGTGGTTAGTATACCCGCCTGTCACCCGGGAGACCGGGGTTCGTTTCCCCGTCGGGGAGCCCCTGGCGCAAGACTAATGACCTTGCCCAGACAAAATAAATCATTATGGAAAATTTAACAAGCCTCAGGACTTGCTAAATAAGGCCAAGACCGGTTCCCGATTGTAGTGCCGATGATGATGATGATGATGATGATGTTAGATGGAATTACGGCCAAAACAACTTGCGCTAAATAACGCGCCACGCACGTCGAGATGCTTTTGTTCCAAAGCCGACAGCGAGATGTATACCACGTCGATAGGCATTTGTCGCAGAAACAAAAACGGACACGTCACGTTGTAGGTCTCCACAAAGGCTTACCCATTTTCCTCCCAATTTCCTTTTCCCCCCAACAATATCATCCATCCATATGCCCAAATTTCAAGATCGTGCAAGGGTATGTTAGCTGCAAAGTGGAAGGACAAAAAAGATATTTAAGATTTATTGTCCACGAAGAATAAACAAATTGAAATAATGGAAGAGGAGAAGAAGAGAGGGAAAAATAAGATCACTGTTACAAAGCCCAATATCGTGTTGGAGTATAATGACGGGATGGGTGGGGTAGATCGCCAAGCTAGCTACTTAACTTCTTTCTCACTTATGAGATAATCCATAAAAAGTTATAAAAAAATATTTTTTTACCTAATGGATAATCGGTTCGACCTTGAGGACATCAGATCGGATGCCAAGCGTGGAAGGAGAGTGCACAGGACAGGGAGTGATGGGGCAGCCAAGTCAGTGAGGTCATGAACTTCCGGGTTCCTATAGGCCAATAAATAGTAGTAACAGTAGTAAATACTAATGGATATTGCACATTTTAATGGTTATGTTTTATTTTTGAAGACATCTAATATACCAAAAGCAAAAAATACACATTTTCAAAATTTCGATTAGATGTGAGAGAACAGATTTTAAAAAGTGTATGTATACCTAAATACACAAAGCGTGGACGGCTGTCTGCTAGTGATAAACCACTTCGATTACAATCAAAACAATGGGGCCATTTTCCAAGGAATAATCCACCCACCGAAGCTAAATAAAAGTGTAATGTGTGCGCGAAACATAAAAACGCAGCGAGACTACTTGGGAGTGCAAGAAATGTCTTGTGGCATTACATAGTCCGAAATGAAATCGAAATTTACCATACAGAAGTAGGGCGCAAGGCTAACAACCTTGCCCGTAAAAATAAATTATTATGGAATTTTAACAAGCCTCGAGACTTGCTAAATAAGGTCAAGACCGGATCCCGGTTGTAGTGCCGATGATGATGATGATACAGAAGTATATTATTAATTAATAAAATGATATCGTTGTTGTGAATATTCATTCATATCCGTGTAATTTTTTTTTATGTAAGACTTTACCAACGCGCTAAGGCGCTGTTTAAAGGTTCGCGCTGACGGAATGCGTCGTCAATGTATCGCCTTACCGCATGTTATATTGTATGCCCCTTTTGATATATACGCACTAACCGAAACCAACTTTATCCGCAGTATTCACAGTCAAGAACTATTCCCCTCCACCTTTACCGTTTTTCGTGATGACGATGGTATATGTGTGGATTCACCTTGCTGTGGTATGCTGCTTGCCATACAAAATAAGCTCGCCTCATCTTTTATTGCCATCTCTTCTTCTCCCAATCTTGACTATGTCGCAATAAAAATTGACCAACGCCCAAAATTGTTATACATTACATGTTTCTATATATCTCCTTCGCAACCTATCGTGTCATACGAACTGGCAATAGCAGCGGTTGATCACCTAACCGAGTTAAGTACTTCTCTTAACGATATTGTTGTCATTGGCGATTTCAACCTTCCTTATCTCCAATGGACGCTGTCAGACGATCAATCCTTTCACACATCAAACCCCACTAGTACCAAGGAATGTCTTTTTATAGACGGTTTCACCGACTCAAGCCTCCGTCAAATAAGTAATGTGCGAAATCATATGAAGAGGCAATTGGACCGTGTGTTTAGAATCATCATCATCATCATTATCGGCACTACAACCGGCAACCGGTCTTGGCCTTATTTAGCAAGTCCTGAGGCTTGTTAAATTTTCCATAATGATTTGTTTTTTTTCGGGCAAGGACATTAGTCTTGTTACGGACCGACCATGAGTCCAGGTCCCCCCAACATCCACTAATGCCCTTTCGTTAGTTTTCCCTTTTTTACCTGTAAACGGAGAACAACTCGCCAAGTAGTTAATTTGCATAAACTACTCAAGGTCGGTCCGTAACAGTCTTGCGCCGGGCGTGTGTTTAGAATGGATCCCTCTAATTCCTCAGTTGCCCTTAGTCTTCACGCGCTCTCCACCATCGACAATTCCAACCACGGAGAAAGTTCCGCGGGGATCAACGGGAATATGTGCCTGGCGGGAGGTGGTTTTAGTCGGCAAAAACCCAGCATGCCTCTGGATCGGTCCAGGAGTATCTTTTGAAGATTTCCACCTTCCTACCGAAACAACAACAACAACAAAAAATATATATATATACAATATTCACAAATATAAGTGGATCATCGGCTCCACAGCTGATGATGAATGGTCAGGTCCTCGAATCTGGGGAAAGCATGAAATTGCGCGGCGTTACAGTCTGTGGGAATGTATCGTGGCATAAATACGTGTCAAACATCGCCAGGTCCGCCTCAGGAAAACGGAGTTATCTTTTTAGAGGAAAGAAATATTTTACTCCGGCCCAACTTTTTCTGCTATATAAATCCCAAATTGGACCCGCGCTCGGATATTGCTCTCATGTTCCCTTCCCCCGCGAGTGCTTCCGGAGCTTTACAACCTGCAACTGTTCAATATCTCGGCATCAGAACTCTTTCCGTTACAAAGCTGGAAAGCTGTGGAATTCCCTTCCCTCGCGAGTGTTTCCGGAGCATTACAACCTGCAACAGGTCAAGATCTCTGCATCAGAACTCGTTCGTTACAGAGCGGGAAATCTGTGGAATTCCCTTCCCTCGCGAGTGCTTCCGGAGCTTTACAACCTGCAACTGTTCAATATCTCGGCATCAGAACTCTTGCCGTTACAGAGCGGGAAAGCTGTGGAATTCCCTTCCCTCACGAGTGTTTCCGGAGCATTACAACCTGCAACAGGTCAAGATCTCTGCATCAGAACTCGTTCCGTTACTGAGCGGGAAAGCTGTGGAATTCCCTTCCCTCGCGAGTGCTTCCGGAGCTTTACAACCTGCAACTGTTCAATATCTCGGCATCAGAACTCTTTCTGCTACAGAGCGGGAAAGCTGTGGAATTCCCTTCCCTCGCGAGTGTTTCCGGAGCGTTATAACCTGCAACTGTTCACGATCTCTGCATCAGAACTCGTTCCGCTACAGAGCGGGAAAGCTGTGCAATTCCCTTCCCTCACGAGTGTTTCCGGAGCATTACAACTTGCAACAGGTCAAGATCTCTGCATCAGAACTCGTTGGTTACAGAGCGGGAAAGCTGTGGAATTCCCTTCCCTCACGAGTGCTTCCGGAGCTTTACAACCTGCAACTGTTCAATATCTCTGCGTCAGAACTCGTTCGTTACAGAGCGGGAAAGCTGTGGAATTCCCTTCCCTCACGAGTGTTTCCGGAGCTTTACAACCTGCAACTGTTCAATATCTCGGCATCAGAACTCTTTCCGTTACAAAGCTGGAAAGCTGTGGAATTCCCTTCCCTCACGAGTGTTTCCGGAGCATTACAACCTGCAACAGGTCAAGATCTCTGCATCAGAACTCGTTCCGTTACTGAGCGGGAAAGCTGTGGAATTCCCTTCCCTCGCGAGTGTTTCCGGAGCGTTATAACCTGCAACTGTTCACGATCTCTGCATCAGAACTCGTTCCGCTACAGAGCGGGAAAGCTGTGCAATTCCCTTCCCTCACGAGTGTTTCCGGAGCTTTACAACCTGCAACTGTTCAATATCTCGGCATCAGAACTCTTTCCGTTACAAAGCTGGAAAGCTGTGGAATTCCCTTCCCTCGCGAGTGTTTCCGGAGCATTACAACCTGCAACAGGTCAAGATCTCTGCATCAGAACTCGTTCGTTACAGAGCGGGAAATCTGTGGAATTCCCTTCCCTCGCGAGTGCTTCCGGAGCTTTACAACCTGCAACTGTTCAATATCTCGGCATCAGAACTCTTGCCGTTACAGAGCGGGAAAGCTGTGGA
Source organism: Microdon myrmicae (assembly GCA_963931805.1). NCBI lineage: Eukaryota > Metazoa > Arthropoda > Insecta > Diptera > Syrphidae > Microdon > Microdon myrmicae. The sequence goes on along the minus strand of OZ007502.1, from coordinate 54,430,193 downwards.
ATTCCCTTCCCTCACGGGTGTTTCCGGAGCATTACAACCTGCAACAGGTCAAGATCTCTGCATCAGAACTCGTTCCGTTACTGAGCGGGAAAGCTGTGGAATTCCCTTCCCTCGCGAGTGCTTCCGGAGCTTTACAACCTGCAACTGTTCAATATCTCGGCATCAGAACTCTTTCTGCTACAGAGCGGGAAAGCTGTGGAATTCCCTTCCCTCGCGAGTGTTTCCGGAGCGTTATAACCTGCAACTGTTCACGATCTCTGCATCAGAACTCGTTCCGCTACAGAGCGGGAAAGCTGTGCAATTCCCTTCCCTCACGAGTGTTTCCGGAGCTTTACAACCTGCAACTGTTCAATATCTCGGCATCAGAACTCTTTCCGTTACAAAGCTGGAAAGCTGTGGAATTCCCTTCCCTCGCGAGTGTTTCCGGAGCATTACAACCTGCAACAGGTCAAGATCTCTGCATCAGAACTCGTTCGTTACAGAGCGGGAAATCTGTGGAATTCCCTTCCCTCGCGAGTGCTTCCGGAGCTTTACAACCTGCAACTGTTCAATATCTCGGCATCAGAACTCTTGCCGTTACAGAGCGGGAAAGCTGTGGAATTCCCTTCCCTCACGGGTGTTTCCGGAGCATTACAACATGCAACAGGTCAAGATCTCTGCATCAGAACTCGTTCCGTTACTGAGCGGGAAAGCTGTGGAATTCCCTTCCCTCGCGAGTGCTTCCGGAGCTTTACAACCTGCAACTGTTCAATATCTCGGCATCAGAACTCGTTCGTTACAGAGCGGGAAAGCTGTGGAATTCCCTTCCCTCACGAGTGCTTCCGGAGCTTTACAACCTGCAACTGTTCAATATCTCGGCATCAGAACTCTTTCCGTTACAAAGCTGGAAAGCTGTGGAATTCCCTTCCCTCGCGAGTGTTTCCGGAGCATTACAACCTGCAACAGAACTCGTTCGTTACAGAGCGGGAAATCTGTGGAATTCCCTTCCCTCGCGAGTGCTTCCGGAGCTTTACAACCTGCAACTGTTCAATATCTCGGCATCAGAACTCTTGCCGTTACAGAGCGGGAAAGCTGTGGAATTCCCTTCCCCCACGAGTGTTTCCGGAGCATTACAACCTGCAACAGGTCAAGATCTCTGCATCAGAACTCATTCGTTACAGAACGGGAAAGCTGTGGAATTCCCTTCCCTCACGAGTGTTTCCGGAGCATTACAACCTGCAACACGTCAAGATCTCTGCATCACAACTCGTTCGTTACAGAACGGGAAAGCTGTGGAATTCCCTTCCCTCACGAGTGCTTCCGGAGCTTTACAACCTGCAACTGTTCAATATCTCTGCATCAGAACTCTTTCCGCTAAAGAGCGGGAAAGCTGTGGAATTCCCTTCCCTAGCGAGTGTTTCCGGAGCGTTATAACCTGCAACTGTTCACGATCTCTGCATCAGAACTCGTTCCGCTACAGAGCGGGAAAGCTGTGCAATTCCCTTCCCTCACGAGTGTTTCCGGAGCATTACAACTTGCAACAGGTCAAGATCTCTGCATCAGAACTCGTTGGTTACAGAGCGGGAAAGCTGTGGAATTCCCTTCCCTCACGAGTGCTTCCGGAGCTTTACAACCTGCAACTGTTCAATATCTCTGCGTCAGAACTCGTTCGTTACAGAGCGGGAAAGCTGTGGAATTCCCTTCCCTCACGAGTGTTTCCGGAGCTTTACAACCTGCAACTGTTCAATATCTCGGCATCAGAACTCTTTCCGTTACAAAGCTGGAAAGCTGTGGAATTCCCTTCCCTCACGAGTGTTTCCGGAGCATTACAACCTGCAACAGGTCAAGATCTCTGCATCAGAACTCGTTCCGTTACTGAGCGGGAAAGCTGTGGAATTCCCTTCCCTCGCGAGTGTTTCCGGAGCGTTATAACCTGCAACTGTTCACGATCTCTGCATCAGAACTCGTTCCGCTACAGAGCGGGAAAGCTGTGCAATTCCCTTCCCTCGCGAGTGTTTCCGGAGCTTTACAACCTGCAACTGTTCAATATCTCGGCATCAGAACTCTTTCCGTTACAAAGCTGGAAAGCTGTGGAATTCCCTTCCCTCGCGAGTGTTTCCGGAGCATTACAACCTGCAACAGGTCAAGATCTCTGCATCAGAACTCGTTCGTTACAGAGCGGGAAATCTGTGGAATTCCCTTCCCTCGCGAGTGCTTCCGGAGCTTTACAACCTGCAACTGTTCAATATCTCGGCATCAGAACTCTTTCTACTACAGAGCGGGAAAGCTGTGGAATTCCCTTCCCTCGCGAGTGTTTCCGGAGCGTTATAACCTGCAACTGTTCACGATCTCTGCATCAGAACTCGTTCCGCTACAGAGCGGGAAAGCTGTGCAATTCCCTTCCCTCGCGAGTGTTTCCGGAGCTTTACAACCTGCAACTGTTCAATATCTCGGCATCAGAACTCTTTCCGTTACAAAGCTGGAAAGCTGTGGAATTCCCTTCCCTCGCGAGTGTTTCCGGAGCATTACAACCTGCAACAGGTCAAGATCTCTGCATCAGAACTCGTTCGTTACAGAGCGGGAAATCTGTGGAATTCCCTTCCCTCGCGAGTGCTTCCGGAGCTTTACAACCTGCAACTGTTCAATATCTCGGCATCAGAACTCTTGCCGTTACAGAGCGGGAAAGCTGTGGAATTCCCTTCCCTCACGGGTGTTTCCGGAGCATTACAACCTGCAACAGGTCAAGATCTCTGCATCAGAACTCGTTCCGTTACTGAGCGGGAAAGCTGTGGAATTCCCTTCCCTCGCGAGTGCTTCCGGAGCTTTACAACCTGCAACTGTTCAATATCTCGGCATCAGAACTCGTTCGTTACAGAGCGGGAAAGCTGTGGAATTCCCTTCCCTCACGAGTGCTTCCGGAGCTTTACAACCTGCAACTGTTCAATATCTCGGCATCAGAACTCTTTCCGTTACAAAGCTGGAAAGCTGTGGAATTCCCTTCCCTTGCGAGTGTTTCCGGAGCATTACAACCTGCAACAGGTCAAGATCTCTGCATCAGAACTCGTTCGTTACAGAGCGGGAAATCTGTGGAATTCCCTTCCCTCGCGAGTGCTTCCGGAGCTTTACAACCTGCAACTGTTCAATATCTCGGCATCAGAACTCTTGCCGTTACAGAGCGGGAAAGCTGTGGAATTCCCTTCCCCCACGAGTGTTTCCGGAGCATTACAACCTGCAACAGGTCAAGATCTCTGCATCAGAACTCATTCGTTACAGAACGGGAAAGCTGTGGAATTCCCTTCCCTCACGAGTGTTTCCGGAGCATTACAACCTGCAACAGGTCAAGATCTCTGCATCAGAACTCGTTCGTTACAGAACGGGAAAGCTGTGGAATTCCCTTCCCTCACGAGTGCTTCCGGAGCTTTACAACCTGCAACTGTTCAATATCTCTGCATCAGAACTCTTTCCGCTAAAGAGCGGGAAAGCTGTGGAATTCCCTTCCCTAGCGAGTGTTTCCGGAGCGTTATAACCTGCAACGGTTCAAGATCTCTGCATCAGAACTCGTTCCGTTACAGAGCGGGAAAGCTGTGGAATTCCCTTCCCTCACGAGTGTTTCCGGAGCATTACAACCTGCAACAGGTCAAGATCTCTGCATCAGAACTCGTTCCGTTACTGAGCGGGAAAGCTGTGGAATTCCCTTCTCGCACGAGTGCTTCCGGAGCATTACAACCTGCAACAGGTCAAGATCTCTGCATCAGAACTCGTTCGTTACAGAACGGGAAAGCTGTGGGATTCCCTTCCCTCACGAGTGCTTCCGGAGCTTTACAACCTGCAACTGTTCAATATCTCTGCATCAGAACTCTTTCCGCTAAAGAGCGGGAAAGCTGTGGAATTCCCTTCCCTAGCGAGTGTTTCCGGAGCGTTATAACCTGCAACTGTTCAAGATCTCTGCATCAGAACTCGTTCCGTTGCAGAGCGGGAAAGCTGTGGAATTTCCTTTCCTCACGAGTGCTTCCGGAGCTTTACAACCTGCAACTGTTCAATATCTCGGCATCAGAACTCTTGCCGTTACAGAGCGGGAAAGCTGTGGAATTCCCTTCCCTCACGAGTGTTTCCGGAGCATTACAACCTGCAACAGTTCAAGATCTCTGCATCAGAACTCGTTCCGTTACTGAGCGGGAAAGCTGTGGAATTCCCTTCTCGCACGAGTGCTTCCGGAGCATTACAACCTGCAACAGTTCAAGATCTCTACATCAGAACTCTTTCCGCCACAGAGCGGGAAAGCTGTGGAATTCCCTCCCCTCACGAGTGTTTCCGAAGCATTACAACCTGCAACAGTTCAAGATCTCTGCATCAGAACTCGTTCCATTACAGAGCGGGAAAGCTGTGGAATTCCCTCCCCTCACGAGTGTTTCCGAAGCATTACAACCTGCAACAGTTCAAGATCTCTGCATCAGAACTCGTCCCATTACAGAGCGGGAAAGCTGTGGAATTCCCTTCCGTAGCGAGTATTTCCGGAGCGTTACAACTTGCAACTGTTCAAGAAGAAATGCCACAGTTATTTGGTGGCATCTCGGGGCGCCGATTCGGCGCTATAGGTTCGCCTCTCCCGAAAGAAGTGTAATAACAAAAAATTGCTGTTAGAAAATGCGGTACATGTCTTCACAATCTTCATGAGGTGCGAGACTGCATGAAGGAATTTGACACCATGCAAAAAAAAAAAAAAAAAAAACAGTTGGTAATAAGTCACAAGAAGCACACTCTGAAACAAACAATGTGTCGTGGTACAATGAAGCAAATGCTTCAAGACAAACTACATCCAGCTCCATGAACGAATGTCTTAATAGAAGGAAAATGATTCAAGACGAATGGGGTAATGAAAAACTTTATCCCGCTCCGCGAACGAATGTCTTAAGGAGGGTGTCTTCCCAAATGAAAAAAAACGTCGTTCTTTAGTCGAATCGCACGAATGTGGGATACTCGGCCTAATCGTGTGTTACATCTTCTGACGGGCTTTTTTCTCGTGTTCCATATCTTTCCCGAAAACATTTCTTTAGAAACATAGTAAATAGAATCTCATAAACGATTTCGTTTTATAATCAAAGAAGCTATTAAATAGGTCTAAAGTATTTGGTACAATAAATACATTTTTCCTAGATTTGATTCTACATGGCCTGTAATAAATTAGCTAGTTATGTATATAAAAAGATCGATGATTAACCTTTATGTCGGAGGACCATTGGAACACAAACACGAAGTCAATTAGATTAATTAGACCCCATTAAGAACAACACAAGTATGGTACTAACAAGCTGATGTTAATAGGGCAAACCATCAACGAATCGACGGCAGGCAGTTAAATATTCAATCACGTGTTTCTCAAATACTTAAAGCGAGATTTATATCAAAGTAAATTGTAGTAATTTTCCATCAATGAATATCTCTAGCGAATACAATTTCTGTAGATTTGATATTTGACTTACATATTGGTAGAAGTAGTAATATTGTTCATCCGGTGATCCATTTGCATAATAGTTCTGTAATTCACTACACATTTCTTCTAGAGTTATTATTTTAATCGGTGACCGAAAGAAAATTTTATAATTTTCAGTTTACATTTATGAGTATTAAGATTAGAGCACTCGTGTAACATCTAATTACGACGCAGAATTCCACAAAACACTCGCACTTTGCACTATTTCTTCAGTTGGAAACAATATCCCCAAAGCGATGAACACAGAACTACACACGACACGGCGGTATCTTCGATAATAATTGCCCAGATTGCATATGTCATTTGTACGTCAGTTGTGTGGTTGTTTATTAGACATCGTTACGAAGGCAGTAACGTTTATTGTTACTTTTCCATATTGTTCAAAATGATTTCAATTTATTTAATTAATGTTATTCTTGTTAATTAAAAAATCATTACAGCCGAAGGAATTTTGTTTGTTTGTAAGTTTATTCATCGATCAATAAAGTACATTCGTTTATTACTCGGTTAGTATGTATATGAAAAAGTATGTTGTAGATGTATTATTTTCAAATTGTATTTCATTAATCTAAACGCAATTAAGATAGATTTAAAATTCTTTGGCTCTTGAGTGGAGTGATGAGGAAGGAGAACACATTGAAAAACCCGATGACTGTCGAACCGAATCAAACAGTTAACCAAGCAGCACTAACACATTCAACATAGTCAGCTGCCACAGCCACCGTTGTTGGAAAAGAAAAACAACCTAAAGGAACGGAAAAAGCCAGAAAAAATTAAATAATAAATTGTGTGCATGTAGAAAAGTATATTATATACTTTTGGGGTAGGCAACAGTGTGACAACAAGAAAAAAGATACATTTTTCTTCCTGCAGATACTCTGGTATTCTCTTTAATCTTTTTTTTTTATTTTACACACCGCTTGAGCCGATTCTTTTATAGTTGTTTCTCATTGTTTTGTTTTGTTTCAAGCCGTGGAATTGTCTTAAAATTTCTTTCCTTCATCTCAAGGTGTTTGTATTCTGTTATATACCATAATTTGTCTTAAACAAAAACCAAAGAAACTAGAATTGAAACTAACGTATCTACATAAATATGTACGTATGCCTGTATGCTACTTAGGTTCTCGAGAACTGACCAAAACGCAATGTCGCGACACTGAGGAGAACTATTTTGGTGATAGGCCAGGGTACACTTCTCAATGTGACGACTACCAGGGTATGAGTGCGCTTTAACCGTAAAGTTCAAATCCAAAGTTGGAGATTGAATTTCGTACAGAGTATGCGGTCTTGTGTTGTATGCCCTCCATCCTAATCATATCGGCAGTAGCACAGCACAGCACGGCACACATACTAAGCACACTTGGCATACAAAATACAAAAGAGAGGAAATGCGAAAATTTTTCGACCTTCTCATACGTCGCCCCGTTTAGGCGATATGCTCCCCTAAAACTTCATCTTGTGTGCGGCCTGTCTCTCCTCTGTACCATAGCAGTGAACACCGTCGTGCGCTCTTCGCCATCCTCCAATTTCTCAGTTCCCATTTTATCTAATCGTTCACCACTTGGCAATGTTGTTGTTGTTGGTGGAGCTGTTTCTTTTTCTGTTGCTGCGCTACTGCAACTCCTACTGGTGTTGCTGTTGCAGTTGCTGTCGCTGCTGGTGCATCTAAACACGTATACGACTCTCAGAGGTTTTTTTTCTGTTGTTTTCATCCTTTTGCTCTCTAGAGCTTCCACCAGCTGCCTTAATATGCAGCAGAAACTTAACAATTCTACAATACCCCAGTTATAGGTGCACAATGCACACGCTCCACGCAAGAGGCGGCCGACTGGTACGATAGATAGCTAGGTGGATGGACAGATGGATGGATAGATGGATGGATAGATGGATGGAGGTGGGCAGGTAGCTAGGCGGACTGCATTTCACATTTTATCAATGCGCAGCCCAATACATGTAAGAGACGGTTTAAAAAAAAATAAATATTTTCAATTTCTTTTTAACCATGTCATAAGCTTTAAGGAAACAATTCGGTGTGGTGATTTCGGGGAGGAACTCCTTCTGTGTGCGTCCATGTAATGCAGATGAAAAGCCACCCATGGGATTGTAACTGTAATAAATATAAAATGGCAAACTCTACAAATTCATAAGGGGCTGCATGTGCATGCGTGACATAACAGGGGAAACGCTTTTTTCTATTAAAAAAAAACACAGTCTGTAAGTTAAAGAAAGTAAGCAACCTAGTACCAACCCTTTCGCGACATACCTAATACAAATTACGGCTGCAGGAAATTCGCGAGTCCATCTCAAATACAGCCCTTGAAAGGCAATGTTGCAGATTACACATACGATGCAAATTGATCTTGATGTTTTTGGTTTCTGCAACAAACTGCAATTCTTGAACATGTACAAACAGCTATTATTGAACTAATGTGAATGACCCTTATAGATCATTTGGGGATAACTCACTTTTTTTAAGTCATCCAATTATCAAAATCTCGCTAAAAACAATTTGAAGATTTGTTTTGTGTAATTATTTACCAGTCTCTCTTTAGCCCCCATCATCCTCCACTGGCGTATTCAATCTGACATACGACGTTTTGGAAGGATCTTTGGAATTGTCCATCGGAATAGAATTCACCAGCACTTGTCGTCAAAGATGAACCCTAATGAAGATACACAATGAAAGATGAACCCTAACATCAAAATTCTTGACGCTCGACTCAATTTCAACAGGAAATGTTTGGGTTCTTAGGAGGTGCAAGATATATTTCACCTTATCTAATCTAACTACAACTCACAAGCCGTATATTCGTTCTGGAATAAAGCTTCTATATTCAATCGTTCGTACCTACGTCAACATTGCACAGGCTGGATTGGGTGCAAAAATATGCGGTGAAACTCAGTGCTGACGAAGGCACAAGTCTCTCAATATCGTTCGTTCTTGAGGTGGAGTACACCCAAAGAACCCTGCTTCCCTTTAAGATGTGAATTCTACACTTAGCTGAAACACTCAAGATCCCCACCCAGCTTTCGTTAGAACATTCGTTACATATGTTGTTATATTCCTGTTATAAGCCTGTGGCGATTCTAACAGATACACACACAATTCACAAGCAAAAATAGTGAAGAACACCGAACGAAAAATCGAAACAAGAAAATACATCAGAACCGTATACCAAGCGATAACAAAAATAATTCACATCACTGGAGTATAGTCGAGTTTTAAAATCAAATTCTAAACACGGTCAGTAGCCTGATGTGTAACGCTTAGGTTCAATTTTTTTCGTAATTCAAACTGTAATAGCGTCAGTTCGAATCACACGATCTTCTTCACTATTATTTCAAACGCTATAAGCCTACACGACGTTTCAAATGATAATGGAATTCCAATTATTACGTTCACAGCGTCAAAACACCTGGTAGTGAAAAGCACAATGTTCAAGCACAAACAAATCTATTAAGCCACATCGATATCATTCGACGACGTAACGAGTAACCAAATAGACCACTTCCTCATAGACAAAAGACACCACTCGAATATCCTTGACGAAAGATCATATAGAGGAGCAGATTGCGACTCCGATCATCTTCTGGTGATGGGCAAAATCAGGAGTCGGCTCGGATCGAAAAAATCCTAGAAAATTCCAGAGCAAAGAACATCAGAGGTATGTATCATCATCATCATCATCGGCACTACATCGGAACCAGTCTTGGCCTTATTTAGCAAGTCCTGAGGCTTGTTAAATTTTCCATAATGATTTGTTTTTTCCGGGCAAGGTCATTAGCCTTGCACCAGAGGCTCCCCGACGGGGAGAGGTATGTATGCCGGCATAAATTCAATTAGAAATGGCTACCAAGGGGGAGCCAAAATAGTTCGAGATGCAAACGGCTGTCTAATCACAGAAAAAAACAATATGGAAGCAGTACTTTGAAAACCTGCTCAATGTGCGCATCCTTCAACCACAAATAAACGCACCAGACGTACATACAGCAGCCGAGCCTCAGATCCCCGAGTCCTCTTTCAACGAAGTTGTAGATGCAATAAATCGATTGAAAAATAACAAGGCTCCCGGAGTCGACTGCATACCGGCAGAGCTTGTGAAGCATGGAGGAGAGGCAACCGCTCGAAAGATCTGTGGCGGTTCCACGAACCGCACAAATCACCAAAGGGATAAGATATTTTCGTTCCACCAAGTAACATACTCACCTATAACCAAACTTCACGTGCCCACAGACACGTGTCCTCAAAGTCCACCTTTCCACCTGACCAAAGTTTACATCCATACTGGTGTGAACAACCCCACGTATCCACAGATACGTGGGCACCAATTCCCGAACAATTTCCCTACGCCTGCACGGCGATCGAGGGACACGTCCCAAATTAGAAATTGGGTACCGATCCATTAGCTGGATACACACAAGAGGTTGGCACAGCTGCGCCAGATGTCGACAAACATCAAATCCCCGGCGATAAGCCAGTTGCCGTAAAACAATCCGTTGGCAAAACCTTTGTCCCTGGCGCAATGCACTTCGCCAATAAAGTTATGTACGACAAACAGGAAAGATAACTTCAAAATCGAAATTATCCGTCGTCACACTGCAAGGGTAATGTGCACTGAAAATGACCTTATTTTGGGAGCATCGGGAAATATATATATGTAGAGTACTCTCCAGAATGGGTTTATTACCCCAGAAACGCTCCCCTTCTTGAATAGAAAAGGTCTTATCCAAGACTAACATGGAGTCCCTATTATTTACCAAGCTTTCCGTGATGCCAGGGATAAACGGATTCTCAACGATTGCGATATCTATAAGGTTCCAGATCGCCTACGTTTCAGTATGGTGATTAGTGAAAGAGCTGAATCTAAAAGAGACCGATCTTATCCCAATTAGTGGTGGGTGTGTAACGAATAAAGGACTTTACGTCCCCAAATATAGTATGCTTATCAGGCGCAACGCTCTCATTTACCATCCCTTGATGTAGTTTTAGTTTTAGTATTATTTCCGTCCAGGGGGATGGGAGCGAACATACAGGGCAAAGTTACTGATTGCTTTCAACCCGGTGAAGACCAGGACGATCCTCGTCCCTGTTCAATCCAAGTTGACATGCAGTCTCCACGTGACACCCCTGGATAGCTACTTTGGCACCCGCCAAGTAATGAACCAATGCAATCCCGAGAAAGGTTGGCACAAGGCTAAGAACCATGTCCACACACACACAATATGCAAGCAAATAGTGAAGAACACAGAAAGGTAATTCGAATAAGCAAAGCAACAGAGCTGTACACCATAGCGATAACATAACAAATCCACATCAGCTGAGTGTACTTGAGTTTAGAAATCGAATTCGTACACGCGGCCAGTAGCCTGATGTGTTAAGCATTGGTTCAATTTTTGGTGATTCTAACTGTCATCGCAAACGCTATAGAGCCACTCGCAACCAAATTGACCACGTGTTGACAGATCGCCGCCACTTCTCGAGCCTGATCACGGTACGAAGGTACCGAGGTGCCAACGTCGACTCGGATCACTATCTTGTTGGTACCGTTTTCCGAGCGCGGATTGCCTTACAGAGACGTATTGCATCTGCGGATCAGGTTTGAATCAACACAGCTGCCTTACACAATGAGAATACCAGTAACATCTTTGGTTATGCGCCAGGGTTCGCCATCGGAGAGCTCGACGGAGGGAGAGTAAGTCCTGGGGCCAGAATGCCGGGTGTAGAAGAGAAATGGACACGCCTCAAGAATACTGTCATTAGTACTACCAACTCCATCTTAGGCAGTAGTCGTAGAGATCGGAGCGACTGGTTTCATGATGAGTGCAAACTAGCGACTGAACGTAAGAATGCTGCATACCGGGCAATGCAGCAGTCTCATAGGACGCGGGTGCGCGAGGAGAAATACAAAGAGCTCAGAAGATATGAAAAAAGACTTCACAGACAAAAGAAAAGTGCCTGGGAAAAAAATATAGTTTGTGAAATAGAGAAAAGTAGAGAGCGAGGTCCGCACCAGGCGCGGAAGTTCTACCAAATAATCCGCAGTATGACGCGGTACACACCACGGTGCACTTACTGCAAGGATAAAGAGGGTAATCTGATCACCGATCCTGAAGGCATTCTGGAGCGATGGGAAGTGCACTTCAATGAATTGCTAAATGGTCAGCTCACAGAGGAATTGGAGGCTCCACCAGTGCAAAATCAAGACCAAATGCTGCCGCCAGCAAGCATTGAGGAAACATTAAAAGCCATAAGACAGCTCAAATTAAATAAAGCCCCTGGAGTTGATGGCATACCAGCTGAGCTGATCAAACAAGGAGGGCAGCGTTACATCACGCAATTCATGAGATAGTGGTCCACGTATGGGAGCAAGAAGAGATGCCGGAAGATTGGGGTCGTGGAATAATTTGCCCCATACATAAGAAGGGAGATATCACAGTGTGCAGCAACTATAGGGGTATAACGTTGCTGAGTACCACCTATAAGATACTCTCCACTATCCTACAAGATCGGATAGCCCCATACGCTAAAGCCATCATTGGTCAATATCAGTGTGGCTTCATCCCATGCAAATTCGCGATTCATCAGATATTCACCCTTAGGCAGGCGATGGAAAAATGTTAGGAATTTAAGATTCCATTATATCATCTATTTATAGACTTTAAGGCCGCTTACGACAGCATAGCCAGGGTAGAACTATATAATGCCATGGGAGAGTTCGGCATTGCAAACAAATTGATACGACTTTGTAGGTTGACCATGACCAACGTAACTAGGCAAGTAAAAATAGCGAGATTGCTGTCCAAACCAATAAACATCTTTAATGGACTCCGACAAGGGGACGGTCTGGCCTGCCTCCTCTTCAACCTGGGGTTGGAGAAAGCAATCCGTGACTCTGGCGTTACAACTAGAGGGACTATTGTCACCAAGTCCAGCCAGATACTTGCCTACGCACGTGGCATCGACAACGTCGGTAGAACCGAATCAGCTATACAGGAATTTGTGGGGGTTCTTTTATCCCTTACCCATATTTGCAACCCAACTCCCATCCCCAAACTTGCAAATATTCCTCCCTAAGGCCCTCATCATTTCCCTGCATCAAGCAACATCGAGTTTCCTCAAAAAGCATTTCGGTTCACATCCAACGTGAACCATTAAGGATCTTATCGATTGTCCTCGCCGGCAATTCCTGTCCCACATGTGCGCAGCAATTTTCCTGCATGCACATGTCTAGCCAACGTTTTGTCCAACGACAAAAGCAATGGCAAGGAGCTTGCTTACACGGTTGCAATACCAATCACCACGATCCGTTTGTCCAACCGACAAACAATCACCGCATCTCGTGCATAGCCGCCAAAACCGAACTCTTCAGCATAAACAAATGCAAACAAAGATTTCGGGTCTTCCCGCCGGCAATAGATACTATACACAATTCCCATTGTGTAAGTATTTAAAATCCATTAGCACCCAATCCTTCCCTAACGTGATACAGCTTGTTTACTCAGCTACAGTCTCACCAGCTCATGATGCCCTTGGTCCATTTTCCCTTTGTTCTTTTTCCCTTGTCGGATTTCGTTTATGCTTGGCCGCAGTACCAGGGTAAACAATGCGATCTATACGATCTATTCACACACACCACTATGATCTACACTGAGAGATCCGGCCCCCTATTTACCAGAGAGAGAAATTTTCTCTTGCCATGCACGAAACTCACCCCAGTAGCGAGTCGGCTTTGCACGAGCCAAGGGTGGAATGAGGAGTCGCAATTCAACCACCAAAGTGCGCACACGTCACAGGAGTCGTCTTTTAACCACCGCCGCGTGCGCCCACCCTCGAGTTTTTTTCCGAGCAAATCCATTTTTGCAAACGGCGGACAAAGAAAAAGTTAAGACATTTTCCGATACAATTCGTGTTGTTCTACAGTACAGTCAACTTTGCAAATATACAAACATTATATTAAAATAAATCTTACAGTTTTTTAAGTTTAGAATGCCGGCAAATATCAACAAAAGTCCTATGTGATTCTACGTGGTTGATAAATAGTGTACAATTCCTCTTAAACAGGATTATAAGAAAACAAGTTAGCGTCGAAACAATATTGTGAACATTACCTACGTTTTAAGAAGTCAACAATAAAAATTAATAAACCAATAAACAGTGTGTTTTATTTTCGGTGCTGTGTCCGGTCGGTTGCGAAGGTCAACCATCGTTTTCTTTTTCCTTGCGTTGCTAAACAGTGATGGGGATAGGAGTGAACCAGTGCCCGTGTCGGTACACCCTACTTCTACCCCCACAAAAAAAAAAAAAAACAGGGACTGCACATTAATGAGGGAAAAATTAAGTGCATGGTGGCAACTTCTGTGAAGAGAAGACTTAACGTTGGTCAAACTATCAGGGTAGTGGACCACGAATTTGAAGTACTACAATCCTTTAACTACCTTGGGTCAACAGTATCAGCCGATAACAATATGGAAGAAGAAATACGCGAACGGGTGATCAAATCTAACAAAGCCTACTATGGTCTTTCAAGCCTCTTTAAATCCCGAAATTTATCCATAACATCAAAGCTACTACTGTACAAGATCGTGGTCTTACCAGTACTCATGTATGGATCCGAGACCTGGGTGCTCAATAAAAGGCACTCTGAATTCTTAGCCGCGGTCGAGAGGAAGGTCTTAAGGAGAATTGTTGGCCCCGTATGTGAGGGAGAACGATTCTGGGGACGTTGCAACTATAAGTTGTACGCAATCTACCTTGAAGCTAATGTTGTAAGAAAAATCAAGCTTGGTAGACTACGGTGGACAGGACATCTAGCTCAAATGAGCGAAGAGGAACCTGCCCGGAAAGTCCATTGTGGCAGGATATATGGAAGGAGACAGCGTGGCAGACCTTATCTGCGACGGAGGGATGGCGTAGACCAGGACGCCCAGAGCCTGGGAGTGCCAAACTGGATGACATCGGCTCGAAATCGTGACCGGTGGAGAGATTTGTTAAATAAGGCCAAGACCGAATCCCGGTTGTAGTGCCGATGATGATGATGATGTTGTTTTAGTATTATTTCCGTCCATTCAGTTTTACTTTAATACCTAATGATGTTACGTTTGGCTCTAAAATTCTTGTGTGGGCGGACAAAGAAATTAAAAAACTAAAAAAAAAAAAATTTAGAAAAACAAAAGAAAAAAAAAATATATTATTTAAATAAAAGAAAAAAATGTAAGGGATGTAAAAAAGGGAGGTCTATTATTTATATACATGGATAATATTAAATGTCAATTGAGAAAATATTGTACGCCGAAAGGCAAGACAAAACAAAAAGACATATTGTACAATTTAAAGGGCTTGTGAAAAATAACTGTAAATAGAACAGAATTTAGTCTTAAGTGAAAACTGTATTTTTTTTTTGTAAAATAAATGCGAATTTTAAATAAAATATACTCAGCGCGAACGCTGCCGTAACTCAACCAAAGCAAAGAAACCTGACCTGACGGCGGAAAAAGGAACTAATCGCCTAAACAAAAAATAATATAACAGATATATAATATTGAAAATTTATGATATCACATTCCAATCGAAAACACCACATTATTTTATTGCTCTATAAAATATAATAAATCGGCGCAAGGCTAATAACCTTGCCCGTAAAAATAAATTATTATGGAAAATTTAACAAGCCTCGACACTTGCTAAATAAGGCCAAGACCGGATCCCGGTTGTAGTGCCGATGATGATGATGATGATGATAAAATATAATACTGTGACCACATCATCATCATCATCATCGGCACTACAACCGGGAACCGGTCTTGGCCTTATTTAGCAAGTCCTAAGGCTTGTTAAATTTTCCATAATGATTTGTTTTTTCCGGACAAGGTCATTAGTCTTGCGCCAGAGGCTCCCCGACGGGGAATCGAACCCCGGTCTCCCGAGTGACAGGCGGGTATACTAACCACTATACTATCGAGGAGCTGTGACCACATACTACCTAATTATTCACATTTGTCATGAGAGTATTTGACAACTCCCCGGAGTTTGTACAAGAATTTTTTACTTAGATAAAAACTGAAGTTGCGACTTAATGAAAATATACCAATGTTTGCTTGTTTTTTTAAAGGAGCAGGAAGAATTAGAAATAGTGAAATATTTTATTTTATTTGCGTTAAAAACGACAGAGAACTAGAGATAATAGCTATCAAAGGCTACCGCAGTTTGCCAAACCACCTCAGCCTCCTGTTTTGATTCTAAGTTCATAACCCACCCACGACAACACATACTTTCATTGAAACTACACATTAGTACCACAATTTTTTATATTTCCAAAACCTATAATAATAAGGGGTTAATCTCGTAAAGTTTCATGCGTTGGCATTTTTCAAAGGAATGAAAAATTAAAAATAGAAATTTTATCTGAGCTATTTAGGCATCAATTTATAAGGTAAATGGCTATAAAAAATATAATTTCAAATGTATATATAATAATTTTAAATGTAATGATTAATGTCAATTAAATTATATTTATACCACAACAGTTCAGCTTAGACTTTATTCAGGCATAACAATTAACTCCTTTTCTCAACCTAATCGCATTGCATCCATTCTTGAAGAAACAGCATTTTAAGCAGCCTCCATCAATAAACCGAACTAAACCAGTTTATTGCAATCGACGGGTAACTATGACGATAGAAGGCGAGTTGTCTATCGCGTTTTCAATCTGACAAATCAATTGTATTTGTAAATGCAGTTAACCATGTATTAGTCGGCTTTGGCTTACATACAATATATAAACTATAACGAAATAAGAATTCTTATGGAAAACTAGTTTGGATAGCCCCAAGCTATCCATATCGTCGTGGACACAGAGTGTCATTGACTTCACGACTTTCCGACCCCTTCTATTTGTCTGCAATGCCGTATCATGTTTTGCATGGTGAGTGCCTTCAATGCCTCGTCTTATTCGTACCATCTTGAATTGTTCCACTAATACTTTAATCAGATGAGACCATTAACTTCGTTACTCCATTTCTCTTGCAATCGTTAACATGAATCCTCTGTGAACGTATCCTCATTGAATTTGAACTTTGCATTGTACTTATCGGCAAAGTTTGTGTGAATTCAATTATAATATCTGTAACTCATATAATTCTGATAATTAAATTTTACACAGCTTAACACATATTCGAAAGTTAGTTCTAAAATCTGTGACCGAAGGCAGGCGTCGCTCTAAGTTTACTGCATATATTACATTACAATTACAAATTATTTTTATTGCAAATTATATATATACAATAAAAAATGTGTCGTTCGAAAAACCCCAAGACTAGTATACACGATTGTTTGGCAAAATTCAACAATATTTGACAACGTATAGTATATTCTTTCTAGAGCGACACAGTTAGTCCAACGCCGCTCTAGCATTTCTATGCCTGTCATATAGGATAATTTGTCTAACCCTTCAAAATATGCTTCCATTTGGCGATTAGTCCTTTGTTGTAGTTATAGCTCTATCCAGCGAGCGCTTTTTAAGGTAAAGGTGAATTCTGGAGAATACGGCGTGTATGAGGTGAATTGGAAGTGTAATGCATGCAGTTTTGTTATCGTTATGATCGACTTGTGACATACTTGTGCCTAGGTGAAAGAGCACTTTCTTTTTCTCCATTAGTGAACATTTTTCAGGATTTCGTTTTTTAAACGCACGAACAATACCACACAATGTTCGGTATTAACGGTTTTTCCTTTTATAGAATAGTCGGTGAAGACTAAACTTGCTAATCGACTTTTATGCTTTTTGTCACTTTGGTTGGCTTTCATCTTTTGTTGTCGACTCAGGCACTTTGTCTTCGGCGTTTACTAGGCGATCCATGTTTCATCCATTGTCATACACCGAATGACAAAATAAAAGTATTTCACTCTGAATCATCAAGTTGCCCTTTTTGACAACTGCGAGCAAATGCAGTACCTACTTCAAACAAAACTTTCACATACCTACTATAAACACTTGTGTAAAATATATTATCTTTACGATGTCAGTTATTTTACTGCATCGTTGTTTAAAACGGTTTGGTTGATTTTTTGTATATCTTTTCCGGTATAGCAGCATCATTTGGGAGCTTATAACGTTTAGCAGTAGTTAAGGCATTCAACATCATTTGTGCTTGCACGACTGCGTCAGCAATCCAGCAACAAATAATTGCTTTTGATGGAACACTTTTCAAGTCAGTCTTGAGATTAAACGATATTGTTTTCCAGTATATAAAGTATTTTATCAACGTGCGAAACCCGGTTCTGTCCAAGGATGCGTCACTAAAATTTCACTTCCTTAATGATTAATGGTCGAAATGTCATTAAGCTTTGACACGTAGTGCTTGAAGTTCAGTAACAACTAAAAATCGTACGGAGTTGTGTCAGTTTCCAGACTTTTCGAACGACCTATTATATAAAACAATCTTATTATAGTATTTCTTTTTAGTGATTAGTAACGGCATTACAGTCTATGATTGAGAAAAACATCTTGAAATGTATTCCAGATGCCTTAACACTAGAGCGACTCGACGAACCCACCATAAATAAATAATTTTTCATAAATGATTAACATTTCACAAACATCCGTGTGCTAAATTCGTATTAATAATTATCGAGCCAATTCGAAATCTCATGAACAATCATTTGTCGTCGATCGGTTGTCGGGTGAATACTGAGTGGAGCAAATATAAAAGTGATGTCAAAGCGTGAATGTTCCATAATTTTTGCATATGACGTCTAATGTCATTGGTTCCTCGATAGAATAGTGGTTAGTATACCCGCCTGTCATATATCGCAAACCTACAATAGTGAGAGTAATCAACTCCCGAAGATTAAGATGGGCCGGACACGTGGTGCGAATGGGGAACGATAGGACCGTGCATAGAATTCTTGACGGTAGACCAACGGGAAAGAGACCGGTAGGACGGCCGCGACGGAGATGGGAGGACAACGTTAGGTTTGACCTTGAGGAGATCGGATCGGATGGTCAAGCGTGGAAGGAGAGTGCCCAGGACAGGGAACGATGGCGAAGCCGAGTCGGTGAGGTCATGAACTTCCGGGTTCCTACAGGCCAATAAATAATAATAATACCCGCGTGTCACGCAGGAGACCGGGGTTCGATTCCCCGTCGGGGAGCCTCTGGCGCAAGACTAATGACCTTGACCGGAAAAAACAAATCATTATGGAAATTTTAACAAGCCTCAGGACTTGCTAAATAAGGCCAAGACCAGTTCCCGGTTGTAGTGCCGATGATGACGATGTCTAATGTCATTGGGTTTTGACTTTTATATTACAAACGGGGAGACAATTATTATTATTTACACCTTCAAATAAAAGGCGTCGGGATTTAAGAAAATAATTAAGTCCAATCCTTGGTTTGACGATGAGTGCCGAGCGAAGACCAACCAACGTAAACACCTCAGAGCGCTCCATTTGGCGAGGAGTAACACACAAAGATCTACCACCCCCAATACAGGGTGTTACGCGTCACCGTGCCCATTAGATGGTTTGCAGCCAGGGTATACTGGCTGTATTATAACGGCGCCTCTCTCACACCGGGTTGAATCAGAACAGTAAGCAGACCTTACCATATCAAAGAGTGGCTCTGATATGGCGGACTATTTGAAACCCCAAGACTCGTGGAAACAAAAATGGATAATCAATATACATAAAACAATCCCACGAAAAAACCGGTAGGCGTAGGTGTGATAAGCCGACACTACCATAAGGGAACAAATCATCAAGAAAACACCGACTCGGCAAAAAGAAGACGTAGGGAAAAGCGGAAAAAGGGGGATATACGTGTCGGTACGTGAAATGTTCAAACGTTATACGAGGGTTGCCTTTTATATTTCGGGATTAGAGAACAAAAACAAATATTGATCATCGCAAATCATTTTATTGTTTTTCAAAATATTTCCCATGAAGATCTATACACTTTTGCATGCGTTTGAACCAATTGTCGAAGCACTTTTGCCACTCTGATTGAGGTATCTCCAACACATGCATTCTGAATGCAGCAACCGCTTCTTCAGGTGTCGAAAAACGTTGACCTCTCAGTTTGTTTTTTACGTACGGGAATAAAAAGAAGTCATGCGGTGCCAAGTCAGGACTATACGGCGGATGACCCATCAAATCGATGTTTTGGGTGTTCAAAAATGCAGTTGTCGCAGCCGATGTGTGAGAGCTCGCATTGTCGTGGTGAAGAGTGATCCGTCTTCGGCGGTTGGTTTTCCTGATTTCTTGGAAGACAACTGGCAAACAAATGGTTGTGTACCACTCAGAATTGAATCGTTCTGCGATGTTCTAGTGGTACGGTTGCGACATGTCCAGTTTTTCCGAAAAAAACAGGCGACCATTTGCTTGGAAGTGCATCGTGCGCGATCAACTTTTGTTGGATTTGGCTCATCTTGAAACACCCAGACAGTCGACTGCTGTTTACTTTCGGGCTCATACGCGTAAATCCCCGATTCATCACCTGTCACGATGTCATAGACGTGTTTCGAAGCACCGCGACCGTATTTTTTGAGCATTTCTTTCGACCAATTGACACGAGCCTTTTTTTGGGCGATTGACAAATTGTGTGGGATCCAACGCGAACAAATTTTTTTGACAGTCAAATGTTTATGCAATATTGAATGTATGCTGGTCCCACTAACGCCTAAGGTTGTCTCAATCTCACGATGGGTCACATGACGATCTTCCAATATCAGTTCGCGCACAGCATCAATGGTTTTCGGAACAACAACTGATTTTGGACGGCCTTCACGAAATTCATCTTGGAGTGAACTACGACCACGATTGAATTCACCATACCATCGATAAACACTAGTCCTTGATGGAGCTTCATCGCCAAAAATTGAATTAAGTTCATCCATGCACTGTTGCTGAGTTAATCCAAGCCGAAAGTTGTAAAAAATAATCGCACGAAAATGTTGACGATTTAATTGCATTTTTGGGCCGAGATGAATCTTTTAAGTTACTGTAAACAACACAAATAGCGCTCGTATGTCGAAACGTTCTGAGTGCGTATAACCTCAAAAATGTCCAACTTTACGACAGAGCTGTCAATTGCCGGATTGCAACACTAGGGTTGCCAAATCCCGAAACATAAGAGGGAACCCTCGTATAAACCAGGCGCGATGCAAGCGGTCGTAGAAAACGCGAAACAATATAAAATGGACATCGTCGCGCTTCGGGAAGTCCGACTCCTACATCAAGTAATCAAAACCAACGGCTTCACACTGGCATGCGGAGGTACCGATACACATAACCTTGGAACTGGTTTCATCATAAGCAAGAAGATTACGCCCCATGAAAAAGATGTGAGATTTATTAATGACCGTGTAGTATTCCAGAATACTACTGTCCTTATAATTATTAACTTTAACACTGAATCTCATTATTTATCTAACACATCCTTAAAACATTCTCTTAACATATCTAACATTCTCATTTAATATATATCCTAAATAAACACCCACAATATTCTATATCAAATCAGTTTCAGTACACTTCATACATGCCCCTTTTTTCATTCGAAACATGGCTCTTTGATTTTCGTTCAAAGTTTGTTCAAAATTAAAAGTCACAGTAGATTAAGTAATACTTTGATAAAATTGATTTTGTTCAAGTAATAATTTACAGTAGATTAGAACACTAAGTTGTATAAGAAGAGAGAAAATTTCATTGTAAAGACAGACGAGAATAGAGAGGAGACAGGAATAGACTAAAGACCGGAATAGAGACTAGAATAAGGAGACGAGAATAAAGAATAAACATACAGACAGGAAAGTTAAATTAAATCCTGCGTTTTAATTATTGAATAAATATAAAAGGTCCACGCTCTTCCCTCTAACGAGGAAGCACGGCGCTGGATTTCATCAACCGGATGTCGGTGCTAAAAATACAGGGCCCATGGTACAATTATGTACTCATAAACGTACACACACCAACAGAATCTACCGACAAAAAAACGAAGGACACTTTCTTCGAGACCCTAGAGGAAGTATTTCATGGGATCTCATCATTCGATATTAATATCCTCCTCGGGGACCTCAATGCGAAAATTGGAAAGGAAGATATCTTCCGACCAACTATAGGTAAAGACAGCCTACACGACGTTTCAAAAGATAATTATCACGTTCGCAACGTCAAAAGATCTGGTAGTGAAAAGCATGATGTTCAAGCACAAGCAAATTCATAAAGCCACATGGATATCACCCGACGGCGTAACGCGTAACCAAATAGACCACTTTTTCATAGACAAAAGACACCATTCGAATATCCTTGACGTAAGATCTTCTAGTAATTGAAAAAATTAGGAGTCGGCTGGCAGCAAACCCACATGGGCAGTCACGGGAGACGAACAAAAAGATCGACACTGATAAACTAAAAGACCAGCGCAAAAGGTCTGAATATCAAGACGAATAGATTTAGCATCCTAGAGAATGGGAGTACTGAGAAAGAGGCAACCAATAGTGTGGACACTAAATGGGCATCGATTAGAGACACAATCAAACAAACAGCCTTAAAGGTATTAGGATTTAAGTAAACAATTAAGTCCAAACCTTGGTTTGACGATGAGTGCAGGGCGAAGATCGAAGAATGTAAACGCCCCAGAGTGATTCACTTACAAAGATATGATTAAGTCAACGCAGAAAGATACGCGACAATTCGGAGAGAGACAATGAAACTATTCAATCGCAAAAAACGCGAATGGGAGAAGACTCGGATCGAAAAAATCCTAGAAGCTTCTAGAGCAAAGAACATCAGAGGTATGTATGCCGGCATAAATTCAATTAGAAATGGCTACCGAGGGAGAGCTAAAATAGTTCGTTCAGACGTACATACAGCCAAGCCTCAGAACCCAGAGCCTTCTTTCAACGAAGTTGTAAACGCAATAAATCGATTGAAAAACAACAAGGCTCTCGAAGTCGACTGCATACCGGCAGAGCTTATGAAGCATGGAGTAGAGGCAACCGCTCGAAAGATCCAACAACTCATCAAAACAATATGGGATAATGAAGTCACTCCGGAAGAATGAAAAACCTCAATAGTCGTCCCCTTTTTCAAAAAAGCCGACAGATCTGACTGCGAAAACTACAGAGCAAATCATTGCTCCCAACCACATACAAAATACTAACAAATGTCATACTAGTGAGAATCACACCGTACGCAGAAGAAATACTGGGAGACTACCAGTGCGGATTCCGTAGGAACCGGTCAACGAGCGACCAAATCTTCACAATAAGGAAACTGCTGGAAAAGAAGTGGGAATACGGAGAGACGGTTCACCAACTGTTCGTTGACTTAAAAAAGCCTACGACTCAGTCGCACAGCATAGACTTTACCATATTGTAGTTGAGCTGGGAGTCCTGAAAAAATATGCCGCCCTCATTCAAATCTACATGAACGAAAATAAAGGGCGAGTTAGAATAGAAAACCACCTCTAAGAAACATTTGAAATGCGCGACGGGCTAAAAGAGGGGGGTGGCCTCTCATCATGTCTTTTTAAGCTTGTGCTCGAGTATGTCACCAGATAGATATAAGATGACAACATGGCCGGACCATCCCTGAACGGGGCCATACAAGTGCTCGCATATGCGGATGACATCGCAGTTTTGGGCGATAATCTAGAAACTGCAAGTAAAAACTGTGAAATCCCCATGCAAGCGGCAGAAGAGGTGGGCCTAAAAATAAATGAAGACAGAACAAAATATATGATTACGGTAAGAGCGGGTGGAACACACATAAACTTCAGGGGCAAAATATTTGAAAAAGTTAAAGAATTTAAATATCTGGGAACGATACTGACGGCCAGTAACGAAATGTCGAAGGAAATTAACAAAAGACTACCAGGTGTACCGGTGTGAAGTGAGCGTCAAGATACAAATGTATCGATAGGGAACGTTTGTTGTGAACGAGCCCTTAAATTTTTTTTATTTGGTTGCTATGACATCTGTCAAACATATTTAGTATGCATCAAGTCATTGTACAAACAACGTCTTTTTTTTTAATCCTGTTAAAAATGTCGAATTTTTACCAGAAAATGATGATTTGCGGAAAGTATTAATTTTTTGTTTTCATTTGAAGAAAAGTGCTGCAGAGTCACATCGAATGCTTGTCGAGGCTTATGGTGATCATGCTCTATCGGAAGCAACATGCAAAAGTTGGTTTAAGCGGTTCAGAGATAACGATTTTGATGTGCGAAATGAAGAAGGTGGAAGACCACCAACAAGTTTGAAGACGCCGAATTGCAAGCAATATTGGATCAAGATGACTGTTGCAGTTCCGCAACATACATACCAGCGTATACCAGTCGGAAAAAAAACATACCACACGGAGCGCCACCTATTGCCGAATAGACAAAGCAAAATGGTCTATTCATGTGACGTTTTCCGTGGTACTGTTTTCACGCGGTGCTGGTTGTACTATTTTTCTGACAGTATGTTTCTAACGTTGTAAAATCGAACGTATATACGGTGCTTGTTTTTTGAGTTGATTGCTTAAGAAATGTAAAAAAGAAGAGTGAAATTGTTGCTGCTCGGTGACCTTTTTTGTGTAACAAATAAAAGTAGTCCAAAATTAATGCTCAGTGTTTTCCTTCCCTTTTATATTGTTCGCTGTTTTGGAATACAATCAACATTGGTTTATTTTGCTGTTCCCAGTTGGCGAACCATCTGCAACGATTGGAGTTGCGGTTCCCAGCTGGCGAAACATTTGGTCCTTCGACCCGGATGGCTCGAAGTGTGCAGTATTCCGGATTCTGACATCCATCAACAAATTGGATTACGTCCGCCAACATCCTCAACGAGGAACAAAATATCGCCGAAAACAAAGGTAGGTGGCAATTAATTTATAATTTAATATATAATTTAATTTAAGAGATCCAAGTGATCTTAAATAAAAGTGTTGTGTGGTGTGTGCATAAAGGTGTTAAGTTAGATTTATTCGAAGTGCCAATCGATGTTTATCGAACGCAATCTACAATCCCTTGGAACAGACGGACGGATTAAGAATAAAGGCAACCCGCCTGATGAAGGAATGCAAATATGAAGAAGTGGTACTACGGCCATTATTTTCGATCCAAAAAATCCAACATTCTACTGTAATCGAGCTGCAGCATATATCCGTGTAACAGAAAACGATAGTGCGATTAAAGACTGCAACTCTGCATTATTCTACAATCCAGATTACAGCAGGCATATGGCCGAATAGGAGATGTATATCTCACTACAGGAAAGTACGATGAAGCCATAGACGCTTATACAAAGCTATTCAATTAGAACCTGATAACAACAATTAATGAACAGTGCTGTGCAGTGATTCGGAGCAATATTGTGGATGCAATTGTGCATGATCCTGACATAATCGTACGCATATTTGGAAGATACAGAAACCGTTGATAATAATTATCGGAGATTTGCGAAGTGGTATCTTCTTGCGTTCACGTTAGTTGTTCTCGATTTCACTCAAGGATTTCGACCAAACTCGTAAGCACGGAGCTTTGTCACAGCGAGTCTTAACACATTTTCAATGTACTTAAAAAAAAATGCGGTGGTTCATGTCTATTCCTAGAAGTTAATTAAACGTCACATGGTTGCAATATTGAAGATGTTATATTTCTAATAACTTCCTTCACAGAATCTGACCAGGACCTCTAGGAAAGCGACCCACAGGAATGTATTCAGTCAATTTCAACATTTGACATTTTTTGCAGATTTGAATTGTCCAGGTCCTGTAGCACAAATATCTCAACATCAGGTAGAACGCAGAAGAGAATTCTACCGAAAACAATGGGAAACTGATGCGGTTATTACATCACCAAGCGCTGATGATAATCAAGGTGATGGAGCACTTCATGTGAATGGAACTCTGGCAGATATGCTTCTGAAAAACGAAGATACCGTGGTCAAGTGGAATATGCTTACCACATATCTATTTCCAGAGTTTTTAAATCGGACTGGACATCTACGAGCCCGTACTGGTTGGGTGGTCCATTAATCTTGTGAAGAATGACCTAACTTCTACTTTTATTGGAATAACAGGTTTGTTTGTAATCGGCGGAAAATAAAATAAATTAAGGAATACTTTCTATTTGTCCCATTTTACAAACTCCAAGATAACCCAACTTACATTCCAACTTTAACACATAGGTCGAGCAATAACCTGAATAAAAATATTGATTTCATCATTAATAAACAAAGCTAGTAATTCTACCAAATATAATTTACAGTCCACAAATTACTCTTATTAAACAAAGCCAAATTACAGTCCATTGTCTTGAACATCCAAGGTTGTTTTCATTTATCTAACTTCTGCAGAATTCACAGCAGGTAAATCAAGGAACATTCTAATCGTTCCCAGTACCAGGTTGAGAACATCATTCGGCTCCTCTTATACGATGTTGTAGGTACTTTTCACGGCCTACGCTAGAGAATTCGATAAGCCCCGCGCACAATGAAAGAACCTCAAGAAGAGGACGATGCCTATCGGGCAGAACAGTCGAGAAGAAGCTTAAGCTTAAAATCAAGTTCAACAACAAAGCTGAAGCTGTCACAGTAAAATAAGCGGTCAATACCAAAGAAAGATTTTGTCAACGAAGGCACATCCGGTCCTATACCTGCAAGTATCAACCCAAAAATCGAATTGCAGATGAAATAAACCAAGAACTCAGAGAATTGCGATTTCACCGCCGCATCCACTTCCGTTCCCGGGTACCGCTTCTCGAAACCTGGGCGCATCGTTTACGCATCCAGGATTTGTCGCTTCTCGTCGCTGTCAAGTGTCTGGGGTTCTTCGCTTTTCGCCGCCTGGACGAAATACTCTGGGGGCACCCTCTTAACACCGCCCATAGCACGTAGCTGCCACGGGGCACCACTCCAACGGAGTCGGTGTCTAAGATAGGCTTTCGGTTGTAGGATTAAGGGACAAAGAAAACGAAGAACAAGGAAAGATGCCGACACCCTTCAGAGAAGCATGTCGTCGGAAAGCTGTCGCGGATTTGGAGTTCACCGCTTCTCGTCACCTGGATTCATCGTTCAAGCATCCTGAATTTGCCGCTCTCGCCACTCAGGCACATCGCTGTCACGTGTCTGGGGTTCTTCGCCTTTCGCCGCCTGGACGAAATGCTCTGGGGGCACCCTCTTAACACCGCCCATTGCACATTGCTGTCACGGGGGCACCACTCCAACGGAGTCGGTGTCTAAGATACGCTTTCGGTGCCAAGATTAGGAAATATAAAAGGAGAAGAATAGGAAAGATGCCGGCACCCTTCGGGAAATCCAACCAACGGACGGCGAACAGGGAACACATGGTCCAGCCACCAGTCAAAGAAGAAAGTACCTGGCTTTAGGACTATTTCACCACGTGGCTCAATTGAACATAAGTCTAATAATGAGCAGATTAATCTTCTTAATAGCAACCCGGATGCGCAATCTCTCTGGCTCAATCAAGTGCCAGTTATAAGTCAACAGAATATGCCGCAAGGTGTTCAACCACAACACTATCAGAACCTGAACAACTATGCTGTTCCAAAGAGGGAATCACATGCGGTCACAGCACCCACAACAACAGCATAGATATTGTGATGACAATCAGTATGAAGATGATGGTGGTCCACAGACAATGACTGCACCGTATGACCGCAGTCCCGATTCAGCAAATAAGAGTTACGCTCAGCGACTTCAACGTCGGATATGTGAATCGGCTGATGGTAACTACAGTTCAAATGCCAGAGCATCCAACAATACCGGAAAATCAATTCCACGAATTACCATCAAGGGAACAATACAATCCCTTCTGATATGCTGGTAGGTTCAGCGAAGTCTGGCAAATCAAGCAGTACATCGTCTTCTTCAAGTCCTCAAGGCCGACAAGATTATTTCTATGGTGGCCATTATAACAATTACCGAAGCCATCATCATCAAACAATCACTCAACCAGTGGATCAAATACTCCGCCAGGTAATGTGGCCAACGACAATCTCAGCTCCCATCAAGAAATTCGCCCAACGCCGAGCATTGGTTTAGCGGCGTAGATGGGACACATCCCCAACTGCAACAGAATCACCCACAGCAATCACCTTGAATTCAACCCGCAGATGATCCTATGCAGTTGGCGGCATCACGAATACTTCTAATATCGGCACAGGCTGGCCATATTCAGAAGATGATAGAAAACCAATATTGCACGGCCGACTTTAACGCAACTAATCGGTCTTTGGACTGAACTGACAGCTCCATCTAGTGCTCCTAGATTTCAACTAAATCTAAATGGCCACATTTTCAACCAGGGACAAAACAAACAATTCAACATATTGACGATCACATCGCTCACTTATCATTCATGGATCCACGATCCAATATAGGACTACGTCCAAACTATTTAAACTTTACTTACGGATTTACGATCCGACATGGGACTACGTCCAACATATTTTATTCTACATATGGATTTACGATCCGACATGGGACTACGTCCAACACATATAATTCTACAAATGGATTCACGATCCAAAGAGAGAACTGCGTCCAAGAAGGTCATCGATGACACAGAGGGATTCACAATCCAAAGGAGGACTACGTCCAAGAAGATCATCGATGACACCAGGGATTTACGATTCAACCAACATTTAACATTAAACACAAGTCACATCGTTGCCGCAGCTGATGCGGCAAATATCGCCTCTCAGGCAACCCCTCCATAACATGTCGGAGACTACAAACAACAAACAACGACGGCCTTATCAAAAGCTACAACGTTAGCAATCAATGGCCAACTGGACCTTCGGTCTCACACATATACACACACACACACACACACACACACTGATAACATCAAGTATTACTGTTCCATAACCAATCATATTTCATAACGAACTCAATTAATAATCAGATATAACAATATAATTATTGCCACCCTGCCGTTTTACCGTACCGGTGTATGAGCAACACGAGCATTAAGGGCTCTGAGCAAATACCAACCGCCACTTCCCACGGCCCTGACACCAGGTGGTGACGCCAACTAAGGAGGCCTACTGGCTCCATCGTCGAGGCCCGGGAAGATGTTGCAGTTCCGCAACATACATACCAGCGTATACCAGTCGGAAAAAAAACATACCACACGGAGCGCCACCTATTGCCGAATAGACAAAGCAAAATGGTCTATTCATGTGACGTTTTCCGTGGTACTGTTTTCACGCGGTGCTGGTTGTACTGTTTTTCTGACAGTATGTTTCTAACGTTGTAAAATCGAACGTATATACGGTGCTTGTTTTTTGAGTTGATTGCTTAAGAAATGTAAAAAAGAAGAGTGAAATTGTTGCTGCTCGGTGACCTTTTTTGTGTAACAAATAAAAGTAGTCCAAAATTAATGCTCAGTGTTTTCCTTCCCTTTTATATTGTTCGCTGTTTTGGAATACAATCAACATTGGTTTATTTTGCTGTTCCCAGTTGGCGAACCATCTGCAACGATTGGAGTTGCGGTTCCCAGCTGGCGAAACAATGACACTTTAAGTCAAAAACAAATGGTACAAATGTTCAATGTTGCACAACAAACAATTTCTGGCCGTTTAAAAGCTATGGGAAATACACAAAAGTGTGGAAACTGGGTGCCACATGAATTGAATGACAGGCAGATGGAAAAGCGAAACACCACATGTGAAACGTTGCTTCGACGACACGAAAGGAAGTCAGTATTGCATCGAATTGTGACTGGTGATGTAAAATGGATTTATTTTAAAAATTCGAAAAGCAAAAAATCATGGCTACATCCAGGAGCAGCGTCAACATCGACTGCAAAGCCTGATCGGTTCAGAAAAAAGACAATGCTCTGTGTTTGGCGGGACTGTGGCGGTTCCGCCAAGCCCCACTGACTACTTACCTAAAGAACACCGATCCCTACAACCCAGTCTGCATAAGCTTTCGCTAATGCAATCGCATTAGCACCTTAAATGCTTCACGCATCAAATTGATCAAGTTCATTTAGCTAAAATCCCCTAGAAGAGAATTCTTACCTACATGCATAACTTCGCATTTAAAATCCCCTATAAGAATTCTCTCCAAGCTTATCATAAATTCCCTGAAAGAAAATTCATAATCAGGGAATTTTACCCTTGAGTTGGCTAATTCCAGCCTCAACATGTGTACAACAAATCCCTTTTCATACACATTGGCTGGCAGCATTTTCTCCTAACAATAAACAACCCAAGCAGCTGCATATAATTAGCGCAATCGACGCTGAAGTCAATTTCCCTAACTCGCACGATGTGCAAACAAAAGAACGCTGTTCTTCCGCAGGCATTCTGGCGATACGATAAACAATCTATATCGTTTGAAGTATCCCAAATGCATCTCCCATCTAATGAGTTACAACTTGTTTACTCAGTTGAACTCTCAGATCATAAATTCCCTTTGTCCTATATATCCTTGGATCCGTTTACCAGTGACCTTCTCACATAAGCAAACAAAGACCCAATTAGCATCCAATGAGATTCGGCTTGTTTGCTTAGCCGAACTCACATCGTATGGATGTTTCACTGGCCAAATTTCTTTTGGCAACGAATGAATATCGTTGAGTTTTATTACATCCGCCGACCACCATGGTCGTTGCCGCCCCCTCTCCCCGTGACGCGCCGGGGTGGCGTAAATTCCAGAGTCGCAAAGTGACACCCCCGAGTGTAGTCGCGTGCGTCCGCGAGGTGCAGTACGAGCCAGTAGTGTTATGTTGAAGTCTATCCTGTTCTAAGTCGTGCGCCTGTATTTGAACATTGTAGTGAGCTGTGTGTTGCGTTTCCAATTAAAGTACAAAAAATAAATTAAAGGACAAACAATAAAATTAAATTTAAAGTGGTGATCACCAACCAACACCAGTGTTTTATTTCTCTCGGGCGACATCTGTGTGTCTTGCTGCGTTTTGGACTTAATCCTTGGTGATCGGTTAATGGCGGAACCGATGAACTAATAGTGATGTTTGTGAGGGCGAAGTAGAACCCTGCACCCATGTCGGTGCCACGACTTCGTTCCACCACAGGACCAGAAGGGGGTGGTGTATCATGAACTTCTAAAACGTGGCGAAACTGTTGATGCGCAACGCTACCGACTACAGATGATCAATTTGAACCATGTATTGGTCGAAAAACGACCAGAATGGGCCACAAGACACGGAAAGGTAGTTTTGTTGTATGGTAATGCACCGAGTCATACAGCAAAACCCGTAAAAGAAACAATAAAAGCTCTCGGCTGGGAAGTGTTACCCCACTCGCCGTATTCACCAGACTTGGCTCCTTTGTTTTCATCGATGGGACACGCATTGGCTGATCAGCATTTCAATTCCTACGAAGAAGTCGAAAATTGGGTCTCCGAATGGTTTACCTCAAAAAACGACCAGTTTTATTGGCGTGGTATCCACAAATTGCCAGAAATGTGGTCGAAATGTGTAGAAAACAATGGCCAATACTTCGAATAAAATGTATTTTTTTACTTTCCCAAAAAAATGTATTAAAAAAAAAAAAAAAAAAAAACCGATACACCTGGTACACTCGGGCAACGCTAGTTGGCACGCAGTCAGTAAACTGCTGAAATCCAAACTGCTTTCGCGTAATATAAAGCTCATAATCATGCCGATTGTTCTATACGGAAGCGAAACATGGGGAAGAAAACAAATTCCACGTATTCGAGAATAAAGTTTTAAGGGGTATCTTTGGCGGTAAATATGACAAGGCGGCAGGACAATGGAGGAAACTCCACAACCACGAACTGGAAGAGTTATACCGCAAACCTACAATACTGAGAGTAATCAGGTCGCGAAGATTAAGATGGCCCGAACATGTGGCGCGAATGGGCAAAGACTGTGCGTAGAATTCTTGACGGAAAACCAACTGGAATGAGACCATCAGGACGCGACGACGGAGATGGGAGGACAGTCTGAGGTTTGACCTTGAGGAGATCGGATCGGATGGTCAAGCGTGAAAGGAGAGTGCA
Organism: Microdon myrmicae; assembly: GCA_963931805.1. NCBI lineage: Eukaryota > Metazoa > Arthropoda > Insecta > Diptera > Syrphidae > Microdon > Microdon myrmicae. The sequence goes on along the minus strand of OZ007502.1, from coordinate 54,398,725 downwards.
CAGGACAGGGAACGATATCGGAGTCGAGTCGTTGAGGTCATGAGTTTCCGGGTTCCTACAGGCCAATAAATAGTAAATGCAGGTTGAGTTAACACAACTGAACAACTATTTTCAATGTACAGCATCACTATTTCGGGGGGTTGTTACGATGTCAAGCGATTCATGGTTATAATTGTACTGAATTGACGTTTCGAAGACTTGTCTTCTGAAGTCAATCGGTTAACAAATGTCAAATTTATTCAATGTTTACATACCGATATAAAAGAAGGCACACCCCGTATATAAAAAAAAATAAACCCGAAAAAGATATCTAAGATGTGCGACAACTTGTTGATTTAGAATTGTATTTTATATCATCATCATCATCGGCACTACAACCGGGATCCCGTCTTGGCCATATTTAGCAAGTCTCTCCACCGGTATCCGGTCCTTATCCGACACTTGTTAAATTGCCCATAATAAGTTGTTTTTCCGGGCAAGGTTATTAACCTTGCGCCAAGTATTTTATATAGCACTTTCTAAAAACATATAGGAGTAGAATTTATTTCTATTTGGAGTTAAAATATACCATCATTGAAACATGCGAAGCTTTAAAAATCCAATTAATCTCAAAATAAAATTTGTATGATCTCAAAATTGATTAACCTCTTTTCAAGGCAATTTCTGGTAAATAAATAACAACTGAATGAGCTTTAAAGTAATATGAAATTCATATTTATTTACAAATATAATATATACGTACAAGAACATTGTCGGCCGCAGGGACAACAAGGATCCAAAGGAACCTAATACGGAAGAATAAGGGTAAAATGAGAAATAAAGAACAAAACCAAATAATAGTTAGGGCGTATCCTTCGCACACAAATGCTTAATAAAAGAAAAATAACTTCTCGCTGCGATGGTATCAGCAAATAAAAATCCAAGGAAAAACGAAGCACGTTTCGCGAAAAGAAACCATCATGGGGAAGTAACAAAAACCCCCATCACCAGATGCAAAAAAAAATTGAACACATTGTTCAGGAGATTTTACCCAGCCCAGTTGACAAAAAGGCCAAATGAAAGCACTTTAAAACTTATATAAGGTACACATCTATCCTTTCATTTCTCAACTCAATACAAGCAGCCTGTGGTACCACCACAGGCACCCATCTATCTATCAGGATATCAGCACCGCCGAACTTTTGTATTTATTTCAAGTCACGGAATTGAGAGGATAAAACAAAAAAGAGTGTGTACACATACTTCACACTTTAAGTGAATTCCCACACAACCGTAATTCTAGGGTCTGCTCTTCCCTTAGCTGAAAAACTCATTTTTTATCTCTCAAGGACTTTTTCGCAAAATTAAGGCGACGCGGCAAAGAAAATATGTTCGTATTTGCTGGGGTTACAATTAACTTATCGATTTACAGCTGATGTCGTAAATCGAAATCAATTCGATAATGGAACGGATTTGCAGCAGTGGAGAAGTGTTTCCACTCACAATCTTGTGGTTAAACAGGCTTGCCTTAAATAAAATCCTTCTATTTAGTTTTCATGCCTCACATTGTTGATGGTATGGGTTTCTTTCAAAATTAAAGCAGATATCTGGTATTATGAGACTTACAGCAACACAAAAAATATTCATGATTTCAGGTATTATAGACAGTAATCAGGCCACATCTTGATGACATAACTTTTTTCGGAAGGTACACTAGCATGGTTTATGGTGTTGTACTGTTCATTGGGATTGCAAGGCGCATATCCTTTACCTTTTTCATTTCGTTGATATTGCCAACTTGTACATATTTAGCGATACGCATATACACACCTCACTATGTACTCTCGGGACCGGTACTCTTCTAACATTCCTTGTCATGTACAGTTCACATTTAGATTTAAGGATGATTTTTCGTACACCCGTTTACAAATACCATCACTTCTAATTCTGCGTCCACCCCCACACCAAGAGCCACCAAATGTGTACACTATTTTCACGGTTTCCGCCTGGCAACAAGCATCCATACTTTATCCGAGCATACAAATGGCACAATAATAAATGCCCAGACAGGCAAGCGAATAGTTAGGTGTTATCCTGGTACCCTGGAGTAACGGACCCTTGTTACGAGCCATGTAGCAGATATACACTTATCCTTACAGATGTTGGTGTTGTTCACAAATTCAAACAGACTTTTAGATTTATACCATACGGTATAAACTTTTGCTACAGGCCAATGACAAACCTGGGTACATCTTCTCTATACAAAATAGCAGAAACACGTAATTACAAAAACTTCCGCTGCAAGAAATAAATTTAAGAATCCACTAAGAGTACATTAGTCTTGTGTTAATTCTTAGCTAAATCGAGTAGTTGTTATCTAAATAAAATTAATCGTTAAGTCTCTCCCTAGATTAAGTTTCTTTATTCCACAAATCTTAAATTTGTGAAATTCATTGGTCTTTTCTCCTCTTTAGATTCGATACCCCTATTCCAACCGACTGAATTTGCCACTCGTGTAGCTAAAGCGCACACAAGGTTGTTAAAGGGTGGCTTTATTTAAAGGTGTATTTTTGGAAAATCAATAAATTCTCATTCTTCTCTGAAGGGCATCGTTGGTTTTGTTGGGAAGATGTCGGTTTCCCTTCCGTTTTATTATCCTTCAACAGAAGCCATCAAACGACAACAATTTATCATGACATTGTGATCGATTGTTTAAGAAAAAAAATATATAGCCGGACACCATGGTTGCCATTATTTATTTAATAATGTGTGTAAGGCTTTTTCAAATTTAGACGTATAATATCATTGCAAGAATTTGTAATACTTTAGAAATACAATTTAACACATACGAACATATTTGTCGACATTTTCAAATTACAATCAACTTTTGTTAAGGAGGTCTATTATAAAATTAGAATTTTTTTTTATTAGACTTCTCTCGGGAGAGGCGAACCTATAGCGCCGAGTGGGCGCCCCGAGATGCCATCAAATAATTGTTGCAGCTCTTTTTGAACAGTTGCAGGTTGTAACGCTTCGGGAACACTCACGTGGGAAGCGAGTTCCACAGCTTCCCCGCTCTGTAACGGAACGAGTTCTGATGCAGGGATGTTCGCGCCGCCGGGAGATGAACCACAAACGGGTGCGATCCGTCGGATTATTTTGTGGAGCGCATATAAGCCGAATTGCGTTGAACAATACCAAGAATCTCCAAAGAACAGCACCCGTAATAATATCTGTAAAACAGACAGAGGTCGGCTACGCGCCTTCGATGTGATAGCGACTGTAGTCCCGACGTCAGCGCCAAGTCCCCGATCAGGCGGATCACTCGTCTCTGTATGCTCTCAAGTGGGTCGAGGGTATGTTTAGGAGCCGAGCTCCAAACATGAGAGCAATATTCGAGCGCGGGTCTAATTTGGGATTTATATAGCAGAAGAAGTTGGGCCGAAGTAAAATATTTCTTGGCTCTAAAAAGATAGCTCAGTTTTCCTGAGGTTGACTTGGCGATACTCGATACTCGACACGTGTTTGTCATGATACATTCCCACACACCGTGGCGCCGAGCAATTTCAAACTTTCCCCAGCTTCGAGGGCCCGGCCATTCATCATCAGCTGTGGAACCGATGATCCACCTTTCTTTGTGAATGTTTTATATTGTGTCTTCGCTGCATTGAAGTCGACGAGATTGGCCCTTACCCACTGCAGGACCCTATCCAGATCCTGATTTAGAGAGTCTCAGCTGATGCGACGCAGATGCACCAATCGGCCGAACACTCGAAAAGGAGGAAACAAGCGTACTATCATCCGCAAAACTGAACACTTTGTTATCCGTTGTCTCCAACAAATCATTTATGTGAATCAAGAAAGAGGTTGGAGCCAAAATAGAACCTTGGGGCACCCCGGAATTAACAAAATACAGATCCGAACACTCCCCGTCCACAACAACCCGGATCGATCAAATCTCGAGGAAGCTCCTCGTCCGGTCCCAAAGCTGCTGGGAAAGTCCATATGAACGAAGTTTGCTCAACAATGTCCCGTGCCAGACGCGGTCAAAAACCTTGGAGATATCCAATGCGACCGCCCTTGTTCGCCATGCCGTTCAATCGCAGATATCCATATATCTGTTATAAGTGTCAAAAGGTCTCCCGTGGACCGCCTGCCACGGAATCCGTATTGACGATCATTCAGAGGTCCTTTGCACTCCAAATACTTAACTAACTCTGTATTGATGACTTTTTCCATTACCTTAGATAAAATAGACAGTAATGCTATCGGGCGGTAATTTTGTGGGAGACACTTTACTCCCGTCTTTGGGATTGGCTTAACTCGAGCGATTTTCCAGCAGGCAGGAGAGGTCCTCCGTGCATAAGATAAGCGGAAGAGTCTGCCAAGAACCGGCGATAGTTCTGGAGCACAGTTCTTAAGGACTATTGCTGGTATTCCGTCCGGCCCGGTTGCCTTCCTACAATCCAGTTCACGTAGAATGCGTTGAATAGTCCGCGGACGAAATCTCACATCCCGCATGGAAGACCGTACCGGTGAGATCACAGGTGGCTCCAAAAGGCCGGGATCGAGGTTTGAACTCGCGGAAAATAAATTCGCGAACACATTAGCTTTATCCTTTGAATTCGTGACTAATGTCCCGCTGTCTGTCACCAACGGAGGGAAAGAGGAGGATGCGAAGTTACCGCTGACAGCTTTTGCCATTGACCAGAAGGAGCGCGAACCAGTTGGGCAGCGAAGGAGCCTATTGATCACCCTGTCGTTGTGAATGTACATCTCCATCCCCAGAAGAATAATCTCTGATACCGACTCCGCGCAAGCGTTAACATCGGAATTTCCGAAGCACGCCTCGGAAACTTATACTTCAATTTTTAAAAGCAAAGTGTTCACTGGGAAGAAATGTATGTCATGTCATAAGAACTGATATTAAATATTAATGGCACCCAGGTAGCTTTTTGCATTAATTTACACAAAATACATTTGGCTCACTTTCATGAATGGTCACTAGTAAATTCCATATAATGATCAAATATGTATACAGGGCGTCACAAAAGTAGCTTTCAGGTTGTGCAAATGCAACCTCTAGGAGGTTTAAGGTATACTCAGGCGAGATTGTCGTATATACGTATATATGTACATAGTACAAAAAGGTTTTCCATCCATTTGTTTATCCCATTGCTTCCATAGTGCTCCGCAGATATCATTTAACTTAATAGACTAGGCCAGATACTACTCCATCATTTTTAACCATCTTTTTGATGTGGTTGGGTCGGTTGAAGAACTTGGATTAGGTCTCTGAACCCACAGCGATATATCACCACATCATAATATAGATTCAGCGATATGGTCAGAAGAACTCTTTGTCTGTATTTTGGGGATGACCCGACCGAAGGTTTGGATAATGGCATTATGTTACCTTGTGTATGCAACAGTATGCATCTAGTGGTGTCGAGAGTATTCATTGTAATACTTTATTAAATAACTTTCCACCCTCCACACGCTGTGTTCGCGAAGGCCAGGACGATCCTTGGCCCTCTTCAATCCAAGTTGGCATGCAGTCTCCACGTGACACCCCTGGATAGCTAATTTGGCACCCGCCAAGTAGTGAACCAATGCATGCAGTGACATCCTGAGAAAGGTTGGCGCAAGGCTAATAACCTTGCCCGGAAAAAAACGAACTATTATGAACAATTTGACAAGTCTCGGATATGGACCGGATACCGGTGGAGAGACTTGGCAAAAAAGGCCAAGACTGGATCCCGGTTAGCTGATGATGACGATGACACGCTAAATGTTAGCTTGTGTCAAAACTCTTGAACGCTACATCTATTGCGTTTTGTTGTGACACAAGAAATACTGGGGCGAATTCAAGAGACCAATACAAGAGTACTGCTATTGATCGGCATTAACACGAGAGAGAAATGGATCGATTGCGGTGGACATGTGTAAAATAATAACGTTTATGAAGGAACAAAGGAAAAGAACAAAGAAGGAGATTAGCGTTGATCGATCGACGAGGCCAACACAAAAAATTGAAAAGGAAGAGAATTGAAGCAGACTAGAGAAGCGTTAGAAAGTTCATTGTGGTGTATTGAAAGATAAAATAGTTCGTATAATCGAGTGAAATGAGCCTGGAGTTCACCAAAGTTTCACAAATTAGTAACTCCCGGGGGAGTTTGTGAGTTTGGTGTAAGAACTAAGAAAAGGTGAAAAAAATTGGCAGTAAGTGTTGAAGAATACAGAACACACAAGGATCAAGCGCACGAAACTTGAGCCAAGTTTTAATAACTCAATACGGAGAGACACTCAAAGGGAAACCAAGAAGACTCAACACAACGCAAGCAAGGAAAAAGGAATTCTCCACCATCAACGGCAACAACAGCATCAAGAACATCAACACAACATTGGTACACAATTGACCATCGACCGGTGAAGACGTCCATTGCTATGTGTGTGAGAATTTTGTGAGTGGGTGTGAGTTACCGCCGTATTTTCATTCCATACATTTGAATGCCATATCCCAGCCACAATTTATGACTGGGCAATAAAAGCAGATTTCAGCATCGTGCCGCCATCACCACCAGACTCAACCCGACAGGATCTCTACATTTGTCCGCAACCAGCAAATTCCAATTGACAACAGCAAACAATCTCAAGAGCAGAGGGTGATAATTGAATTGCCGCCAACTCAAAAGGACCACCATAAACATAATATTTCTGTTTTCTTTGTACAGGAACGTGCGTTCCTTTTGTCTTTTGTTTCTGTGCACACCAGTAATTTGTGTGTATCTTGAAAATGCCGATTGCCCTTCGGCTTGGTCTTATTAATGCTATGTTGTAAACAGGAATCCTGTAGTCGAGTTTATGTATGTATGTAAACAGGAATCCTGTAATCCTGTATTCAAGATTGTAGATGTAAGAATATTAGTGTAAATATTTTGTATAAATAGAATTTTAAGAGAAAAATAAAATCAGAATGCAGCCGACCACCCCGGCATATTCTCACTTAATATTTTGCTTCTTTTTCAGCTATTTTGATTCTCATCATCATCATCGGCACTACAACCTGGAACCGGTCTTGGCCTTATTTAGCAAGTCCTGAGGCTTGTTAAATTTTCCATAATGATTTGTTTTTTCCGGGCAAGGTCATTAGTCTTGCGCCAGAGGCTCCCCGACGGGGAATCGAACCCCGGTCTCCCGCATGACAGGCGGGTATACTAACCAGTATACTATTGAGGAGCTATTTGATTCTGCTTTGATTTATTCAGTGGCGTTGCGCCCGAATTTTCAAAGATAGACTTTTTTAGATGTTTAGTGGCGTTGCGCCCGAACATCGCCCTAAAAAATATCACACTAAGGGTGTTGCACCCTTGTGTACAATATGCTATTTAATATCTCTCTTTCAGATATTTCTCGCCCTGTGGACGGGAGGGTAAACCAGATATGCTATGTCGATGACGTCCTAGTGTACACGTCATCCAAAAGCCCTAAACTCGCAACAAATCGACTCAACCGTCACCTAGACGAACTGTATCAGTAGTACAGTAGATGTAAAATTCGACTTAACCCATCCAAAGCAATACCCATAATTCTTAGTAGTAAACACTCCCAACCTACTTCTCGATATTCACAGAATATTCGAATACAAATAGGAGGTACTACGATTAGACCACAGGACAGCATGAAATATCTTGGGATCATTCATACCCCAATAATGAATTTCTTCAAACATGTGACCCACATTCTTCAAAAGGGCTTCGATCGGTTTAAGCAACTGCACAACATTTTGAAGTGGAGCAACACCGTTGAGACCAAAGTTAAACTTCTCTGCTACAAGCAGCTAATCTGATTTGGAATATCATACGCCATTCCCATATGGTCCTGCAAATCGTCGGCCCAAATGGAAGGACTTCGAGTTTTCGGAAGGAAACTCCTCAGAAGATGCATCAGCCACACTAGAAGGCCCGACGGTCACTATTACCCCAACCTTCGTCTATATGAAGGTGCCTCCATTACTCCTATCGACGATTACTGGGACCAATTAGCATACAAGTACCTTCAAAGCAAGAATGGCGAGAACCTACTTGTACAGGAGTCTTGCGTTGTTGACCCTTCTATACTTCGATCTCTTCGGATCCGACCACCACAATTTCTTCTTCAGTACAAAACTGAAGAAAGCACCCTTCCCAACAACACCTCCCTCTATAACAGAGGATTCCTGGGCCCATCTCATAGGGTCTACTGCTAACACACTACACTCACGCACCGACCAAAGCGCAGATTATCAGACACCAAAGACGTAATCTGCGTTTAATATCGCACTCAAGACCTACTGATCTTGTATGACTTCTATCCCACTATCCCTTCATCCAAGTAATTAGCCCCTTTGAACTAACCCTGTAGACACTATCTTTAAATACCCCCCCCCCCCTCTTTTTTTTATTTTTTTATTTTTCAGATATCTCGAGATCGAGCCCAACATCCTCATGGTCGTGGTTGATTCTGGTTGTCGCAAGATGACTAGAAGCCAGAGACAAGATGAAGGGCACATTTGTCCTTGTCTCGTTTAAATCGGCTTCTTTTTTTTACCCGATCGCCACTCTTTTTTTTTCAAATCATTGAGTTCAACGCAAGAGCCCAAGGGATGCGTAAGCCTCTTCTTGAAAAATGAATTTATATTTAAAAATAGGAAAGAGTGGTCTGTTTTAGAAGAAAGAGTCGTCTGTTTTTAAAGGGAAGTTGTTCTTTTAATCCGCTCATTTTCTTTCTCACTTTCGCAGATACCCCAGAACGCTTCCCCCCAACACTGGTAAGGGGCGTTCAACCGGATTTTCGGCTTTACAGGTACTCTAGAGCACTTCCACCCACCAACGGTAAGGGGTGCACGAAACATATTCCTTTGGTCTTACGGTTATGAAAGGAGGGTTCCCACCACCAGTGGTAACATCCTCGTGAGGGAAGGAGATTAAACAAATACCACGGCACAACGCGCCGGAGGCATACGGTACAATCGTGTTAGGGCATAAGGGAACGCGCTTTCTTCTCCAATTGAGTTCCGGTGGCTTTCGTTTTTTTGCAGGCATCCTTAATCAGTTGGCGCGGGAAACATTTAACTTACAGTCTACTACGATCATCAACAGTTTGGTCCATTTGATTCGGATAAACAGTTTACGACAATAACATGTTGATCCTTCGAGCCCGATCAACGACAACTTAGTCATTTTTTTTTTATTCCACTTCTCTCGGGAGAGGCGAATTTATAGCCCCGATAACCGGAGCGACAATAACAGTTTATCCAAGAAAATAAACATTCTAGGATTTATACACAAATTAAAAGAAAAAAGAAACAATCATTTCTCCACCAACGATTTATTAATTATCCCATAATCTTCGATAAAACGGATGTTAATGCTCTGGGTCTATAGCGTATGGGACAATAGTGAAGAAGGTGAATTGAACACACGATGGAAGGGGTGAGTAGCGAAGCATTAAAGGATCAAACTAGCGGCCGCGTGTTTGAATTCGATCGTTATTTTCAAGAACACTCAATTGATGTGGAATTGCTATGTTATCGCTATGGTATTCGGCTCTGACGCGTTGCTTATTCGAATTTCTTTCGATGTCCTTCACTAAGTGATTGTGTATTGTGTGTATCTGTTAGAAACGCCACAAGTCGATAGAAAGAAAGAGCTGACTTTTTAAGGAATTGATTGTACGTGTACGAATTGAACAACATTATAACTTTGACATTTTTTGGTTGTCAGCTAGAGTGCGTGCTTAAAACTTCAGTCTAAAATGATTTTCGCTATGAAGCAGTGCACGCCAGTCGAAGACGTTGAAATTGTTCAGTTGCACTGTGTTCAAAATAATTTCTTGAATTATGAAAACTCAACGTGCATGGGCAAAAAAAGTGCGCCTTCAAAAGACATCACATTATCTTTGCACGGAAAATGGATGTCTTCTGTTATTGTTGCTAATCCGGACGTTCAAATAGATTCCCTCCGAGCCAATCCGACGGTAATATCACAGCTGTACGGGTTAGTAGAACGACAGTTCGAATCACCAAAAATTGAACCAAAGCGTAACACATCAGGCTACTGGCCGTGTTTTGAATTCGATTTTTAAACTCAAGTATATTCCACTGATGTGAATTGTTATGTTATCGCTATGGTATACGGCTCTGATGCATTTTCTTATTCGATTTTCGTTCGGTGTTCTTCACTAATTGCTTGTGTATTGTGTGTGTATCTGTTAGAGACGCTACAGGCACGTTCAACGTGTTGCTTTGAAGGCATTCCCGTACAAAATCCAATTGAGTTAACAACTGTTACCAGCCGGTAAGGGTCCTTGCTTGTCTTACACGCAGAATTCCAATACCCTGATATTTACAGCCATATAACATCCAATACTCCCAGACTCTAAAATTTGCGTACAAATGACATGTATACGCGTGTATGCTGTACGCAAAATTCCAATAAACTTAATATCAATAATCGATAATATCTACATACATATACGCATAATAGCATCCCATGCAAATTGATGTGCGCAAAATTCTCGCAATGCAACCTGAAATACATCTGTAATATTGTTTCGGCAAATCAAATTCCCATTACCTTGAAATGCATGTATTTCCCATTCTCATACCTAAAATTGCCCCAGCTATGCCCATGTTCTAACATACCAATTGCAGCTACGCAATTCCTAAAATTCTAATAACCTTGATGATCACCTAACACCCCATCACCTTCAAGGTAATTTCTCCTAGGCACATGCATGCTATTGGCAAATCAGATTCGCTTCACCGTTAAACGGAATTTTTCCATGGTCTTGGGTTGAAATTACGGCCAGAGTAGGCGTAAGGTTGCCGCCTTAGGATGACTGGCGGCAAAATTGCGACTTTGCAGTTCCCATCGTCGTTGGCATGGCCTTCGACTGGGACTAGCATCGGGTGGGTGTCTGGAAGTAAGCAATGAACCGTGGGAATATATGAAAATTTTGATTTGGATTTTGGGTATAAATAGGGAGTTCTGTTGGAGGCAAAATTCAATTAGAATCCGACGGCACGAGGGGTGCATCAACCCATCAAAAGATCAGAATTAGAAGCAGACAGCCTAAGCATGTGCAGAAGATTCAAGTAGTAAATTATTATACGTAATAAAACTAAATAGAAAATAAGCAATCTGAATAATGTTATTCACACCCATGCTATGAAAAGGTTATTCCAAAAGCATCAACCCAACAGACCACGTCCGTTTGTGAGCGAGGATGTCTCAATTTTTACTTAAGCTGTCTGATATTTATGTTGTTTTCTCTGCCATAAATAAATTGTTTTTTATTTTCCTGTGCGCTGTGTTTTACGTTATGGCTGGTTCGCATGTGTCTTTTGGAATCGCCACAATAGTGATAAAAAATATAGATTTGTTATTTTGATTAAAATTTATAGAGACAAATACGAGGGTGTGCTGAAAAGCTTCCGACCTCAACATGAAGATAGCAGCACTCTTCAATAAAAGCTAGTGAATGTAGTTGTGCATCTTTTGACAGTTACTCACCAAAATGTCAGCCATTTTGGACGCGTAGTTTTTATTTGACAGTCGCTTGAGTGAGTCGATGTGAGTGTTTTTGTGAAAATGGACAAAATTGAGTATCGAGCTGTCATTAAATTTTTGTTTTTGAAAGGCAATACGCTCAAGCAAATCAAAGATGAGTTGGACTCTGTGCATGGGAACTCTGCACCATTATTTATCACATTGAAAATGGGCAAAATTGAGTATCGAGCTGTCATTAAATTTTTGTTTTTGAAAGGCAATACGCCTACGCGAATCAAAGATGAGTTGGACTCTGTATGTGGGCAGCTGAATTTAAACGTGGCCGTGAGAGTTTGGGAGACGATGAACGTTCAGGACGTCCAAAAACTGCAACAACTGACGATAATATCGCTAAAATTCACCAAATGGTGCTAGACGACCACCCAATTAAAGTGAGAGATAGCAGAGGCTATGAAAATATCCAAAGAATGTGTTTGTCATATATTAAATCAAGATATAGGCATGAGAAAGCTGTCCGCGCATTGGGTGGCGCGTTTGCTCACATTAGATCAAAAACATGTTCGAATGAATATTTCCAACGCTCTGTTGATGCAGTTTAGGCACAATAAATCCGAAGTTTGGCGCCGATTAATCACTGTCGATGAAATTTGGATACACCATTATACGCCCGAAACAAAAATACAATCAAAACAGTGGACTGCAAACGGGGAATCGGCTCCAAAAAAAGCAAAAACTGTTTTTTTTAAGCTGCGAAAGTGATGGCGGCCGTTTTTTTTTTTTTTTTTGGATAGTCATAGAGTTATCTTAATCGATTATCTTCAGAGAGGAAAACCCATTACAGGAGCATACTAGACATCGTTACTTGGCCAACTGAAGGCAGAAATTGCGGAAAAACGGCCACATTTGCAGAAATAGAAAATCCTGTTTCACCAAGACAACGCGCCGTCTCACACCTCAGCGGTTGCCATGACGAAAGTCCACGAATTACGGTTTGAACTTATAGCGTTTGCAACGATAGTGAAGAACGTATGATTCGAACCGACGCTATGATGGTTACAATCAATGAAAATTGAACCAATGCGCAACACATCAGACCACTACCGCGTGTACGAAATCGATTTATAAACTCAAGTGCACTCAACTGATGTGGAATTGTTATGTTATTGCTTAGTATATGGCTCTGATGCATTTTCTTATTTGAATTTCACTATTTGCTTGCATATTGTGTGTATCTGTTAGAAACGGCACACTACTCCCTCCTCAGTAACTTGGTTACGATCAACTTCGTGTGCGAACGACGGAGCGAGGAACGAGCACGCGAGAGAACGTCGGAGCAGACGAGTGTGCCCGTGCTCTATGCGGAAGTTGTGATGGTGTCGTGAAGTTCTGTTTACTATGGGAAAGTGTGTACTGTGTGTACACAGATCACGTCGGGGTCACCAATTTGGTGGATTTTGGTTTTGGTCGGATGTGTTCCGCCGAACACTGTCTACAAATCACACGGTGCGAATACAGCACAAATAAAACACGGAGCGGAGTTTGTTCTTTGCCTTTGTTCTTTATTAATGTGAAGCACTATAGCGTTTGGGATGATAGTGAAGAACGTGTTATTCGAACTGACGCTATGACAGTTAGAATCACCAAAAATTGAACCAATGCGTAACACATCAGGCTACTGGCCGTGTTTTGAATTCGATTTTTAAACTCAAATATATTCAACTGATGTGAATTGTTATGTTGTCGCTATGGTATACGGCTCTGATGCATTTTCTTATTCGATTTTCGTTCGGCGTTCTTCACCATTTGCTTGTGTATTGTATCTGTTAGAAACGCCACACTACTCCCTCCTCAGTAACTTTGTTACGATCAGCTTCGTGTGCGGACGACGGAGCGAACGAGAGAACGTCGGAGCAGACGAGTGTGCCAGTGCTCTATGCGGAAGTCGTGATCGTGTCGTGAAGTTCTGTTTACTATGGGAAAGTGTGTGCTGTGTGTACAGATCACGTCGGGGTCACCAATTATAGCGTTTGGGATGATAGTGAAGAACGTGTGATTCGAACTGACGCTATGACAGTTAGAATCACTAAAAAGTGAACCAATGCGTAACACATCAGGCTACTGGCCGTGTTTTGAATTCGATTTTTAAACTCAAGTATATTCAACTGATGTGAAACTATTATGTTATCGCTATGGTATACGGCTCTGATGCATTTTCTTATTCGATTTTCGTTCGGTGTTCTTTACTATTTGTTTGTGTATTGTGCGTGTATCTGTTAGAAACGCCACAGCACTACTTCTAGTTTACACTGGTTGAGGGTTTGTGACACAGTTTTAACAATTTTATTTGTTTAGTATATAAAAAGGAAAACGACGAACTTCCACCACACTTCGAACTGTCTTACATTGAAAATATCCTTGGTTATTCCTGACTATCGCATATTAGCCTTTCACTATTGTTTTCGGCACGAAAATTGATAATATATAAAACGACACGCGGTAAGATACCACGAAAGTGTCACGACGAGGATAACCGTCTCAGTCGCCGTGGGGACAGTCCGCACTTAAGTTAATTACTTTTGAACACAGTGTAAATACCGTCAACAAATGTCCTCCGGTTAACTCGCGTATTTTACTAGGTTTAAAACTCCGGATCGAATGTTACTTTCCCGCTTTGTCGCGTTCTCGTTAAAACTCCTTGTTAGGGTTCTATATGTCGACTGTATCAATTCTCCTTTGGGTATGATTCTATTCACCCCATAGTTATCTTTTTCCTTTCGTTTTCCTTGTCCTCGTAATTCTCTCTCAATCGAGAATCTCTCCACCAGGGAAGATCGCATTCACACATACAGACACGGAGGTTGCCGTCTGTGGGATCGTCAGAATTTTCGCATTTCTGTTGCGTTGCTTATGCAAACATTCGGATGTGTTGTTTATTCTTAGCGATCCTGGGATCGTGTTTACTTTGACCTATGGGAACAGCGTTTTCGTTTATTCGCTGTTTCTCCGCAATAGCCTTTGTTTAGGCAAAGTGCATTGCATCAGGGACAAAGGTTCTGCCAACGGATTGTTTTCCGGCAATTGGATTATCGCCGGGGAGTTTATGTTTGTCGACATCTGGCGCAGCTGTGCCAACCACTTGTGTTTATCCGACTTGGATCCTTGCATCCTTTCCTGAGGCTGTATTGGTTGTCTGTGTAAGGCCATTTTAATGGAGCGGGGATTTCGCGTTAATTTGTGAACATTCGCGGCTTGCGATGCAATTTCTCTTCTGTGTCTGCCCATGTTTCTAGCCAGAATCCAACTATACTTGCACTTAGCGAAACCCAGGTAATTACTAATACAGATATTTCCGATTTTAATCTACCTGGATATAACTTAGTGCCACTGTTCTTTTCACATCATGGTATAGCCACATACATACGAAATGATATTGCTTATCAGCTTCTGCCACAATATGGGCTCTGTTCCAACCCAGAATTTAATTTATCTTGGCTAAAACTACACGTTCGTAAGCATATCATACATTACTGCTTTCTTTACAGAAGCCCAAACTTGGATAGAAATGCATCCTTTAACAAATTTGATGCTCTGTCTGATTCTATCGATAGGATCTTGACCCTATACCCGCATACTGAAATCGTTAATGCGGGTGATTTTAATGTGCATAACTCTCAGTGGCTTCGTCACTCCGGAACAACAACACCCGAAGGTCAATATGTCCAGCTTTTTGCTGATTCAAATAGCTTAACTCAACTTGTCAATGAGCCAACACGGGTACCAAATATATATGGTCATTTTGCCAACACACTGGACCTGTTTCTCACCTCCCACCCAAACAAATACACAATTGAAGTTTCTTCGCCCTTGGGCACTTCAGACCACTGTGTCGTGTCAGCTAAATTTCCTCTAACCAACAGGAACGTTAATGAGAAAGCTCCCAAAAGAACAGTATGGTTCTACGAGAAAGCCAACAGGGAAGATCTGAACGACTTTTTTGGAACGTTAAATTGGTCGTTATTTTTCCCACAACGATGTTGACTCTATAGCGGGCACATTGACAGACACGATTCTACTTGGCATGTGGACCTTTATTCCACACGGAGTAAAGAGTATCAAACCCAAGAGAAATATGTGGTTCGATTCTGGGTGCAGAGAAGCCATTAAGGCCAAAGAGTTGAGCTTCCGGTTGTATAAATCAAACAATACTGAGGAAAACCGGAAAAGATTTAAGAGAGCTAGGAATGACTGCAATGCGTATATTCAATGCGCCAAGTTCTTGCATGACCAGAGAGTGAGACAAAAAATACTACACTCTCCCACTGGTAGTAGAAACTTCTGAGCATTCGTGAAAAACATTCAAAACTCAGTGTCTTCATCCATTCCATCGCTTATAGTCGATGACAAACCAGTCACCACTGCAATAGAGAAGGCGAATCTACTTGCTGCACATTTTGCAGCCAACTCAACGCTGCCTGATACCCCATCAGTTCCACCTCAACTTGAGCATAAGCAGCACACCATGAGCCAGATTCGCTTCCGAACGCGTACTGTTGCCCGCGCACTCAAAGAGCTAAACGCACACAAACCCGCTGGTTCGGACGGCATTCCCCCAATCCTCTTGAAGAGATGTTCCTCTTCACTCGCTAAACCACTGCGGAAACTCTTCCATTTCTCTTATTCTACTGGCCGTTTCCCAAATAGATGGAAGTCAGCGAACATTCAGCCAATTCCCAAAAAGGGTCACATAATCATCCCTTTCTTATTATCGACCCCTAGCACTAACTTCTATTCTCTCGAAGGGAATGGAATCACCTCGGTGAAAGCAAGGTAGTCGCATTGGATATTTCAAAAGCCTTCAACAGAGTTTGGCATCCAGCCCTTATGTCAAAATTGCATTCATATGGAATGGACAATTCCCTGATCCAATGGATAAGAGACTATCTTTCTGGCCGTTCAATCCAAGTGGTTCTTGATGGTGTCAAATCTGTCTCCCATCAAATTAATGTCGGTGTTCCCCAAGGTTCGGTACTCTCACCCACTCTCTTCCTCATATTTATAAATGATCTCTTGTCAATTACTCACAACCCAATTCACTCGTTTGCTGATGATAGCACGTTGAGTTTCTCATACTCGTACGAACTCTCCCGTCCGAACTCTTCGAACGTCACTACCAACCAGCAACTTATGCTTGGTACATTGAATTCAGACCTCAACAAGATATATCGGTGGGGATTATCTAACCGAGTAGAATTCAATGCCCGAAAAACTCAGTGCTGCCTCTTGTCGTCAAAGGTGAACCCCACAGTAAATATACTGTCTATGAACAGCAGTTGCATCGACGAAGCCAAGGAATTTTCAATCCTCGGCACTCGAATTAATTTGACTGGAATGACCACATATTTGAAGCTGCGGAAAGTGCAGCCAAATGTATGGGGTTCCTTAAGAGATGCAAAAGATACTTCACTCCATCTAACCTGGCCACTATTTACAAGGCGTATATTCGTCCAAAAATGGAGTTCAACTCCCATATTTGGTCAGGCGCATCCAAAACTGCACTACACGTGCTCGACAGGATGCAAAAACGAGCAGTGAAACTTATTGGGGACCCAGCCGTAAGTCGACCAATTCCGCCCTTAGAACACAGGAGCAACGTATCATGCCTATGTCTTTTCTATGGGTATTACCATGGTCGTTGCTCAACTGAACTTGCTGAATGTGTTCCGCCCCTTCAGACATTTTCCTGCGATACCCGTCAATCTGTAAATGCGCATCAGTTCACGTTGAAAGCGGACTTTAGGCGCACAAATAAACATATAGTCACTCTTTAGCCGAACCACACGAATGTGGAATGTTCTGCCTGATCATGTGTTTCCTGACCGTTGTGATGTCCAGACATTCAAGACCAATATACATCGACACCTCCTTTCCTTATCCACTTCCTCTCCATCCGCTCGCACTGTGGTTTGACATTTAAGGGTACTTCAAAATTCTGTGGATACGTGGGGTTGTTGATACCAGTATGAATGTCACCTTTGGTCAGGTGAAAAGGTGGACTTTGGGGACACGTGAAGTTTGGTTATAGGTGAGTATGTTCCTTGGTGGAACGAAAACATCTTGCCCTATGGTGATTTCTGCGGTTCGTGGAGTTTGGTTATAGATGAGTATATTCCTTGGTCGAACGAAGACATCTCGTCCTATGGTGATTTGTGCGGTTCGTGGAACCCCCACAAACTGCTTTACCATCCGCCTTACTCACCAGATCAAGCCCCAAGCGACTTCTTTTTGTTCCCTAATCTAAAAAATGGGCCCGGAGGACAGAGATTTTCGTCAAATGAGAAGGCAATCACCTTCATGAACAGTTATTTTGCAGAGAAAAACGCCGACTACTATGTGCACGGGTTAGAGAGATGGCAACATCGGTGGGAGAAGTGTGTAAGAGTTACAAGGGACTATGCAGAAAAATAAAAATACATTTTAAGAAAAAAATGTCCTGTGTCTTTATTAGGTCGGAAACTTTGCAGCCCACCCTCGTATGTGTCCCCGTTTTATAAATCATAAAGGCACGAACACACAACACTCATAAATAAGAAAACATCACGTTAAGCAAATCTGAGTAGTAAAATTAGAGAAGTTTTATTTTATGTGCAATACTTTGTTTATTTAACATTAAAACTTGTTATAACATGAACAGATTTAGCATCGGAATTATTAATAACTATGTTGAGGATTCAAAACATGGGAATAGTAGACTCTTTATATGTAAATCTCTTTAACACACGTATATTGTTAGACTTTATAGCACTTAGGCATTATTACAATATATAGTACACAGGCTCAGAAATAAAATTTAACAAATATATTATGTTTTATAACTTAGATTAAGGACAATATAGCGGCATCCAAGGGCTCCAAATAAAATTATACATATGTATAGTAATCATTACAAATTAATTATAGGAAACAAATTTCAAAAATATGACCATTGATCACTCTAATAGCTAATAAAATTATTCTAAATCTTTCTTTTTCTTTTTTCTATGTTCTTTTGAATGAAATGTGAATAAATACAATATAATGCGTCGAAATAATACTGAGATAGCAAATATGAAATTTCTTATAAAATATGAAGTTATAGCAATTCTATAAACGATAATGTGGTTAGTAGAAAAAAAAAAGTAAAATATATTATAGTAATGGGTCCTTATAGGGGTCTCCAGCGGACATGGCACTTTCTGGAATTCTCATATTGTCCAACAAGTCGGAATGTGATTGAGTGACGTGCCGAGCCAAAGAGAGGGCATCGCTAAATACACTGCCACAGGCGATACAAAGCAAGCTTCCATCAGCGCCCGCAATAATTGGAGGTTGACTCCGTCTGCTTTGATGTGATATATGAGGAGTTCCTCCTTGCTTTTTGTCGGAGTGGACTTTCATGTGTACAGTTAAACTTGATGCTTGGGTAAATGATTTCTCGCAGATTTTACATTGAAATGGTTTTTCGCCAGTATGAATGCGCATATGAATATTTAAGCTTCCTGACTGTGTGAATGATCTCTCACATATAGAGCATGTAAAAGGTTTCTCTCCCATGTGCCCTTTCATATGTTGTACTAATTCACTTGAACTTTTATAAGCCTCTCGACATATCGAACATTGATAAACACGATCAAAAGAATGCAAACGCATATGTTCTGTGAGTAGACTTGAATGTTTAAAAACTTTGTCACAACCAGGACAAGGATGAGTCTCATCGCCTGTGTGAGACTTTATATGTAGCATTAGACTACTGGAGTTCACGAAGCCTTTATCACATAGATGGCACTGATGTGGTTTCTTCACCGAATGTGATCTTATGTGAACCATTAAGCTGCTAGATTGTGTAAAGGCTTTCGGGCATAATTCGCATTTGTACGGTTTTTCCCCGCTATGAATTCGAATGTGCGTGTTCAGGCTTCCAATGTGAGTAAATGTCTTTTCACATATTGAA
Organism: Microdon myrmicae; assembly: GCA_963931805.1. Taxonomy (NCBI): domain Eukaryota; kingdom Metazoa; phylum Arthropoda; class Insecta; order Diptera; family Syrphidae; genus Microdon; species Microdon myrmicae. The sequence continues at coordinate 54,379,207 of OZ007502.1, read as the reverse complement.
CATTGAAACGGTTTGTTGGTTATATGCGAACGTACATGTTTTGCCAAATCCCCCGCATTAGGAAATGACGCTTCACAGTGTGTGCATTGAAATGTAAGTCTTTTACTATGTAGAAATTGATCAGATCGCTTTTTATCACTGTTTCTTATAGTAATAGAAAGGTCTGATTCGTATTTATTGGATCGATGCTGTAGGTGACTTGGCGAAGTATCATAATATTCTGATTTGGAGCTGGTGGAATGAGAATTTATTCCATAAATGGTTTTTCTTCTGCTACTGATCTTTTCAATAGGATACTGATCAGTTTCTTCATTATCGTCGATAGTTTCTTCTTCATCATCGTCTTCGTTGTCATCATCATCCTCATTTTCGTTCTCGGTGTCTTCTTCTTCATCATCTTCATCGTCATCGTCCTCATCATCATCATCGTCGTCGTCTTCATCGTCGTCGTCGTCATCATCATCTTCACGGTCGGAATCGTCATTCAAATCAATTAGATCACATACCGGTTCCATTGCCTTTGAATAATCAAATGATTCTTCTTCGCTATCACTTATTGATTGATCCTCTTGATAAGTGCCCGTTCCGGAATTAAGTTGTACATTTGAGTGACAAATATTCATATGTTGATATAGAGACCATGGGTTGTCAAAAAACGACCTACAGCACATGCAGTGGAATGTTAAATCCGGCTGTGCTTTGGGATAATGTTCTTCCTTTCTACCATCCACTACAGGTGTTATTGTTAAGTTCAAATTCATATTGTAATTATCCATTCTTTTTTTTTTGTTTTATGTGTTTGTATTCTTCACTCTTTTTTTTAATGTTCACTCTTTGATTTCTGGATTTAACTAACATATCATTTTGTATGTAATTTCAAATACTTTGTAACAACTTTTAACAATAGACTTTTTAGTTTAAATGAGAGCACAATTTAGGAACAGAAGTTTTTTTCAACGCTTAAGTCTTTATTTACTTTTTCCCGGACTCTGGCCGTGCCCGCTTACAGTATGATGGTTATTCACAAAGTCTGCGCGGAAAGCCAAAGACAATAAAAATATACATATATTCCTAGTTTTAGATTACTTACCCTTGCTCCGATAAACCGAGCTTCTAGTAACTCCTGTTTACGGGGATCCAATGCGGCTTGGAAGTGATCCATTTTTACCGCAGCACCTAAAAAGAAGTAAAAGAATTATTATTATGGTTATTAAGTAAAGAAATAAAACGAAATATGAAAAGAATTATTTTTGTTTTTTTTATTTTAATCATAGCCTAACGAGTCTTCCAAAATGCTACATATTTTTAATCCTGTAATTATTTAATATAAGTATAAATATATATGAGAATGGAATGTAGGAAAGACGAACAGTTGATTTGAATTAAAAAAGAATTGAGGACTATCTTGTAATAGGTTCTAGCTAAGAAAATAATTTAATCGCTTTCTATTAAATTTAGCGGAACTGAAAACGAAAACTTCGTTTTCCGGTGCCCTGGAAAACATGAGACTAATTTGTTAAGAGAACCCATCGATCAACGACTCAATTTCTATATATGATATAGTTTAAACAAGTTTCGGCTTAATATTTAAGAAATGTTTGATACAAAGCCAGAAAGAATTTTTGTTACAATTGTTGATCTTTCGTAAGTTTTACTCTTTAGATATATGGAGAATAACTGGCCTCAACTGAATTCGCTGTCGATATGATCGATTAAATTCGATGGATTATATCAACTATCTTTACTTCAGAAAGATAATAATCCATAAATACGACACAGCCAACATAAATCTCAGGGATTCTCGATATAAGATAAAAACAAATATCATTAACTCTCCTGACAACCCTGACTCTCCAAGAAAAGACGTTATCCTCATAAGAAAACTCACTGTCATATACCTTCCCGGGACTAAGTGAAATTATAGCAGACTTTTCGTTTAATTTGTACAATTCCATGAAACGTCCTTCCTTCTATTTCTAATTAATTCTGTAATTCCTCGTATACCGCCATTCCTCACCTTTGTTCCTCACTATGTGCATTTATATACAGCGCTGGGTGGGCATCAGCGTTTGAGTACAACGTCGTTGAAATTATTTTCCATCGAATTTGTTGTTTTTTTAATTAATTCATTATTATCACCAAAACGTCCGAAAATATTTTAAAATTCTTGAATTCGTTTTTATGATTTTATATATCAAATTTGAACACGTGAGGCGAACTTGCAATTAATAAGAGGCATTAAAAACGGATGGTAACAGGATCGCGATTTAGTCTACTTAAGTTATTACAATTACATTAAAATTCTCTCGAGATTATTGTTAACTGCGACTTTTATATTAAATTTATTGATTACTTAGTCTTCACAAGATAAAACATTTCCAAATCTGCATCATCCAAAGTATGCTTTTCGATTCATCCGAGTTTTATTGGACATCACAAGTAGCCAATAAAAAGTAAAGTTTCCAATTTATCCAGCAAGTAGTGTTAGAAGTTTTATTATTTATTTGCACTATTATTTAATTCACGGGAATGAAATAATATAACTCATACGCGAACAGCTGTCCAGCGGTTAATGCAAAATTACTTCTAATAACATGGCGTCCACGTTAACAAATCCTAAAGACCGATTGGAAATTAAATTGTATTGTCACAAACGTAAATTGTTCAAATAACAATTTCTCGTAAAAAAATTAACACTTTGGCAAAGCATAGCTTTGAAATTTTAAACAAAAGAGAATTTTTTATGCGCTACTTCCCTTAAATCCCAAAGTAGAAGCGAGAATGTTAATTGAAATACTGTTTGTGAATGAGAGGCGAAAGTGAGACGAATATATTTGACAGATGTAACTTTAAAGGAAAAACAAAAATTTCGTAGTACTTCTCCATTCATTCAATTCATAATAATGCGCGTGGTGTTATCTCTTTTTACCGGCGTCTGCATAGTATCATTCGATTAATAAAATATCACTAAATCGACTTGAAATGTATCTGCACAATTGACCGAGATTTCAATAGTAGCATGTGTAACGTACTTTCAACTTTTTCCAAAAATAACGCTAACGTATTTTCCAATTAAATAATGTTAAATTTAGCGGTTTTTTATCTCTTTCTTCCACGAAATGTTTACCATGAAAACAAGTTCCAGTGACTGCTGACGGGTTTGTTATGCCAAACTCATGTTTCCAATCGTTTTCGGAGTGGTATAATATTTCAATTAAATTTCTTAGAGATATTTATTTTATAAGTATTTGCAAATTTTCATTTCATTGGGCACTTCTCTTCCTAAAATATTAGATCGATTTAGGGTTTCTCTACTTTAGAAAAGAGTATTATTAATTTCTATAAAAAGACATCCATTCTTTTTTTAATAGGTGGTGTAGTGCTCACGAAGCCCTACCGCCATTAACCACCTTCCAAACCCATAGTACTTACCTGCAATTAGGGGCAGCGTCGCACCTGAAAGTTAAACCTCATCACGGCATGCATCACATTGAATTATTATATGAGCAGTACCATATCTCCATCGGCTCGGCTTGTCAGCAATTATAATAGGTAAATACTTGCTGGCCAGCGTAATTGTTGACACAGTCTTAGCCGATGGGTTTTGCTACGGTTCATAATCATTTATTGCCCCAGTCCCGAGGTTCGCAACACTTGCGACCAATTTCCTTTATCGGTTATCTACCGATTAAAGGGTTTGGGCACTAATATGATTGACGTTAGACAATCATACCCCAGATCATGCCTAACGATGCTCCGATCTGTTAATCAAACAAACACACAGTAGCATCACTGTGTTTATCCTATTAATCGACCGCTGGTCCATGGCCACCCTGGGCGAGATGTACGCTTGCACATCTGCAAGGCTAATTCCATTATACTCATATACCGGCACCATCTTGTAAACAAGACCCAAATTTTCGGCTGACCTATCGTCGCCAGTATAGCCTACAACGGCATTAACATGAACGCCTGAGTAAACACGATGTGTACATCATCATGACCCCTGAAATAGCGTTTTTGTGTATCTTGAAGCAAAAACCTATTTCGTTCTCAGGCGCAGGTCATCAAAAATGTATGGCCCTCGAAATAGCGTTTCTGTTTATTTAAGACGCGGAAACCTATATCTCCCTTCGGCGATTTCGCTATCGCGTATCTCTATAATACCTACAATTCATTGCACCCGCCCATGTTTATTCAGGTGCATTTTCGTCGTTGTCGATATGCAGCCTGAAGGGCAACGTACTTGTCCTATACGGACACATATACAATCCTCCCCTATCGATGCGATTCGCGGCCATCGAAACTGATGGATGTGAATTGCATCGTGGAGTCAGATTTTAGCTACCGAATCGCGTGCACGCGCCCAGGACATTACGTGTGAGAGCGGAAATTTTAATCAAGCGGAGCGTGGTCGAGTGCAATCCCAATCTCGTTTGCACGTCCTAATTATTGGTGTATTAATTCTCCGGTCTATCTGTACAATTTTTCCGCGACGAGAGTGATTTACAATCAATAGTTGTTGTTTAAACATCTTGTTAATTTCAGTTAAATTCCACTTGCGTAACTAATCAAGTGTGTTTGTAATGTGTTTGTAAAAGTAAAACCTTTAGTAAATCTCAGCGTGTCACCTTGCCTATTGACTGTTGGTGGCAAGTTTTTAGTGTTGAAAATAACTTTGTGTCATTAATACAATCCTGGCTCCTCGATAGTATAGTGGTTAGTATACCCGCCTGTCACGCGGGAGACCGGGGTTCGATTCCCCGTCGGGGAGCCTCTGGCGCAAGACTAATGACCTTGCCCGGGAAAAAAATCATTATGGAAAATTTCACAAGCCCCAGGACTTGCTAAATAAGGCCAAGACCGGCTCCCGGTTGTAGTGCCGATGATGATGATGATGATTAATACAATCCACGAAACTTTATCTGTGTAACAACACATTGCTGTAAAAATATTGTAGTGAGCTTAGGGTTCGCTGGATTAATTATTTTTAATAAATAAAAGCCGTTAAATCGTTTTTGGATTAATGTAACACTTTATTAGTCCGCTAATAACAACCGTTACTTTTACCGTACACTTAACGATTTCTTGACCTATCGCGTCTTTGACTCATCTCTTGCTTCACTGGCTACTTTCTCTGCTTACTTCTTACTTTTTACTTGTCTCCATGATCTGTGTGAGACGTATTTATACCGTTTCGTCATTCTGATTCGGCGTTTCGTTTCCTTCCAATTCATAGCCTTGAATGTTCTATTGTTCATAGTCTCCAGCTTGCCAGTACTTTCTAGAATATGCTAGTACTTTGTTTCGGACTTTCTCGAATATTCTAGTACTGATTGTCATATGCGTCACACTACCCTCCGCTAATATCAGGTCACGGATGCTTTCGGCAGTACTTGCACAAGTATAAGTATGTGAATCACCCATACTGCTTGTATTGCGAAGGCAAAATAGAAAATGCGGAACACGTACTCACAGAGTGCGTGAGATTCCAGACCGCACGAACGATTTTGGAGAGACATATGAGACGGACAGTTACTCCGGGAGGAGTAATATAATACATGCTTAGTTCAAAACAGGCATGGTCCGTAACAAATGGTATTCTCTGTGAAATGATGCAGCAGTTGCGACGCGACGAGCGGAGTAACAGGTAAACTCCGTCCCGCCCCGCGATGGACGGTAAAAACCCGGCATTCTGGATCGGTCAAGAGGTATCTTTTGAAGATTTCCACCTTCCTACCGAAAAAAAAACCCTCCGCCTAGATTAGTTCGTCCCGAACTAAGTTCACTGGTCTTTTGCGTTAACAAAAGTCGCCAGTCGTTCACGATGTACCACTTTCATCTTGGCGTTCGGTCTTCGCTGAATCCTATAGACAACGTCGTTAATTCTTGTGAGAATCTTATACGGTCCTTCCCAATGTTGCTGCAACTTCGGAGACCTTCCTTTTTGCAGATGAGGGTTATAAAGCCACACGTTATCGCCTGCCTTAAATCCGGATGCGTTGGCTCGAACGTCGTACCCTGTTTTCATCCTATCACTGGATACCTTGATATGCTTTCTAACCAAATGATGAATCTCATCGAGGCGATTTCTCCATTCAGCTACGTAGTCTTCGGTCTTATTTATGGCATCTGGAGGTATTCCGAATCGCAGATCGGCTGGTAATCGTATCTCTCGTCCAAATATAATTCTTGCTGGGGAATGGCCTGTCGTATCGTGATTAGCCGATCTATAACTCATGAGAAATGTTTGTACATATTTGTCCCAATCTCGTTGGTGATCACTAACGACCTTCGATAAGTGCTCTTTTATTGTTCAGTTGAACCTTTCGACCATTCCGTCTGACTGCGGATGTAAGGGTGTGATCCTGGTTTTCCTTACGCCCAGTGCCGCACAGATGCCTTGAAAGATCTGTGATTCGAAGTTTCGGCCTTGGTCGGAATGCAGCTCACAGGGAACTCGATATCTGCTGATCCAATTATTGATAAGCTGTTCAATGACGGTTGTTGCTTCTTGGTTTGGAATTGGAAGGACTCCCACCCACTTGCTGAAGTAATCCATGATAACCAACATGTATTTGTTGTTGTCGTTTGTTTTTGGGAATGGTCCTGAGATATCAATCGCAATTCGCTCGAGAGGGACACCCACGTTGTATTGCTGCATAGCGCTCCTTGGTTTTGCTGTTGGTCCTTTGGTCGCAATGCAAGTTGTGCACTTCCTACACCAAGACTCGACGTCATCTCTCATGTGAAGCCAGTAGAAGCGAGATCGTAATTTTGATACTGTCTTATTAACTCCCAGATGTCCATCGGAGGCCCCGTCGTGCATTTCTGTTAGAACATCCTTCACTTTTGATGGTGGGACTAGAATCTGCATTCGATGGGATTTTCCGTCCGCGGCTTCCCATTTACGCTTAAGAATACCATCTTCCACCAGCAAGGAATTCCATTGTGCCCACTATGCCTTAAATGTTCGACTCTTGTCGGATATATTGTACCAAGTTGGCCGTTCGTTCTTTTCTGTGTGTTCCAGGATTAGCGACATATCTTCATCCTGAAGTTGAGCTGCGCGTATAGCATCACTCGTCCACCCATCTAGTACTTCTACTTGTACGTCTCTTGTTTTTCTTCCGCTCTGTGACAATGTTTACAATCTGGCTTACATGGTCTTCTTGATAGAGTATCAGCGTTATTATGGACCTTCCCTTGACGGTGGGAAATTTGGACATCGTACGTTTGAAATGGTTCGATCCACCGAGCTATTTGTCCTTCCGGATTCTTAAAATTAAACAACCATTTCACGGCGGCATGATCCGTCCGAAGGTGGAATCGACGTCCGTAGAGGTACTTATGGAAATTCTTAACGGCTTCTACGGCAGCCAGCAGTTCCTTTCTTGTTGCGCAGTAATTTCTCTCTGGCTTAGATAGAACGCGACTATAATATGCGACAACTCTCCCTTTACCATCGACTTCTTGTGACAACACTGCTCCGATTCCTGTGTTACTTCCATCAGTATCCAATATAAATGGGCGATCCGAACTTGGGAATGCCAATGTTGGACTTTTACAGAACCCGGCCTTCAATGTGTTGAATGCTGCCTAACACTTTTCTGTCCAATTGAATTTCATGTCTTTACCCGTTAGTTCGTGTATGGTTTTAGCCATATTGGCGAAACCTTTAACAAACCGTCGGTAATATGTGGCTAATCCCATAAAGCTTCTCCACTCTCGGACGGCTGCTATCTTATCAGGATTCGTTTAAACTCCTACAGATGAAACGATGTGCCCCAGGAATTTTACTCTCCTTTGGAAGGGTTCACATTTCTTCGAATTGAGCTTTAAGTTGGCCTGTCTTAGTCGTTCGAAGACGGAGCGCAAATTTTTGATGTGTTCTGGTAAATTCCTTCCAACAACGATGATATCGTCCAAGTACACAAGACACGTCTTCCATGTAAGTCCCCGTAGAACACTTTCCATTAATCGTTCAAACGTTGCTGGGGCATTACACAATCCAAAAGGCATCACGTTGAATTGATAAAGTCCGTTTCCGGTAGTAAACGCTGTCTTCTCCTTGTCCTCCTCCTTCACTTCCACTTGCCAGTAACCGCTTTTTAGGTCCAATGTTGAAAACCACTGAGCTCCAGAAAGGGTATCCAGTGTGTCGTCGATTCGAGGAAGCGGGTACCTGTCTTTCTTCGTAACGTCGTTTAACCGGCGGTAGTCGACACAAAATCTAGTTGTCCCATCCTTCTTCTTGACGAGCACCACCGGCGAAGCCCATGGGCTCGATGATTTCTCGATGACTCCTTGCTCTTCCATATCTCGAATCATCTTGCCTACTTCTGATTGTTTGGCCAACGGTAGTCGACGAGGTGGCTGTTTTATAGGTCTTGACTCACCCGTGTCAATGCGATGTTTAACTATACCGGTGCGTCCGAATTTATCATTTTCTGTCACAAAATTTCAGAAAAATCATTCAGCAGTGATTCAACGCTTGTCTTTTCTCCGTCTGTTAATCCGATTTTCTGGGGCATCAGCCTATTAACCACAGGGGGTGCACCAGAGGGCTGTTGAATTGAGTGGTCCTCTCCCCTTGTCTGAATTGAGCTTATCATTGACACGGGTGCACATTCTGCGATTACCTCTCCTTTTCTTATTGCGATCGGCTCCTTGGACGCATTTAGTACTCTGACGGGTAGGGTGTGCTTCTTCGCATCGATAAGGACTTTCCCAACAAGGATGTTCCCCTTACGCTGATTTTGTACAGCTTCGGTGATGTAAAATCGATTGTCACCGGAATCACTCTCGAGACTGGTCCAAATTACCGAGTCCGAACGAGGTGGGATCTCATCCTCCTCACGCGCATAACATTTCAGTCTTCGCAATTGTTCGGCCTGCAATGTAATAGCAACCTCCAAGTTACCGATTCGCAGAGTTCTTTGACCAATATCTAGAACAACTTGGTGCTCCTTCATGAAATCCGTAATATCGGCAACCAAAAATTGGTGGGAGATGGAAATATTGCCCAGCACTATTATGCTCTCGACTTCTCCGTAGACTGCATAGCGTTCTCCTGTGGCAGTCCTCAAAGCGTATCTTTTATTTTTATTAAGGGCTATTTTGCCCACGACATCCGACCGAATTATGGATGTAGTGTCGATTGTCACTGTTGTTGTCCTTGCATTAACGATCGTAGTTATAACCAAACTTTGGTTATCCCGTTGGAGTTGTGATACAGTTATGATGCTGGGGCCGCACATTCCACCAGGCGACTTTCGCCCCGTAAAGTTTGCCTTTACAAATTTCCCGAGTTATTGACCTCACGTTGGTCCGTTGATAGTCTCCTCTTATAATTCTCACTTGATGTTTCATTCATTCGTCGACGTTTCCTACAGTCAACAGAGATGTGGCCGACTTCCCCGCATGTCCAACACTTCTTATAAGGTCTCGGGGTTCTCCGTTGTACGTGCCCGATTCTTTGGCAGGAACATTCCTGGACGGACATTTCTCAGACTCTTTTTGTAGTCCTGGTAGCCAGTTTAGCAGATTCATATGCCAATGCGAACGCCAGTATTTCATTAGTCGTCTTCTTTCCTGCCAAGCGAACGGCTTGTTGCAAGTCCCGATCTTGGAGTGCATTTATAAATGCATCCATGGCTACCTCGTTTAGAAATTCCTTAGTCATATTTAAATAAGACAAGTTTGCCAATCGTTCAATGTCTGCCTGCAACTGTTGAAGATTTTCTCCAGGTTTCTGCGTTCTGATCCGCAGTTGCATGCGGTAGACCTTCTGCATGTGGTTGTCTCCATACCTAGCTTTAAGGCCGTCTCTTACTGCTTGGAAATCTGTTTGCTTCTCTGCTGGTATGGTTTGTAGCAATTCTGCAGCCGCCCCGCGGAGTGACAAGATTAATGATGTTGACTTCTGCTCATCCGACCACTTATTATAGTTGGCCGCAGCGTCAAACTGACGTATAAATACGGAGAAGGGTCCCGTTCCATCGAAGGTTGGCGGTTGTAACCTTATATCTTTGTAGTCAAGTTGATTGCTAGGCGATGTCTTATTTCTCTCAACACAATCAAGTCTCTTTTCGATTCGCGTTATTTCATCGGCGACTTTCTTAAATTCAGCTTCGTTTTTTAGATCCAGATTTTCTACTTCTTTTCGAATTTCTTCCTTAAAGTGTTGAAAATTACATTTCATCCACTGCGTTTGGGCATCCAACTTTGCATTAACATCCGCAGCTTGCGCGTCCAATTTTGAGTTAATATCTGTAGCTTGCGCGTCCAATTTTGAATTTTGGGCGTCGAATTTTGGGCATCCAACTTAGCATTAACATCTGCAGCTTGTGCGTCCAATTTTATGATCATCATCCTGAACATTTCCGAAATGTCCAACTGTGGCGAACTCTTCTCCATTACATTGCCACCATCTTGACTCGCTGTTTCTTCTCCATCCGGACGGCCTGGCCCAATCGTAAAAACATAAGTGTCGACATCAATACCCTCTTCCTCCATTGCTGCTTGCAGACGCTGTCGAAGAATTTGCTTCTGTTCTCTGCTATCCAGATTCCGATCCTCAAGTTCCTTCTTCAACTTAGGAACGCGCAGATCTTCCAAATGTCGATCTGACATCGTCACAACACACTTTCACAGACTTATTCACTTTACCAATAATTAATCCCACTTCTGACACAAATTGTACCGAGCTTGGGGTTCGCTGGAATAATTATTTTAATAAATAAGAGCCGCTAAATCGATTCTCTTTGCAAACACTTTATTAGTCTGTTAATAACAACCGTTACTTTTACAGTACACAACGATTTCTTGACTTATCGCTTCCTTACTTATCGCTTGCTTACTCTGCTTCTTCTCACTTATTACTTGCTTCCCGATCTGCGTGCGACGTATTTAGACCGTTTTTTCCTCATTCTGATTTGGTGTTTCGTTTCTGTCCGTTCCATAGTCTCGAATTTTCTATTACTTCTAGTCTCCAGTTTTCCAGTATTTTCTAGAATATTCTAGTACTGATTGTCATATGTGTCACAGTACGTATCCCATCCATCATCCTCATTTTACACATCCCATAACTCTAAACGATTCCCGAATCGTCATCAAGCAAACATAGCAGCTGCCCAAAATAATGATTCTAAAATCAAATCTAGCTGCAATAGCAGCAGCTCAAAGTGACGATTCTGAAATCAATTCGAGCAACCAGCAACTGCTAAAAATAACAAACTCCTGCATCCTAAGTCAAAGACCATGGTCGCTGATTGAATACCATCAGCAAAACCAATATCGAGCAACCGAGGCAGCTGCTCGAATATGATTGGCCAAACAAACTTTCATGTGTTTCAGGGTTCAGGTATAAAAAGGAAAACGACGACGTTGTCCAGAATGATAATTGTATTATTTCACCTCGTCACGGGCATTTCACTTTTTTATGATCATTCGGATCAATCACACAAAATTTAGTCAAAGTAACATTCAAATCAAGTAAAAATAGATACAAATTAAAGAGAGTTTTTTATCTTCATACATACTACGCTTATCCCTCAATCGAAGAGGAAGCACGGCGTGGAGTTAACAGAGGCTGTAGTTCCTCGCCTGGTAGAAACCGTGACCCTGTGTGAGTGTTTAAGTTACAATGAATCGCTCACGCTATGCTTATCGAAGCTTACAGTTCCTTCAAAGTGACTCCTGTCAGGCAGGCTTGTAGTATCCCACCACAAAACCCCATTTACCATAATCCAATTACTATTTATTATTTTTTTTTTTTTTGGCCTACAGGAACCCGGAAGTTCATCACCTCACCAACTCAGCTGCGGCAACGCTCCCTGTCCTGTGCACTCTCTTTCCACGCTTAACCATCTGATCCGATCTCCTCAAGGGCAAACCTTACATTGTCCTCCCATCTCCACTGCGGCCGTCCTACCGGTCTCTTAACCGTTGGTCTACCGTCAAGAATTCTACCCACGGTCCTATCGTTGTCCATTCGCGCCACATGTCCGGCCCATCTTAATCTTCGCGATCTCATAATTCTCACTATTGTAGGTTTGCGATACAGCTCTTCCAATTCGTGGTTATGGAGTTTCCTCCATTGTCCTGCCTCTTCATCATATTTACCATCAAATATACTCCTTAAAGGGCTCCTCGATAGTATAGTGGTTAGTATACCCGCCTGTCACCCGGGAGACCGGGGTTCGATTCCCCGTCGGGGAGCCTCTGGCGCAAGACTACTGACCTTGCCCAGAAAAAATAAATCATTATGGAAAATTTAACAAGCCTTAGGACTTGCTAAATAAGGCCAAGACCGGTCCCCGGTTGTAGTGCCGATGATGATGATGATACTCCTTAAAACTTTATTCTCAAATACGCGGAATTTGTTTTGCCTTCCGTTTTGTGAGAGCCCATGTTTCGCAACTGTATAGAACAATCGGCAGAATATCGTTCTATAAACACGGAATTTTATATTACGTGATAGCAGCTTGGATTTCAGTAGTCTCCTGACTGCGGGCCAACTAGCGTTGCCGGAATGCAGTATTTTGTTAATTTCCTTCGACATTTCGTTACTGGCCGTCAGTATTGTTCTCAGATTGTTGGCGACGTAACGTGTGAGCCCGAGGGCGGTACACACGCGACTAAACGCCCAAGCCAGCTGTTTGTTTAAATATCACACTCGGGGGCGGACAGGCGAACGGGGACGTGAGTTGCTTATATAAAGCGAGGCGCGTCCGGTGTGAATGGGACATTCCCGCAATAGGATTTCCATTGCAAAGAGATCGTGGTACAGATTTTTATTTATTGGCCTATAGGAACCCGGAAGTTCACGACCTCACCGGCTCAACTCCACCATCATGCCCTGTTCTGTGCACTCTCCTTCCACACTTGACCATCCGATCCGATCTCCTCAAGGTCAACCTAACATTGTCCTCCCATCTCCGTCGCGATCGTCCTGTCGGTCTCTTTCCCGTTGGTCCACCGTCAAGAATTCTACGCATGGTCGTATCGTTGCCCACTCACGCCACATGTCCGGCCCATCTTAATCTTCGCGACTTGATTACTCTCACTATTGTAGGTTTGCGGTATACCTCTTCCAATTCGTGGTTGTGAAGTTTCCTCCATTGTCCTGCCTCTTCCGTCATATTTACCGCCAAAGATACTCCTTTAAACTTTATTCTCCAATACGCGGAATTTGTTTTCTTCCCGTTTTGTAAGAGCCCATGTTTCGCTTTCGTATAGAACAATCGGCATGATTATGGTTCTATAGGCACGGAGCTTTATGTTATGTGATAGCAGTTTGGATTTCAGCAGTTTACTGACTGCGTGCCAACTAGCGTTGCCGGAATGCAGTCTTTTGTTAATTTCCTTCGAAATTTCGTTACTGGCCGTCAGTATTGGTCCAAGATATTTAAACTTTTTAACTTTTTCAAATAACTTGCCTCTGACGTTTATGTGTGCTCCCGGAGGTCCACTGCTCCTGCCGTGATCATATATTTTCTTTTGTCTTCATATATTATTTCACAGTTTTTACTTACAGTTTCTAGATTATCACCCAAAACTGAATTGTCAATTGTGTGACCCCATTCAGGGACGATCTAGGAGTGTTGTCGTCTTGTATCTTTCTGATGACATACTCGAGCACAAGGTTAAAAAGATATGGTGAGAGGCCATTCCCTGTTTTAGTCCGTCCCGGATTTCAAATGATTCTGAGAGGTGGTTTTCTATTCTAACTCGCCCTTTGTTTTCGTTCATGCAAATTTGAATGAGGGCGGCATATTTTTCCGGGATTCCCAGCTCAACTACAATATGGTAGTCTTTGCCTTGCGACTGAGTCGTAGGTTTTTTTGAAGTCAACGAACAGTTGGTGAACTGCCTCTCCGTATTCCCACTTCTTTTCCAGCAGTCGCCTTATTGTGAACATTTGGTCGCTTGTTGACCGGTTCCTACGGAATCCGCATTGGTAGTCTCCCAGTATTTCTTCTGCGTACGGTGTGTTTCTCGCCAGTACGACGTTTGTTAGTATCTTGTATGTGGTTGGGAGCAATGATATTTCTCTGTAGTTTTCGCAGTTGGATCTGTCACCTTTTTTGAAAATGCGGACGACTATTAAGGTTTTCCATTCTTCCGGAGTGACTTCCTTATCCCATATTGTTTTGATGAGTTGGTAGATCTTTCGAGCGGTTGCCTCTCCTCCATGCTTCACAAGTTCTGCCAGTATGCAGTCAACTCCGGGAACCTTGTTGTTTTTCAATCGATTTATTGCGTCTTCGTTTAAAGAGGGCTCTGGGATCTGAGTCTCGGCTGTATGTACGTCTGGTACATTTATTTGTGGTTAATGTTAATTCCATCTTGTCACGATATTGTGTGTTTCTGTAACCAGACAACCGTTTGCGTCTCGAATTATTTTGACTCTCCCTTGGTAGCCATTTCTAATTGAATTTATGCAGGCACACAAGTGGCGGCATCTCACGGTACTCCCCCCCCCCCCGTGTCGTAGTCACGAAATAAAGGAGATAGGGCTGAAGGGATGCTCGAATGGGTGGTGCGGTGCTGGGAGGAGGGCTGAACGCTTGGAGAAAAAGGTGGCCCTGCGTACTTCGGGAAGAGCTGTATTTGTTAAGGGAACTGTCGTGATGACAAGTTCCTGGTTATGGTTTGGGCCTGTGTCTATAAATATGGTGGACGCGGATGTTACCGCTTGATGCCATCAAGGGCAAGGGTATGCAGCGTGGTCCATTGGCCTGTTGTGGGTCGCTTGGACCAACAGGTTTATCGTCCGATAGGTCGGAACCTATCGGCAATCTGCTCGCGTCCGCAGTGACGAAGTAGCGTGTGCGGGAAGATGCAGAAAAAGTCGCTGGAGGTGTTAACCTGTTGTTGGCGGTACCTGCCAACAGGTTGTACCTATCTAATAAGTCTATTCCCATTAGGGGCTCGCTGACCTCGTATGACGAAGTGCCAGGAGGCGAAACCTATTGGGGCTCGCTGGCATCGTACACGAAGTGCCAGGAAATGAGACCCATTGTGACTCACTGACATCGTGCAACAACGTGTCAGTGGATAGAATTGAGGAGAACCGAGTCCAGAGTCGGTGTCTTTCGCCCATACGTTTGTATGGCGAATTGTTTGCCTCTGGGACTGGTAAAAGGGGGCGGGCACTCCAGTTGCGCGGCTTACCTATCGAGGGAGGACCAGTATATCGGCACCGGTGTCAACGACGGCGATCGATATATGGCCGCTGCTTGGTTGATAGTAGGCGACTTAGGTTAGGGGGGCTTCTGGTGTGTGGTTGGTTGTGTCTAACCGCAGGGCGCCCTGAGGAAATGATGCGCGCTCTGAAGTGTAGATGATGCACCTGGGATATGGGCGGCGTAGTGAGGGGTGTTTTGTCCTTGATTGCCGCTTGAATTGAGCCGTGGTGACTTGGGGGACATTAAAGGTCCCAAGGGAAAAGATACTTACGTGGCCGTAAGGATGATAGAGCCGGGCATCCTACTAAATGTTGCTACGCGTAGTACCTGTGGTTAAGTTAGGAACCGGATTTAGAGTGGTGAAGGGTGTCGCGTGGAGGCGGGCTGAGTCGCGTGAAGTTCGCGCTTGGCAGGCATTGTTGCGCCCAAAATGTTAAGAAAGTTGAATGGGGCATTGGGTGCCAATATTTAGAACGGGGCAGAAAGAGATCTAAAAGAGGTCGAGCAGGGTCGAGGGGGGTTGAAATAGAGGGCATTGTATGCCAATATGTTGAAAAAAGCGTGTGGAGTCGCATGTTGTGGGAAAATGGAGTCGAAGAGGTGAAAAATATCGAAAAGAGACGGGTGGAGTCGCGTGGTATGGGTAAAAAGGGGTCGAAACGGAGTTGAATGTGAGTGACGTGAAGTCATGTGAAGTCGAATAAGAGTCGAGCGAAATCGAAAGAGTTGAGTGTGTTGAGTTGGAGTCGTGTGGAGTTGGTTAGAGTCACGAGCGAGACGAACGCGGTTGTACACCGGTCTGTACCCAGAAGGGGTTTACAATTTTTATTTTATTTTGCCTCAATCTCGTGCTATTTGCGGATACAAATATATTTTCTTTTTTAATTTTTTTACACAGGCAGATGTTTTAATTTAAACAAATTCAATTTTATTACACAATACAAATTCGCTTAATTGAAGACTATTATGTAAATGTAAATATCATGTGAAGAAGTTAGATACATATACTTGTTTGCAAAAATATTAAGGATCCAATAAAATGATGACAACAATTATATTTAAAATATAAAGTTATAAAAATAAAAAAAAAACTGACATGGAATACTATTAAATACTACCATATAAGGCTAATGAAGTCAAAGTAAGCAGTTGCGTTCAAGTAAGAATAATCATGATAACGCGATCAAATAGAAGAATGTTTTTATGCATTGTTCCCGATTAGCAATTGGTGTAGTTATTGATGATGTGACTGCAAATGTTGATGATGCCGTAGGTGTTGTTCCGGTTCCGGTGATGTTTGGAGCTGTTGGGTCGCTTCTCATGTGAACGTTGAGTTGGGGCTCAGGTTGCCCTTTAAGGCACGTTTGCAGGATGTTAAGGCATCTTCCTGTTTTAATCCGTCGCGGTCTTCAAATGGTTCTGAGAAATGCTTTTCTATTCTAATTCTTCCTTTTTATTTTGGTTCATACAGGCTTGAATGAGGGCGGCTAATTTTTCCGGATTTCCAGCTCGACTGTAATATGGTATAATGCTTGCCTTGGGACGCAGTCGTAGGGTTTTTTGAAGTAAATAAAATACCGCCCCGGCGAACGTCAGAGTAGCGCCAGTAGAACTCGAATTATTGAAAACGAGATTAGAAATAGTGGACGAAGTTAAAGAGGAAGAGTGCTCACATTTTGGGATCAATCAGTCGAGACCGATTGAGAGGGAGGAGATGCCGCATCACGACGAAAAAAGGAACAGTGGCATTCAGGAGTTAGACCAAGCGGTGGTTTCGTGGCAAACGTTATGTGCTTTCGATGGTTTTTTCATTCAGCTTCCAGAAATCAACTACGACTCTCCATCGGGGGTGTCCGTCAGGGCCCGCTTTCATTGGAACTGTCAGACGTGGTGAGTTCCACGGACTTTTACTAGGTTAAATTACGGGTATATTATATGCTAGCATTTACCGCACTTGCTCGTTTATTATTTTCGGCTAGTCAGTACATCCTTTGGTTTATTGGTGCTTGATCTTGTGCTAAAGGGATTTCGTGCATTATTGCATTGGTGGACGTCAGGTAGTCGCCTTTTAGATGTAATATGTCGTGACATTCTTGGCATAGACTCACAGTGGATTGGTGGTTTTCAGAACTTAGATTTTTCCCAAAATTAAGTTATTCATATAATTTCTCCAATCGTGTATCAATTGTAGGTTCATCTGATGACTCATTTTTCGAGTACAAGTATTTTATATGTTGGGGGGTTGCCGCCTGCGAAGGGCTTGACTCGTTTTTGTCTGTTCACGTACATGGTCGCATCTGGATGCTTTCGTCTTCTCGAATATCCAGGGGAATTAATGAGTATTTTCCGGTAGTGAATTAATTTTTGTCTGCCTGTTATATTGAGTGCTGCAATCTTGGCTCTCGGGGTATTGTTTAATGTGCAATTTGACAGGTGTATTCCTGATTGCATTTCTTTGGGCAAACAGATCACGTCCTTTCGGATTTCAATTGGTGACACAATTATCTTTTGTGAACGTCTTGGTATTTCAGCCGGTTCACTCAGAACAACATCTACTGTTTCAGAGTTTGGAGCTGCTGGATCTATAGTCCTATTTCCTCTGCCTATCTCTATGAAAGTGTGGGCCTCTTTGTGTGGGATGGTAGATGTTGGAAGCGATGCGGTTTTGCCGCCAGCACTTTTGCTAGAAAATGCCTTGGAGAACCTCTTTGGGTCCAATTTAGTTAATAGTCCTATTCTCATCGGCTGCCCGTGTTCGTCCGGTTTTCTTTCGAAGGAGATGATAAAGTGTTCGGAGTTGGTACCCATGCGAGGCAATTCTAAACACTGTCCCGGTCCATCTTTAGCGGATTTAGCCTTAGTCGAAGTGTTCCGCCGAACACTGTTCACAAACAAAAGGAACAACCTGTTCACCAACCAACACGGAAAGAATACAGTCACACAATAAAAACACTGCGAAAACGTTCCTTTTTATTTTAATTTTTATTTTTATTGTCTTGTGTTTTAACGTACATGTAGGCAGTTAACATATACGTAGTCGGCCACTTAACTTAACTAATCCGTAGCACAAGGTAGTTACTAATTAATTACACTCAATTCTTTTTTTTTTTTTGTCACTGTACACACGCGCGAAGTTCGTCGTTGCCTCTGACTATCCAACTCCCCCGTTGGGATTCTCACTGTCGACTTTTGTTAGTTCGCGTATTTAAACGTTACGCGACTTCGGGCCTGTTTCCCAATTTCAGTTATTTACGAATGTATGCGCTACGAAGACACCTCCTCGTCGGGTTCCTCTCCGTTCAGCTATCTTTATTAGCCTCACTCGTTAGACTAATTCACTTCCCCATCGGCAAGGGAAATCTTCCCGGCGCATCTCTGCGCTGAACTTCCCATCATATCTGCTAACAGACTTTCCCATAGTATCTGTTAACAGCATAAGATTTCCTATTGCATCTAAAAAGGAGAATTTTCCATAGGATCTAAAAAGGCGAAATCTTACCTCATAATCATCAACACCATTATCTGTTGGTTATCGGAATCTTGTTCCTTTTGTTTAAAGATCGGATGCCGCCGCTTATTCTCCGACCTTTCCGTGGGATAAGGCTTAAGCTAACAATGTTCTTGTGCGTTTCAGATGGGTAATGAAAGGAACCGTGGGATTGGTATAGTTCCTTTGTTAGGATTTTCGAACCATAAACATCTAGCGAGCGATCTATGTTAAGATGTTTATGATTGCATGACTATTGGACGGCAGCGAAACGATATGCCTTATTTGCACAAGTGTGCCTTTTGCGTTAGGGTCATGCAAGGGATTTAGGTGCTAATTGCCATTAGCTACCAGAGTATGCATCCGTTGTTCGGTTTATTTACCGACAATGGTATCTAAAGGGAAACATCGCGTTGATGCTTAGGATGGGTGAGTGGTTTTCATGCGACGCTTTCCTGCATGGCGAATTTGCTTAGATGCGATGCTTTCCTGCCTTTTGGAATTGGGGTAGAATACAATTTATGGATGCGTTGAACTCGATATTGGGAGCTTTTGAACGTTTAGTTCCTTGCTTTCTGATATCGGGTTCAACGTCGTTGCATGTCCTATAACCTTTTGTTTCAGGTATGGTTACTGACTATTGGGACACGTGTCTGTGGGCACGTGTGCTGAAAAAGGTGAGTAAAGTTCCTTCGCGGAAAGGATACCTCAACCTCTAGTGAGTTGTATGGTTCGTAGAACCGCTACACATCCACTTTGCAATTCTTGTGCAGAAAATCGTTGCCCAAGAAACCATCTTCTGAGAGCCCTGGTAGGGAACGTACCACTTGGAATGAGCACGGTACGCTATGTGCCAACTGGAAATGCCCCAAACAGCTTACCCTAGTTTTCCCTGAACCAAAGGGAACTATCTATTTGGGAATTGGAGTGGAGTGCTTTCTGTTTGATTATACTGATCTCGGCACCAGTGTCTATTACTAATTTTATTTCCTTCCGGCACCCTATGTCCAAAGCAAGTTGAACTTTGGTGTTATGACGCCCTTCGCCGTGCTTCCTCAATAGTGAGGGAAGAGCGAGTAAGCGGAGAGTTAAATGAAAGTATATTACCTTTTTTCACGATTTGAATTTTATTATTTATGTTTATAAGTGAGTTTTACTCTTTTAGTACAAATTGGGTTTTTTTAACTTCTTATTTTAATATAATTGTGTTCTTTTTCAATACGTTCTTTCGTCCTTACAACTTATTTAACTCTGAGTTTTAATCCGTCGCAACCACTCTTTATATACTCAAATTATGGGTGCAGAAACGCAAACTATGCATCTAATTCTCCTAACTCCACAGACAAATCATTCACCCAGCGGCTTTGACCGATATTGAGTCCAATTACCCGGCACGAGTCATTCGCATTGCTTAATTACCATCGCAACTTAATTGACCTACTTAAAGTCCAGCGGCTACCGTATCACTCAATTGATATTCGCACTAGATCGAACCAATTAAAGTAAAGCCCTCGCCCAAGCTATTCGTATCGTTTAATTGATTGGCGCTTCGTCGCCACGCCTGTCTTTCGCAGACTTCGGCACTTCGACGGAAAATTCGTTAAACGGTCCCTCAATAGTCAGTGAAGACGCCGGCAGTGTCCCACGCTAGGCGTGACACTTGTTTTCGAATACGAGCCAAAAAAGTGCATTTGCAATTTGATAGCTTGGGAAAATGTCTTATGCCAGGTGCGGGGCTGGTTTTTGGTTAAGAAGCAAAAAATACATTTGCAATTTGATAACGTCTAGCTTGGGAAGTGAGAATGCGTCATTTGATGTGTAATATTATGAGTTAATGGAATCAATTATGATAATTAATTGTGAATGAGAAATTGCATCGTGTGCGATATCATGAGTTAATTCGATATTATGGGTTTTATATAGTGGGATACTACATTAAGAGCGCATTTGATGCATTAATTGTATTATGGTAAATAGGGTTATGTAGTGGGATACTACATACGGACACGAGTTAGTGGCGCCTGAGAACTTCGGTTGAGGCATAAGAGGATACTGTAACAGTGTTATCTTTTTCGAGTGATCGGCGGATTGGTGCATCAACGTCGGACCAACTGAGATGTAATCAGATCGACTCTCTGGATCGGGGTCTGGATAAGGTCCTATAGTGGGGAAAGGACAATCTCGTCGACTTCAATCCAACGAAGGCACAATATACAACATTCACAAAGAAAAGTGGATCATTGGCTCCACAGCTCATGATGAATGCCCAGGCCATCGCATCTGGGGAAAGCTAGAAGTTACTCGTCGTCACGGTCTGTGGGAATGTGACCATCATCATCATCGGCACTACAACCGGGATCCGGTCTTGGCCTTATTTAGAAGTCCCTCCACCGGTATCCGGTCCATATCCGAGGCTTGTTAAATTGTCCATAATAATTTATTTTTCCGAGCAAGGTTATTAGCCTTGCGCCAACCTTGCTCAGGATGTCGCTGCATGCATTGATTCACTACTTGGCGAGTGCCGAAGTAGCTATCCCGCGGTGTCACGTGGAGACTGAATGCCAACTTGGATTGGACAGGGACAAGGATCGTCCTGGCCTTCGCCGGGTTGAATGCAGAGACCTTGTCCCGTATGTTCGCGGTGGGTGATACTTTTGCGTCGGCTTTGTTCGACGAGGTCGTCGTTGAGCCCGATTCCTTAGAGTGGCACGGTTGGAATTTGAGTGCCTTACCTGTTTACCTCCCTCAGACACCAACTGGATCCGCTACTGTGGATTTGACCGACTTTGATCATTTTTCGGATTTGATCCCCAATTATTGTTGGAGGCGGAAGTCGAAGGACCTGCCTGTTCCCAATTTATTTTGTGGCGGCACTCTGTCCACTTATGGCCTCGTCGGCCACAGAATTTTAGGTTTGAGTGGAGGGCGCGTATTTGTATGTTGATGGTTAGGGACCCTGAGGTGATTCTTCCTGGGGTACTCGTGGATTGTTTTGTGGACGACTGATTTTCGGAGGCCCATGACTTGGTTTGGGTTGTGGGTACACGACAATATTTAATATCGTGTCCATACTGCCGACAACCAGCGCAGAAAGTAGTGTTTCTGCTTTTGAGATACCCGTCATAAAGGTGTTTCTTCTTCTTACAGAAATTGTAAGTAATGCGTACAACCTTCTCTCGACATTCCAAATGTGCGTTTCCCTGAATTAAAACAATTCCAGACGTAATGGTGTTATTCTGCCGCTGTCTAACAATTTAACACTGAAAAGTAAAAGTTTTAGCACGCATGTTCGTTTGACTGATTACGGATGTTGCTTGCAGCCGGGGATATCCAAAATAAACTGCTCTTTTGAATTTTATTTTGAATAGACAAGAGAATGGTGATATATGCCCTCGACATGATCGTTTCTTTTCACTACACAAACGACGGAGAGTAGATTTTTCGTTTGATGTGACTTCGATTGATTCGAATCATCAAAAAGCGTCTTGAATTCAGAATAAAACCGAACTGTAGTTCTTATTGGGGTTATTAAATAGGCAAAGGAATGACGAAGCATGGGTGTTTCAATTGTACTCTTTTCTCGAATTGTGCTCCATTAAATAGATGCTGTTTCTAACATCATTTCAGCCATGGGGTAGAGGTTGGCGTTGATGCTGTACCACGTGCCTGTGGGGTTTTTTCAACAGCTGCTATATTGTTTATTACGGTTTCGTATGCGTAAGCTGTTAGATTCGTCACAGACGTCCCAATATTTTCTCGAAATTGCAGCCTCACGATATTCACGTATCTCCCATCCAGTGGACCGAGTGACTATCTCTTTGGGTGTTCAATTTGAATAGTACTCGATGGTTTAAATCTTCCAATCGTGTTTTTGGTCGAATGTATCGTTGCGTCCTTGCTTTTCAGATATTGTTACAAACATATCTCAAGTGAACTCGAAAGTTGCATTGCTCGATCCAAAGATATTCGAATAAACTGTCAAGAGTAAACACATCGGTTCATACTAACGGCCAATTTTAGGCAAAAACAGAATCACTCTCCTGACGAACTAAATAAGCATGGAACACTCCACATGTGCTCTTTCGTGGTTTCGACCAATGTGCATCAACGCCTCCATTTCTAATCTTGTCTCCCTTATTCCGTGGGATTGCAAACAATCCTTTTTGTGTGCTCATATTATAGCAAAAAGGACGACGCAATTGAATCCAATCAATCCAGAAGTGTTTTTTCAAAATACATTGAAACTCTGCATAATTTGAATCTATAATCAGCTAACCAAAAAACAAACTGTATGTTAAACGAAATAATTGTATTTTTTTGTATAATTTCCACGTTTACAATAAAGTGAAACACATGTTTTTATAAATCTACTTTTCTTCACACCACTCGTTCTCTTTGCGGACTTGCTCCTCTTCGGCTGCGGTGAAATCATTCTTTATATTAAATGTTTTACGAATCTCCTCTGGAGTTTTTCCTTTGATCATGTTGGCAACCGTTTTGCAAGTCACATCTAATAAACCTTTTATATCCAAATAATTGGCGGCCAAAATCAGTTCAAACAACGTTCCCTGATCGACTTTGAGAAAGTCAGCATCCCAGGATGATATGTCATCAGTGCGTTTTTCTTTGTTCTCATCGTCTTCGGTAGGTTGTGGATCGTCCTTATGGTAATTGGCCCAATGGAGAACCTTGCGGAGAATTGCAGAATTTACGTTGGGTAGGGGGACGACTGCATCATCGCCATCCTCCAAACAGCAATCTTCCAACATCGTCTTTATAGTACCAGAACATTTTGCAATTTGGACATCGGTGTCAAAAATCTCACCATCGGAGGATTGTAATTTAATATTCGGCATTTTTTCACTGTTAAAATATTAGGTCCTTGAAAATCACAAAGAAAAACATTATTAGTATATATATACACATACAAATATAAGAATAAATACGCACAATTTCTAGTATAACTCAGAATTTAAAATGTCTACCTGAAGATCAAGTATAAAATTAACACCAAAAAAATGAATTAACGCGATTGTTATTAAATGCTTTTTGTCGTGAAAATAACTTTTTCAATCTTTTTTCCAGCTCTCTAGATTACTCGCACTGCAATTATACTGTATTTCTAACCGAATGTTTCCTACTCTATTTTTCAGCACCTATTAAAGCAAATAGAGTGCTGCCAATCCCAAGTGCCAATTAAGATTTGAGTGCGTTCAGTATTTTTATTATTGTTTTTGATTTTTTTTTACAGAGTACTTTTTATGTTCCAAATTGATTTTTTTAGCCTTTTACATTTTTTTAATGACTTTTAAATTTTAATTTAAAAATTTTTAAATTTACATTTTACTGATCGAATTTCTGTTCTTCAACATGATGAATGGAATATGACGGGGCAGGTGATCGCCCCAGGCCGTGGCGCAAACCCCTGCTCTATTAAACCCATTTTTTTTTTTATCAATTTTGTAGGCTGCTCGTGTTATTTATGAAATTTTGTTTAGGATGGATGAAGTATCAAGGTTGTGGTTGAAAAGGTGAAGGAACTTGGGAAACTCTCCTGAAAAATATGGAAAATCAACATTTGTGAGCATGTTGTACAGGGTAGAACAAAGGTTATATCATAATGTCAATTTAGGATGCCAGTTTTTTAGAATTGAAAAAATTTGACTCTGTTTTCACTAAAAAAAAAAAAAAAAAAAAAAAAAAAAAAAAAAAAAAAAAAAAAAAAAAAAAAAATATATATATATATATATATATATATATATATATATATATATATATTCACATAACGATATTACTTTTGCCCCACTCTGTATTTCCAAAAAAAAAGCTTTGTATTGTACTATGGTATCCACTATAAAGGCGCTTTAGCATTATGAACGTGGTGGTACTATAAGCGTGGCAGGACTCCTGCGTAGTTGTAGAAAATTGTTCGAAGTCAAAGAACTTAGAAAACATTGGGAACGGACACGGGACGGCAGAGGACTCCTACTACTGCCATAAACCAGGTAATTTGAAATCAAATTGCAAGTATTACAACACAACAACACATCTGGGGCGGCTAAAACTTCAGTCGGAAAGAAGTGGAAGTTTTTGTCATGCTCTTTACTTGGAGCAGCATCGTGGACTTCGGAGCAACGGATCATATGACCAATTAGGAGAGGTTGTTCAGAAGTAAGCAGTCGATATTTGGCTAACGGATCACTAATCAGAGCTACGGGAATTGGTTAAATATTTGCGCATTGCATGCCAAATGGAAAAAAAAAAAAATACAGTTGTGCGATCTCTTCTACATTTCTGAATGAGCCGACAGTTTGATTTCTGTAAATCGAGCTGTCGAGAATGGACTCCTTGTGATATTAGGAGAAAATGAATGTTGAATCTATAAAGGCCAACGAGTAGTCGCTAAAATAGGAGATGATGGATTTTTGTACAAATTAAGAATGATGGGTTTCAGGACAACAGAGCGGGAAGAAGCGGGCATTAAACAGTGTCATCAGAGATTGTACGTTGAGATCCGGTAGTTATCAAGGACTTGATAAGCAGAGTGTTGACCTCAGGATTATATATTTCTGACTGTGCCTGTAAGGCAATGTGTGAAGATTGTATTAAAGCAAAATTATCTCAATCAAGGTTTTTAAAAAGCAATGAAAGACGATGGGAATCTATGGCATTCATCCATAGCCCTGTGAGTAGGGCGTTAGAATATACTCACAGCTAGGTCAGCTTGTCGTAAGAGGCGACTAAAGGCCGAGTGGTAGCCGGGGCCCCAACGCCCTGTGCGCCCGGTGAAATACCACCCCATCAAGCTTTAGGCTCCGTGAAATGGTCGGGAGAAATCCCTGGCCATCTTTCGGAGCTTAGCTGATGGACCGGTTCGAGAATAGGTTGGTTAGGTGGTAGTCGGTCCCAAGGTGAGATACCACCCCGTCACGCTGTACATTCCGCGATATCGCCGAGAGAAATCTTCGGCGGTGTTTCGAATGTGTGGCTGATGGCCCGGACTGACACGGGGATAAGTCATGATGGTGTCTTCTGATATAAAGAATTCCGGAGGTAAACTAGTCTCCCATTCGGATCTCCGGGGGGACTATGTCAGGGGGAACATCATGCAGATATCATGATAAATAATGGAACTTTGAGAGGTTCGTCATCGCATAACCGGGCTAGCTCTCGAAGCTCGGCCCACGCTCGACTGGTGACGGCATTTTGTAACATCAGGGGCATCGGTTTCACCAATACTAATGTAAACGCCGTCCACCAATATTTGCAAACAACGAAACCTGATATCCTTGCCCTAACTGAGACCCAGGTCGATTCGTCAACTGATTCGACATATCTTCGTTGCTCAGGATACGACTTACATTCGAGACTCCGTTTTAAGGGCGGTGTCTGCGTCTTCGCACGGTCCGATCTGGCTTGCCAGAGGATGGAGGCGTTGGAACCCAATAATATGGACATCATATGGTTGAGGGTCGTACTGAGGAATTCCGTTAAATTTCTTTGTTGTCTTTACCGCTCCCCGAATAACGATCGACCGGCGACATTTTTCGAACATCTTTCATATACCGTCGACTGGATACAGATCAACCACCCAACTTCTGAAATTATTGTCCTTGGCGATTTTAATGTGCACAATTCCGACTGGTTGTTACATTCTAAGAGAACCGACGAGGCTGGGAGACCGGCGGAGATGTTTGCTGTAAGCCACAACTTGACTCAACTCGTGGGGGAGCCAACGCGAATACCGGATGCCCGAGGCGATTATGCGAACACCCTGGATCTGTTTTTGACATCCGAACCGAACCGTAGAGGTTTCTGCGCCACTGGGAAACTCAGATCACTGCTTGGTATCTGTCGCGCATGCACTTGCATACCAAGCGAATAACCGGCCTAGGCAACTTCGCCATGTATGGAAGTATGGGGCTGCTAACTGGGACGATATGCGAGATTTCTTCGCATCCTTTCCATGGTCCGAGAGGTGCTTCGGAAACTCCGATGTTAACGCTTGCACGGAGTCGGTGTCAGAGATTATTCTTCTGGGGATGGAGATGTATATTCCACATTCCATCAAACGAAGTTCGTCTGATAAACCTTGGTTTGACAAAAAATGCGAGCTGATTACAGCGGCAAAAAATAGAGCTTTTAAGCAATGGCGCTCCAATCCCACCGATGTTAACAGAACGAATTTTGTTAGAATCAGAAACGTGTGCAACCAGGCGATTGATACCGCGAGGAAGGGTCACAACGACAGGGTGATCAATAAGCTCCTTCGGTGCCCAACTGGTTCGCGCTCCTTCTGGTCAATGGCAAAGGCTGTCAGCAGTAACTTTGCTTCCTCCTCTTTCCCTCCGTTGGTAACAGACAGCGGGACGTTAGTCACGAATCCAAAGGATAAAGCTAATGTGTTCGCGAATTTATTTTCCGCGAATTCAAACCTCGATCCCGGCCTTTTGCAGCCACCTGTGATCTCGCCGGTACAGTCTTCCATGCGGGATGTGAGATTTCGTCCGCGCACTATTCAGCGCATTCTACGTGAACTGGATTGTAGGAAGGCAACCGGCAATAGTCCTTAGGAATTGTGCTCCAGAACTATCCCCGGTTCTTGGCAGACTCTTCCGCTTATCTTATGCACGGAGGACCTTTCCTGCCTGCTGGAAAATCGCTCGAGTTCAGCCAATCCCAAAGACGGGAAAAAAGTGTCTCCCACAAAATTACCGTCCGATAGCATTACTGTCTATTTTATCTAAGGTAATGGAAAAAGTCATCAATACAGAGTTGGTTAAGTATTTGGAGTGCAACGGTCTTCTGAATGATCGTCAATACGGATTCCGTGGCAGGCGGTCCACAGGAGACCTTTTGACACTTATAACCGATATATGGATATCTGCGATTGAACGGCATGGTGAGTCAAGGGCGGTCGCATTAGATATCTCCAAGGCTTTTGACCGCGTCTGGCACGGGGCATTGCTGAGCAAACTTCGTTCATATGGACTTTCCTAACAGCTTTGCGACGGGACGAGGAGCTTCCTCGAGAATCGATCGATCCGGGTTGTTGTGGACGGCGAGTGTTCGGATCTGTATCCTGTTAATTCGGGGGTGCCCCAGGGTTCTATTTTGGCTCCAACCTTGTTCTTGATTCACATAAATGATTTGTTGGAGACAACGGATAACAAAGTGTTCAGTTTTGCGGATGATAGTACGCTTGTTTCCTCCTTTTCAAGTGATCGGCCGATTGGTGCATCAACGTCGCACCAGCTGAGATGTAGACAGATTGACTCTCTGAACCAGGATCTAGATAAAGTCTTGCAGTGGGGAAAGGCCAATCTTGTCGACTTCAACGCAGCGAAGACCCAGTATACAACATTCACAAAGAAAACCGGATCATCGGTTCCACAGCTGATGATGAATGGCCGGGCCCTCGAGGCTGGGGAAAATTTGAGATTGCTCGGCGTCACGGTCTGTGGGAATGTATCATGGCATAAACACGTATCGGGTATCGCCAGATCAGCCTCAGGAAAACTGAGTTATCTTTTTAGAGCCAAGAAATACTTTACTCCGGCCCAACTTCTCCTCCTATATAAATCCCAAATTAGACCCGCGCACGAATATTGCTCTCATGTTTGGAGCTCGGCTCCTAAACATACCCTCGACCTACTTGAGAGCCTACAAAGACGAGCGATCCGCCTGATCGGGGACTCGGCGCTGACATCGGGACTACAGTCGCTATCACATCGAAGGCGCGTGGCCGACCTCTGTCTGTTCTACAGATATTATCACGGGTGCTGTTCTTCGGAGATTCTTGGCATTGTTCCACGCAATTCGGTCTATATGCGCTCCACAAGACAATCCGACGGATCGCACCCGTTTGTGGTTCATCTCCCGACAGCGCGAACATCCCTGTATTAGAACTCGTTCCGTTACAGAGCGGGGAAGCTGTGGAACTCCCTTCCCACGCGAGTGTTCCCGGAGCGTTACAACCTGCAACTGTTCAAAAAGAACTGCAACAGTTATTTGATGGCATCTCGGGGCGCCCACTCGACGCTATAGGTTCGCCTCTCCCGAGAGAAGTCTAATAAAAAAAAAAAAAAAAAAAAAAAAAAAAAAAAAAAAAAAAAAAAACAAAGATTTGTGGACTAATGCAAATAGCGACGTCTGTCGAGAACTAGTATTTTCTCAGTGTGACTGCCGTTCCCCATAAGGTCACAGTATTGAAACTGTGGAAGACGGATACAATTAAGGAAATCATCGCTGCTATGACAACGAGACTTGGGAGAACATCAGTGGCGCTACTATTGGACATCATCATCATCATCATCGGCACTACAACCGGAACCGGTCTTGGCCTTATTTAGCAAGTCCTGAGGCTTGTTAAATTTTCCATAATGATTTGTTTTTTCCGGGCAAGGTCATTAGTCTTGCGCCAGAACTATTGACATCGGGGAACAATAATTTTCATGGAAGTTCGAAGATTTTCTACGAAAGGAAAGAATTAAACGTGGCACACGGGCCAACCAAATTGAAAGTCAATGCACCAATTTTTGCACTATCAACACACAAGCCATTCGAATCGACGAGCCAAACAAACCGAAAGAAAATGAATCGGTTTCCGCTTTGTCAGCACGCTCGGCTTAACACACGCAATCAGCTATTCAATTATTCTTCGCAATAGTTTACAAACAGAATCAGCATCAATCCTAGAAATTCATATTTAACAAACAACACATCAAAAACAAACATCAAGATAGATAAGCCACCATTCAACTCTAGCATAAATATCTTTGCATAACGCCGTCTGGTATTCTATTCTTCGCCATAGTTTACACACAGGATCAGCATCAATCCTAGAACTACATATTCAACAAACAACACATCAAAAAAAAAAAACATCAAGATAGTTTACACACAGGATCAGCATCAATCCGAGAACTACA
This sequence comes from Microdon myrmicae, assembly GCA_963931805.1. Classification (NCBI taxonomy): domain Eukaryota; kingdom Metazoa; phylum Arthropoda; class Insecta; order Diptera; family Syrphidae; genus Microdon; species Microdon myrmicae. Next base: position 54,349,595 of record OZ007502.1, on the reverse strand, counting down.
TATTCAACAAACAACACATCGAAAACAAACATCAAGATAGATAAGCCACGATTCAACTCTGGCATAAATATCTTTACATGACTATTACTATTTACTATTTATTGGCCTGTAGGAACTCATTCGCGCCACATGTCTGGCCCATCTTAATCTTCGCGACTTGATTACTCTCACTATTGTAGGTTTGCGGTATAACTCTTCCAATTCGTGGTTGTAGAGTTTCCTCCATTGTCCTGCCCCCTCGTCATATTTACCGCCAAAGATACCCCTTAAAACTTTATTCTCGAATATCCGGAATTTGTTTTCTTCCCATTTTGTGAGAGCCCATGTTTCGCATCCGTATAGAACAATCGGCATGATTATGGTTCTATAGACACGGAGCTATATGTTACGTGACAGCAGTTTGGATTTCAGCAGTTTGCTGACTGCGTGCCAACTAGCGTTGCCGGAATGTAGTCTTTTGTTAATTTCCTTCGACATTTCGTTACTGGCCGTCAGTATCGTCCCCAGATATTTAAATTCTTTAACTTTTTGAAATATCTTGCCTCTGACGTTTATATGTGTTCCCTGAGGTCCACCTGCTCTCGCCGTAATTATATATTTTGTTTTGTCTTCATTTATTTCTAGGCCCACCTCTTCTGCCGCTTGCATGACGATTTCACAGTTTTTACTTACAGTTTATAGATTATCGCCCAGAGTCGGCGATGACATCCGCATATGCGAGCACTTGTATGACCCCGTTCAGGTATGATCCGGCCATGTTGTATCTATCTGGTGACATACTCAAGCACAAGGTTAAAAAGACATGGTGAGAGGCCATCCTCCAGTTTTAGTCCGTCCCGGATTTCAAATGGTTCTGAGAGGAGGTTTTCTATTCTAACTCGCCCTTTGTTTTCGTTCATGCAAATTTGAATGAGGGCGGCATATTTTTTCGGGATTCCCAGCTCAACTACAATATGGTAGTCTTTGCCTTGCGACTGAGTCGTAGGTTTTTTTGAAGTCAACGAACAGTTGGTGAACTGTCTCTCCGTATTCCCACTTCTTCTTCAGCAGTTGCCTTATTGTGAACATTTGGTCGCTTGTTGACCGGTTCCTACGGAATCCGCGTTGGTAGTCTCCCAGTATTTCTTCTGCGTACGGTGTGTTTCTCGCCAGTACGACGTTTGTTAGTATCTTGTATGTGGTTGGGAGCAATGATATTTCTCTGTAGTTTTCGCAGTTGGATCTGTCACCTTTTTTGAAAATGGGGACGACTATTAAGGTTTTCCATTCTTCCGGAGTGACTTCCTTATCCCATATTGTTTTGATGAGTTGGTAGATCTTTCGAGCGGTTGCCTCTCCTCCATGCTTCACAAGTTCTGCCAGTATGCAGTCAACTCCGGGAACCTTGTTGTTTTTCAATCGATTTATTGCGTCTACAACTTCGTTGAAAGAGGACTCTGGGATCTGAGGCTCAGCTGTATGTACGTGTGGTGGGTTTTCTTGTGGTGGATGGGTGCGCACATTGAGCAAGTCTTCAGAGTACTGCCTTCATCTTGTCACGATATTGTTTGTTTCTGCGACCAGGTAGCCGTTTGAGTCTCGAATTATTTTGGCTCTCCTTCGGCAGCCATTTCTAAATGAATTTATGCCGGCATACTCGTACATATCTCTGATGTTCTTTGTTCTGGCATTTTATAGGATTTTTTCGATCCGAGGCTTCTCCCATTCGCGTCTTTTGCGTTTGAAAAACTTCATTGTCTCTTTCCGAATTGTCGCGTATCTTTCTGCGTTGACTTCATCATATCTTTCTAAGTGGATCACTCTGAGGCGTTTACGTTCTTCGATCTTCGTCCTGCACTCATCGTCAAACCAAGATTTGGACTTAATTGTTTTCTTAAATCCTAATACCTTTTGGACTGTTTGTTTGATTGTGTCTCTGATCGATGTCCATTTAGTGTCCACACTATTGGCTTCCTCTTCCGCACTACTCCCATTCTCTAGGATGCTAAATCTATTCGTTAGTTCGTCTTGATATTCAACGCTTTTGCGCAGGTCTTTTAGTTTTTCAATGTTTTAAGGATTATATTTTTATTTAAATTATCGGCATTTACAATTTTAATTCTTTTCTTACGTCCACCCGCCGTGACTGCTCGAACAAAAAGAAGGCAAGGACCCGGAAGTCCACCATTATCGTCCTATTGTACTAGATCAGTCAATGGGTTTACACTGTAAGGTCTAGCGATAAGTTATGTGTACAATTTTTTATTTTTTTACTACAATGTCGAACTTTTTGCTCGTCTCCCGTGACTGCGACCCGACTCTTGATTTTGCCCATCACTAGAAGATGATCGGATTCGCAATCTGCGAGGAGGATTTTAACATCGAATGATGAGACCCCATACTAGTGTCTCGTAGAACTTGTCCTTCGTTTCTTCGTCCGTAGATTCTGTTGGGGCATGTACGTTTATAAATACACAATTGTACCATGAGCCCTGTATTTTTAGCACCGACATTCGGTCATTAATAAATTTCATCTTTGGATGACGCCATCTGGTATTCTATTCTTCGCTGTAGTTACGAATCGTAAATATAGAATCCGCTCAACTTGAGCCTAGATAAGCAAAAGTGTATTAATCTAATAAAGGACCGTAGGTCCCATGAAAATATATTTTTGTGTTTGCCTTAGTTAAGTGTAATAACTCACGCGTTAATACTCTCTCCGTTCATGGAATAAAAAAATAATTTTCTTAGGAGCTACTCAGTGCGGTCAGTGTACTTTATTATTCTCTAGATATAAAAGGCTTCAGCTGAAGTGATAATGATAGCTAAACCCGAAAAACCACCTAGTGAACCAACAACATACAGATCAATTTCCCTGTTACCTGTTATATTAAAATTATTTGAAAGACTAATATTAAAAAGGCTAAAACCAATACTAGAAACCAAGGATATTATTCCAAATCTCGACTTTGGTTTCAGGGAAAAACACTCTACAATAAACCAAGTTCATAGAATCACAAATATAATCGAGAAAACTCTCGAAGACAAACAAGTCTGCTCTACTGTTTTTCTACATGTAGCACAGGCATTTAATAAGGTGTGGCATGAGGGCCTTATACTAAAACTGAGAAAAAAGCTACCCAGAACATATGTAGATATACTTGAATCGTATATATCGGATAGAGGATTTAGAATTAGGAATGAAGATGCCTACTCCGAAATTAAAAATATTATAGCTGGGGTACCACAAGGAAGCGTATTAGGCCCGGTCCTGTACCACACACCAGTGACATGCCTAAATTAGGAAATAACACCATTGCAACTTTTGCTGATGACACTGCTATAATGGCGATTGGAAACTCGCACGCAGAAGAATCAGAAAAAGTCCAAGCAGCTGTTAATAAAATCCACAACTGGACAATAAAGTGGAGAATAAAGTCAAATGAGACGAAATCGATTTATACAAACTTCACCAATAAAAAGAAAGATTGTTTTCCAGTATTCATTAATACTTGGGCATGACACTTGGGCCACACGAGAAAGCTCACGTTAAGAAGAAAAAGATGAGTTATAACTACGGTACAAAAAGATGTATTGGCTGCTTGGAAGACATTCTACCCTAGCCATATACAACAACATTTTATTATACAAACAAATCCTAATGCCAGTGTGGTCCAATGGTATATATCTAGACCCCCCTCCTCAGCTGCACGTAATAAATTCCCTCTTAATCACGAGATAACTAATCGTCCTATACCACAATCTGCCCCAATGTCTTGTCGCTTCCCCCTTTTCGACCTCAAAACTGGTGCAAAGTATATCAATTTCGGCAGATCACACACCCTTAATCCCAATAACCCCTACCATCAATAACCTTTTCAGTCGTTCACCGAACCCAACTCAAGGCCGAATTTCGCGCCACCCCTTTCCACATCCACAGTTCGCCTTTCCCGACACCCCCTTCGCAACCTGTTTATGAAATTCCATACATGTTTCGATATGCTCCCACAAATAGTGGCGAAAGATCTCTCGGCCTTTCGTCTAGATATTCATAAGAAAATGACCTCTTCCAAAAAGGGCAAGCCTTTTTTACCCCAATCAACCGCCCTCCCCACACCCCCCTAAGACTCTCAATACTCTCCCCTTAACCATCTATTATCAAAATGTCAGAGGTGTCCGCTCTTAAACGCAATCGATTCTGCAAAATGCTCATACCCTCCCTTTCGATGTATACACACTGACAGAAACCAACCTTATCCCCAGTATTCACAGTCAAAAACTCTTCCCCCCCACCTTTACCGTTTTTCGTGATGACGATGGTATATGTGTGGATTCACCTTGCCGTGGTGTGCTGCTTGCCATCCAAAATAAGCTCACCTCATTTGTTATTGCCATCTCTTCTTCTCCCAATCTTGACTATGTCGCGATAAAAAATGACCAACGCCCAAATCGTTATACATTATATGTTTCTATATACCTCCTTCGCAACATATCGTGTCATACGAACTGGCAATCGGTTGATCATCTAGCCGAGTTAAGTACTTCCCTTGACGGTATCGTTGTTATTGGCGATTTCAACCTTCCCCACCTCCAATGGACGCTGTCAGACGATCAATCCGTTTACACCTCAAACCCCACTAGTTCCAAGGAATCTTTTTATAGAGGGTCTCACCGACTTAAGCCTCCGTCAAATAAGTAATGTGCCAAATCATATGAAAAGACAACTTGACCTTGTGTTTACAACGGACCCCTCTAATTCCTCAGTTGTTCATAGTCCCCAGGCTCTCTCCACCATCGACAATTACCACCCCCGCTTCTCGTATCCCTTTATCGCCTTTATCGTGACAGCTTATCCCAAACCTCACCAAGCCACGTCAACTTTTCCTACAACTTCCGCAAAGCTAACTTTCGCTTATTAAATGAGCATCTTAACAGAATCGCATTTCGCTTTGATCACCTAGAGGTAGAAGAAGCTATTGCCATGCTCTATAAGGAAATATACAATGCCATTTCCCTATATGTCCCTTATTCTCAACATAGGACATCGGTATCATCGCCTCCATGGTACAACCGCAAACTCCGTACTCTTCGGAGCAAGAGGAATAATTTGTGGAACATTTTCCTAAGAACACGCCCTTCCTTAGACTATTCCAACTTTCTCGGTTCCTTTTATAAATTCACCGAGCGTTCCAACTCTCTTTACTACAATTATCTCACAAAAACACAAAACAATCTGATAAATGACCTCAAATCTTTTTTCCACTTTATTAACTACAAACGTAAATCTGACGCCTATCCCAACTCCCTTTCCTATGACACGATTACTTCAACCGACCCACAAACTATTGCCAATCTTTTAATTTCTTTCTTTAAAAAATCCTTCACGGACAACTCTTTCGAGCCTAACCGCTCTTACTTCAAAGACCTGCCCGAATTCTCCCTTGGCGCCTTCATCTTTCAAATTATCCAGCATCACCTAGTTGAAGAAAAAATTAAACTTGTTTAAGGACGAGTTCAGCCCTGAACCAAGTGAACTTCCAGCTATCCTTTTAAAAAAATTTTCCTCTTCTCTTTCTCTCCCGCTATCAAAGATATTCAATCTATCCCTAACACAAGGTGTCTACCCAAATATTTGGACATCCTCTTTTTTCACTCCCATATATAAGAAGGGGCCAAAAAAGGATATTAGTAACTACCGTCCCATCGCCAAACTGTCAGATATTCCAAAACTGTTCGAAGGCATTCTTTACAACGGGTTATGTTTTCGCTGTAAATCCATCATCTCACCCAACCAGCACGGTTTCCTTACGGCTAGATCGACCACCACCAAACTAGTTGAATTCTCATCACACGCTCTCCGTGCCTTGGAGAATGGCAGCGAAGTCGATGTAATCACAACCGATTTCAGCAAGGCCTTCGACCAAATTTCACACAACCTCATCCTCGTTAAGCTATCCTCCCTTGGCTGCGAACCGCTACTGATTAAGTGGATTTCTTTCTACCTTAAAGATGGAACTTACCATGTCAGATTTAGATCCATCCTCTCCAATCCTTTTCTTCCCACGTCAGGTGTTCGGTGAAGGCAAGGTAGTCGCATTGGATATTCCAAAAGCCTTCGACAGAGTTTATCATCCAGCCCTTTTGTCAAAATTGCATTCATATGGAGTAGACAATTCCCTGATCCAATGGATAATCTATCTTTCTGGCCGTTCAACCCAAGTGGTTCTTGATGGTGTCAAATCTGTCTCCCATCAAATTAATTCAGGTATTTTGTGGCGTTTCCGCCAAACCCCACGGTTCGTCTTCCTAAAAAACACCCATAACTCTATCCAATCACATAATTTCGCGAATGCACTCGCATTAGCACCTTAAATGCTTTACGCATCAAGGATTATCTCAGGTATAATCTAAAAAGCCCCTGGAAAAGAGAATTCTTACCTGCATGCATAACTTCGCATTTAAAATCCCCTCTTATCTCTCCAAGCTTATCATAAATTTCCTGAAAGAAAATTCATCGGTTCACGTATAATTTTTTTTTTTTATTATTTACTGGCCTGTAGGAACCCGGAAGTTCATGACCTCACCGACTCGGCTCCGCCATTGTTCCCTGTCCTGTGCGCTCTCCTTCCACGTTCGATCATCCGAACCGATCTCCTCGAGGTCCAATCTTACATTGTCCTCCCATCTCCGTCGCGGCCGTCCTGTCGGTCTCTTCCCCGTTAGTTTACCGTCAAGAACTCTATGCACGGTCCTATCAGGTTCATGTATAATACAACCGTATAATCAGGAAACATTACCCTTGAGTTGGCTTATTTCCAGCTTCATCATGTGTATCATAAATCACCAGACAAACACATTGACTGGCGACCTACACCCAAGGGACCAAAACAAATACACGCATCTCTTGGCACCAATTAAATCCTACAGCATAAGCAAATGCAAATAGGAATTCAATACGTACCCTTACCAGTGATGCCATAAACACCATTTCCTGGTAATCTAGCCAAAACCTATTAACACCATTTCTTCGTTGCGTCGCGTCTATTTATTTAGCCGCGACGCACATCTCAAACAAAGATCCAATTAGCATCCGACGAGTTTCGGTTTTGTTTGCTTTACCAGACTCGCATCCCATGAATGCACATTATCCCGTTCTTTTTTTAGAGTTTTTCCCATGGCTTTGATTTATAAAAGAACTAGCGTATAAGCATACATGTGTACTGTGGCGATCTTCTGTATGAGATCTGTTGGTTACCCCAAAGAGAGACTTTACGTCTCTCTTTGAACAGGAAATGCATCCTTAATTTAAGAGAGCCAGTCTCATTGGCTGAATTTCTTTCGACAACGATTGAATATCGTTGAGTCGTATTTCATCCACTGACCGAGACGGTCGCATCGCCGCCCACCGTACCGTCCGTCGGTACGGTGCTTACATACCAAGTCGAGTGTGAGTCGAAAGTTTTTATTTCAGCTGTCCCCTCTAATTGTCTTTTTCGCGAGTGCGTCGATTAGAGTGTTGTAATCGCACGCAAGTGAAACCAATTAACAATCAATAAAATAATATTAAACTAAATTGTGTGCTTCAATTTTCCGACAGCAGTTCCTGGGTGTGTTAATTTCTTTTACTTGTGTTTTCCTTTCCGCGGAACTTTAGTGACAATTTATGATGGAGGAGGAAGTGAACGGAGTGCCCATGCCTGGCACAATACTTCCTCCCCACATGTTCCCCAGTGTTCGGTACTCTCACCCACTCTCTTCCTCATCTTTATAAATGATCTCTTGTCAATTACTCACAACCCAATTCACTCGTTTGGTGATGACGTTGCTCAACTGAACTTGCTGAATGTGTTCCGCCCCTTCAGACACTTTCCAGTGATACCCGTCAATCTGTGAATGCGCATCAGTTCACGTTGAAAGGGGACTTTAGGCGCACAAATAAATATATAGAGTCATTCTTTAGCCGAACCGCACTAATGTGGAATGTTCTGCCCGACCATGTCTTTCCTGGCCGTTGTGATGTCCAGACATTCCAGACCAATATACATCGACACCTCCTTTCCTTATCCCCTTCCCCTACACCCGCTCGCACTGTGCTCTGACATTTAAGGGTACATCAAAATCCCCTTTTGTGCGTGCGATAGTGTAAAAAAAAAAAACTTGTGAGGTATGGGGTTTAGCATTGTGATGCAAAAGCATCGGACCGTGCTTATTGACCAACGCAGGTCGCTTTTCAGCCAATTGGCATGCAATATGTCGATTTCCTCACAATATTTGATAGCGTTTGTCGTTTCTCCTGGTTGAAAAAATGAAAAGTGGATTGGTTCTTTCGATGTCCACCAAATTGCCACCATAAGCTTTTTTGGGTGAAGATCGGGCTTGGGGGTGTGTTTTGGTTCTTCACCTGCATCTAACCACTGCCCAGGTCTTTTACGGTTATCGTACAGAATCCACTTTTCATTACAGGTGACTATCCGGTGCAAAAACGATTCCGTTTGGTTTCTTAATCTAAGCGATGCGCAGATCTCCAGGCGCCGTAATTTTTGGGATTCGTTCAGTTCATAGGGCACCCACTTATCGAGTTTCTTTACCTTTCTTATGAGAGAAAGGTGTCGACTTATAGTCATTGGGAATACTCCCATGTTTTGTACAATCTCCCCCACCGATTTTTATGGGCCCGCATCCACCGTTGCTCTTAAAACACCATCGTCAACTAACGTTTCCGGCTTCCCACATGCTTCATTTTCGAGACTGAAATCTCCCGAACGGAACTTTCTAAACCAACGTCGTATAGTGCGTTCGTTTACCGCTACATCCTCAAATGCGTCATTAATGTTGTTCATTGCCAATGACGCATTATATCTCATTTTAAATTCATATAGGAAGAGGGTTCAAATTTGACCTGCCGACAGCATGGTAAAGAATTCTTAGAAAAAAAAACTGTACTTGTAACGAACCCTAAAATTCTCGCACGTCAAGCACACGTATAGCGTTTGCGACGATCGTGAAGAGCGTGTGATTCGAACCGACGCTATCACGGTTAGAATCACTAAAATATAGAACCAAAGTTCAACACATCAGGCCACTGCCGCGTGTACGAATTCGATTTCTAAACTCAAGTACATTCGACGAATGTGGAAATGCTATATTATTGCTATGGTATACGGCTTTAATGAATGTGCTTTTGGTGGTGTTGTTCTTCACTATTGGTCGTGTGTATCTGCTAGAAACGCCACACACTTTACTTTATAAAAAAAATTGAACGTTCTGGCACAGATGTTCACTCGAAAACTTATATTTCCGACTGAGCGAAAATCGGGCATTTGATGTGGGTACAACCCAATAGTTTACGCATTTTTCAACAAACTCAGAAAAAACCAATACAGTTTTGAAAAAAAAATAAAAATCAACAAACTCCATGAAGTCAACTTGTATTTATACTACTTGTGTGTTTATATTTAATTTGCGCGTCATGTTGAAAGATTCTCTAAAAAAATTGTAAACAAAATAATCAAAAAAACAGCATAACCTGAGATCAGTTATAACATTATAACGTCACGAGAATATGGTTTTTTTTATTCACCCGTCCGTCGAATATGAAGGATAAGTCCTCGAAAAACTAGTAAGTAAATAAATTTCATGGAAGAATTTTTGTTGCAAATATTACATCATAATGCTCCTATATTCTGAAAATCTTATTAACGCTGTACACTTGTGGACTCCTAAGCAGCCATCAGATTAACGTAGACTTATAATTTTAAAATTAAATTTAAATATTTTCATTTCAGTCGTAGATGTCCTCACATTCATTATAAAGGAAAAACCTAACCAACAAAGCGCAATATACCGGGAATTGTTCTACGAAAAAGAGACAGATATACTATAAAATAAGCTTGAAACCATGAACAGCATTTGTTGAATATTGAGAGTTCGATTATTATAGTTTTTTTTTGTTGTCGCAATAGTTATGGAGTAAAGGTTAATTCGAAACATCATACATACACCCGATCCATCGAGCACATAATTTACTAAAAGTAAACATCACCTCCTTTATTCGTTTTGTTATTTTGACGATATACACAAATTTTCACAAGTGATGACAATGTATCAATATTCGGCCTAATTCGCTCCGAAAGCGCCATATTTCCATGACCGCGTCAAGTTCAAATACGGCTGTCTCCCTCATACAGATTATTTTTAAGAGTTGTTCAATATATTAATTCTGTATTACTCGCAATCGTATAATACTTCAGAGGGTGAAAGTGACAATATTATCGTTTTCAAGTTGTTTGCATCAAAGTATTTTTCTTTATTTCGAAATGCTATTCAATGGAAGTTCGTTAAAAAATTAATTTCATAGATAATAATGAGATTATGACAGAAATCTGTTCATTAACATGTTTGTGGTTTCATTGCTTAGTTCGGTTTATATATATAGCTAATTCGCTCGTATTTTATCCTTGTCTATCACCTGTTATTCACCCTGCTCCAATATATTGCTGTGTTCTTTATTTCGTCGCCGATATCGTTAAAAGTAGTAACAGCATAGAAGCTAAACACGGAGGAAAAAAGAATATAGCAAAAGAAACGGAGGAAAGGAATTGGGATAAAGAACACTCTAAATCGGGATACGACTCGTGCAGCATTTTTTTGAGTTCGGATCGTGTTCGGTATTTTCGTGTTTTTACATAAAGTTGTTAATTCTCAGTTCATCGAAAGCAAGTTTTATTGAAATGATTACAGAGTTTTGCAAGAACGATATAAAAAAGGTAAAACTATGTTTCCAAAAAAAAAATGGCTGAAATGCCCTTATGAAAAAAATTACAACAAAAAAAAATGCGAAGGGCGGTGAAAAATGTTTTTTTTTTTCCTTGTGTTTGGACAATGGGCCATGTGAATGTAGGTGTGTGTTTATTAAATTCACCTGAATGGATAGGGAATTGAATTGCATTTTGAAAACAATACAACAGATCGTAGTTTTGCAAGGATTTGCAAAGTGAATATCCATTAACATTCATTTCAAAGCAGAGATATTTATTTCTATTGCGAATTAGAGGCGAAAGAACATTCGGCCATTTGTCGATGATGCGTCTTTCGTCCCTTTCATGTTTTATCTGTTTATTCATCAATGGAGCCAAGTTCTTTTATAACAGCTGTGTATTTAATTTTAATTTGTGTGCGTGAGAGAGCAGTTCTATGCAAGAGCCTAAAAGGCCATTAATTGCTCAGTGCCCACTGTCCAGCAGTCCACATAGCCCAGCTGACACTGGTGACGCTTATTGATTGATGCGAACAATCGGGCAATGCACCGTGATAACGTTTTGGCCAGCAGTTAATTATCTGGACCGATTGTGCTCTAGCTTAGAAGACTGTTTTTGTTAACATTTCGTGATTAGCGTTTTTTTTTTTTATTATATTTTTGTTTTATTGGGGAAACCCTTTTTTGAGGCTGTGTTTAGTGTTGTGGATCCGTGTGTTTGTGTGCGACACGCACATATCACAGGTGAGGTGATGATTTCTGTGTGGCCATCTCTTTCTGAAGTAATGTGCAAATGTATGGGGCTCATTTGTCTATACCTAGTGTTTTTTTTGTTTTGTTTTCTATTTGTTTCTGTGATACGCATGCCTATAGTATCGGATAAGAGTGAGACGGAATATTTTCCATGCTTGAAATGATTCGATTTCGAAATTGATTGGAACAATGTTAGTTCGAAAAGTATTGCCAAAGGGAATAGTTTAGTAGTGACGTCGTCCGAAAGGAAATCCATCGTAAGGATTGACATTGTTTTAGGTAAAAAGAAAGTTTGAATAACGAGGATTTCTAAGAAAAGAACATTTTAAGAAGATGAAGTAAGGCTTTTCGTTTTTAATTCTATTTCAAAAATTAAAACAATTTATTTATTTGTGCATTTATATATTTTTTGTTACGATGCAAATAAGTAATATAGCAACGTTATCGCATTATTTGCTGTTAGGGATTTTCGGCAATTCAAATTTGGATAAAACTTCGTTTATTCAAAATTGTAGGTTAGAAATGCAAATTCATTTTGCAATAGTTATTTGTAATCTATTGAACATGTACAGCGTTATCATACCATTTATTTATTTATTTATATAATATTTATTCCGGTGTAAATAAATTAGATGGTAACTTGATGTTAATAACATAAGATATTAAGTTTTTTCGGTAATTTAAATGTGGAATAAAATCTCGTTCATTCAAAATTATAGGTTAGAAATACAAATTCATTTTGCAATAATTAAATGCAATCTATTGAACATGTGCAGCGTTGTCATACAATTTATTTACTTATTTATATAATATTTATTACAGTGTAACTAAATTAGATGGTAACTTGATTTTAATAACATAGGATATTAAGTTTTTTCGGTAATTTTAATATGGAAAAAAAATCTCGTTCATTCAAAATTATAGGTTAGAAATACCAATTTGATCTTGTATTCGAATTTCACAATTTATTGAACACGTATGTCGTTGCTATGGTGCAATTTATTTATTTATTCATTAATTTTTTATTTATTGATTAATAACATTGAGTACTAGGTTTTTCGGCATTTTAAATGAAAAAAAAATACATTCATACTTCAGAATGTTAGGTTAGAAATACAAATTCATTTTGCAATCGGTGTTTGAAATCAATTGAGTTCGTACAGTGTTACCATCACATAATTTAGGTATTATTCTACGTTAGAAATACAAATTCATTTTGCAATCGGTATTTGCATTCAATTGAGTTCGTACAGCGTTACCATCTTATAATTTATTTATTATTTATTACGATGTTAATAACATACATAATATCTTATTCCTAATAACATTTTCCGCATTTTAAATTAAAAAAAAGACATAATTCAGAACTATAGGTTAGAAGTACAAATTTATTTTGCAATCCATGTTTGCATTCAATTGAGTTCGTACCGCGTTACCATCGTACAATTTATTTATTTGTTTATTACGATGTTAATAAATTACATTATATCTTAATCCTAATAACATTAGATACTAGGTTTTTCGGTTTTTCAGTATTTATTTACAGTGTTACCGTCCTACAATTTATTTATTTAATCATGTATTTATTATTTATTATGATGTTAATAAATTACATAATATCTTAATCCTAATAACATTAGATACTAGGCTTTTCGGGTTTTTAGTTTTTAGGCATTTTATATTTAAAAAAAACATTGTTAATTCAAAATTATAGGTTAGAAATACAAATTCATTTTGCAATCGGTATTTGCATTCAATTGACTTCGTATAGCGTTACCGTCCTACAATTTATTTATTTATTCATGTATTTATTATATACTACGATGTTAATAAATTACATAATATCTTAATCCTAAATTCAAAATTATAGGTGGGAAATACAAATTCATTTTGCAATCGGTGTGTGCAATCAATTGAGTTCGAACAGCGTAACCATCTTATAATTTATTCATTATTTATTACGATGTTAATAAAATACAGAATATCTTATTCCTAATAACATTTTCCGCATTTTAAATTACAAAAAAATTGTGAATTCCACATTATAGGTTAGAAATACAAATTCATTTTGCAATCGGTATTTGCATTCAATTGACTTCGTATAGCGTTACCCTCTTACAATTTATTTATTCATGTATTTATCCTAATTAGACAAAAAAAAAGACACTGTTAATTCAAAATTATAGTTTAGAAATAAAAATTCATTTTACAATCAATTGAGTTCGTATAGCGTTACCATCTTGCAATTTATTTATTTATTATTTATCACCATGTTAATAAATTACATTATATCTTATTCCTAATAACATTTTATACATTTTATAGCGTTACCGTCTTACAATTTATTTAATCATGTATTTATTATTTATTATGATGTTAATAAATTACATAGTATCTTAATCCTAATATCATTAGATACGAGGCTTTTCGGTTTTTCAGTTTTAGGCATTTTAATTAAAAACAAAAAAATACTGATAATTCAAGATTATAGATTAGAAATAAAAATTCAATTTGCAATCGGTGTTTGCATTCAATTGATTTCGTACTGCGTTACCACATTACAATTTATTTATTTGTTGTTTATTACGATGTTAATAAATTACATTATATCTTAATCCTAATAACTTTAGGTACTAGATTTTTCGGCATTTTAAATTAAAAAAAAAGACATTCATATTTCAGAATTATAGGCTAGATATACAAATTCATTTTTCAATCGGTGTTTGAAATTAATTGAGTTCATACAGCGTTATCGTCTCATAATTTAATTATTTATTCATGTATTTATCATGACATTAATAAATTACATAATATCTTAATCCTAATAACATTATATACAACGGTTTTTGCTTTTCGGCATTTTACATTTATAAAAACCTTGATAATTAAAAATTATGGGTTAGAAATACAAATTCATTTTGCAATCGGTATTTGCATTCAATTGAGTTCGTACAGCGTTACCATCTTACAATTTATTTATTCATGTATTTATCCTAATTAGACAAAAGAAAAGACATTGTTAATTCAAAATTATAGTTTAAAAATAAAAATTCATTTTACAATCAATCGAGTTCGTATAGCGTTACCATCTTGCAATTTATTTATTTATTATTTATCACGATGTTAATAAATTACATTATATCTTATTCCTAATAACATTTTATACATTTTATAGCGTTACCGTCTTACAATTTATTTAATCATGTATTTATTATTTATTATGATGTTAATAAATTACATAGTATCTTAATCCTAATATCATTAGATACGAGGCTTTTCGGTTTTTCAGTTTTAGGCATTTTAATTAAAAACAAAAAAATACTGATAATTCAAGATTATAGATTAGAAATAAAAATTCAATTTGCAATCGGTGTTTGCATTCAATTGATTTCGTACTGCGTTACCACTTTACAATTTATTTATTTGTTGTTTATTACGATGTTAATAAATTACATTATATCTTAATCCTAATAACTTTAGGTACTAGATTTTTCGGCATTTTAAATTAAAAAAAAAGACATTGATATTTCAGAATTATAGGCTAGATATACAAATTCATTTTTCAATCGGTGTTTGAAATTAATTGAGTCCATACAGCGTTATCGTCTCATAATTTAATTATTTATTCATGTATTTATCATGCCATTAATAAATTACATAATATCTTAATCCTAATAACATTATATACAACGGTTTTTGCTTTTCGGCATTTTACATTTAAAAAAACCTTGATAATTAAAAAGTATAGGTTAGAAATACAAATTCATTTTGCAATCGGTGTTTGAAATTAATTGTCTTCGTACAGCGTTACCGCCTCATAATTTATTTATTTATTAATGTATTAATGTATTTATTATGATGTTAATAAATTACATAATATCTTAATTCCAATTAGACACTAGGTTTTTCGGCATTTTAAATTAAAAAAACATTGATAATTAAAAATTATAGATTAAAAATACAACTTCATTTTGCAATTGGTGATTGCATTATTGATTTCGTACTGCGTTACCATCTTACAATTTATTATTTCATGTATTTATTTATTATTTATTTATTCATGTATTTATTATTTATTATGATGTTAATAAATTACATATCTTGATCGTAATAACATTAGATACGAGGCTTTTCGGTTTTTCAGTTTTTAGGCATTTTAGTTAAAAAAAGAAACATTGTTAATTCAAAATTATAGGTTCGAAATACAAATTCATTTTGCAATCGGTATTTGCATTCAATTGAGTTCGTACAGCGTTACCGTCTTACAATTTATTTATTCATTCATGTATTTATTATATATTACGATGTTAATAAATTACATAATATCTTAATCCCAATTAGACACTAGGTTTTTCAACATTTTAAATTAAAAAAAAAAACATTGATAATTCAAAATTATATATTAGAGATACAAATTCATTTTGCAATCAATTCAGTTCGTATAGCGTTACCATCTTACAATTTATTTATTTGTTGTTTATAACGATGTTAATAAACTACATTATATCTTAATCCTAATAACATTAGATACTAGGCTTTTCGGTTTTTCAGTTTTTAGGCATTTTAAATAAAGAAAAAACATTGTTAATTCCAAATTATAGGTTAGAAATACAAATTCATTTTGCAATCGGTCTGTGCAATCAATTGAGTTCGTAGAGCGTTACCATCTTATAATTTATTTATTATTTATTGCGGTGTTAATAAAATACATAATATCTTATTCCTAATAACATTTTCGGAATTTCAAATAAAGAAAACATTATTAATTCCAAATTATAGGTTAGAAATACAAATTCATTTTGCAATCGTCATTTGCATTCAATTGACTTTATATAGCGTTACCCTCTTACAATTTATTTATTTATTCATGTATTTATTATATATTACGATGTTAATAAATTACATAATATCTTAATCGTAATTAGACAATAGGTTTTTCGGCATTTTAAATTTAAAAAAAAAGACATTGATAATTCAAAATTATAGATTAGAAATAAACATTCATTTTACAATCAATTGAGTTTGTATAGCGTTACCATCTTACAATTTATTTATTTATTGTTTAATACGATGTTAATAAATTACATTATATCTTAATTCTAATAGCAATAGATACTAGGTTTCACCGTTTTTCAGTATTTCGGCGTTTTAAATTAAAAAAAAATTGATAATTAAAAATTATAGGTTAGAAATACAATTCATATTGCAATTAATTGAGTTCGTATAGCGTTACCATGTTACAATTTATTTATTATTTATAACGATGCTAATGAATTACATAATATCTTAATCCTCATAACATAAGATATTAGGTTTTTCGGAATTTTAAATTGAAAAATCACATTAATTCAAAATTCTAGGTTACAAATACAAATTTATTTTGTAATCGGCGTTTACAATTAATTGAGTTCGTACAGTGTTACCGTCCCACAATTTATTTATTTATTATTTATTATAATGTTAATAAATTACATAATATCCTAATTCTAATAACATTAGACACTAGGTTTTTCGGCATTTTAAATTCAAAATTCTAGGTTACAAATACAAATTCATTTTGTAATCGGCGTTTACAATTAATTGAGTTCGTACAGTGTTACCGTCACACAATTTATTTATTTATTATTTATTATGATGTTAATAAATTACATAATATCCTAATTCGAATAACATTAGACACTAGGTTTTTCGGCATTTTAAATTCAAAATTCTAGGTTAGAAATACAAATCATTTTGCAATGAATTGAGTTCGTATAGCGTTACCATGTTACAATTTATTTATTATTTATAATGATGCTAAACAATTACATAATATCCTAAACCTAATAACATAAGACCCTAGGTTTTTCGGCATTTTAAATTGAAAAAACACATTGTTAATTCAAAATTCTAGGTTAGAAATATAAATTCATTTTGCAATCAATTGAGTTCGTATAGCGTTACCATGTTACAATTTATTTATTATTTATAATGATGCTAATAAATTACATAATATCCTAATCCTAACAACATTAGACACTAGTTTTTCGGTTTTTCGGCATTTTAAATTGAAAAAAGACATTGTTAATTCAAAATTCTAGGTTAGAAATATAAATTCATTTTGCAATCGGTGTTTCCGTTCAATTGAGTCCGTACACCGTTACCATCTTATAATTGATTTATTCATTCATTTATTTATTATTTATTACGATGTTAATAAATTATTTGGTAACTTAATCCTAATAACATGTTAAGTTTTTCGTAAATTTAAAAAAAAAAAAACTTTGTTAATTTAAATGTTAAAAATACGAATTCATTTTGTAATTGTTTTTTTTTTTTGCAACCTATTGAGCAATGATTTAGATGTGCCGACTAAATATGGAAAACCTGTGTTTATTTTAATTTTTTGACGAGTACTTGTACTAATACAATCTTTTCTATTGGGTTGTACCACATGGAATGTCCGATTTTATAGTAAAAACTTAAAGGCTAATATGATTCTTCCGTACATTTTTATTCAATCAAAATTGGATCAGTTGGCACATATGACATTCTTCCAACATGATACAAGGTCAAATATTCCTTTTTCGTAGAAGTGCTGACTTTTTGAGGCAATGAAATTTTCAAAGGCTTTTATGACCGGTTCCGGAAGACTTTCTGCCCGCAAAATGAATCCAGATTGTGGAAAAGATGGTAGTCCGTTGGGGAAATGTGAGGAGAGTACAGTGGATGGAGAAAAATTTCAAATCCAAACTGCAACAGTTTTTGCACCGTTACTTGTATGGAGGTATGGGGTCTAGCCTTGTCATACAAAAGGATCGGGCCGTGCCTATTGACCAACGCGGGCTGCTTTTCAGCCAATTTGGCATGCAATATGTCGATTTCCTCTTAATATTTGATAGCGTTTATCGTTTCTCCTGGTTAAAGAAATTAAAAGTAGATTGGTCCCCTTTCCATGTCCACCAAATTATCACAATAACATTTTTTGGATGAAGATCGGGCTTGGGGGTGTGTTTTGGTTTTTCACTTGCATCCAACCACTGCCCAAGTCTTTTGCGGTTATCATACAGAATCCACTTTTCATCACAGTTTGGTTACGTAATCTAAGCGATGTGCAGATTTCCAGGCGCCGTAGTTTTTGGGACTCATTCAGTTCATCGGGTACTCATTTATCTTGTTTCTTAACCTTTTCTATGAGAGAAAGATGTCAACTTATTGTCATTGGGGATACTCCCATGCTTTGTGCAATCTCTTGCACCGATTTCGTTGGGGCCGCATCCACCGTTGCTTTTAAACCGTTATCGTCAACTAACGTTTCCGGCTTCCCGCGTGGTTCATTTTCGAGGCTGAAATCTCCCGAATGAAACTTTCTAAACCAACGTCTTATGGTGCGTTCGTTTACCGTTTACATCCTCAAATGCATCATTAATATCTTATTGCCCATGGCGCATTATGTCACATTTTAAATTCATAAAGGAAAAGGGTTCGAATGTGAACTGCCGACAGCATGGTAAACAATTCCCAACAAAAAAAAAAAAAAATACTTGTAACGAACCCTAAAATGCTCACACGCCAACCACACGTACCACTTTACTTTATAAAAAAAAAGAGAATTTAACGTTCTGGCACAGATGTTCACTCGAGAACTACTTATTTCCGACTGAGCGAAAATCGGACATTTCGTGTGGTACAACCCAATACTTATCTAGTTTCGTGTGGTATTTACCTATACTTTTCTTTTAGAAACTACGAAAACTTAAAATAATGAAACTATAAATACTTAAAATAATGAAACTATAAATACTTAAAATAATGAAACTATGAATACTTAAAATAATGAAACTATGAATACTGTAAACAAATTTTATGCAGAATAATTTTTTTTTAATAAAAAAAAAACAAATAGAGGCTGTTGAAGAATGATACTAGTCGTTACCAAGTTCTTATACTTTATTTATTTTCTTTATTTTTTGTTTTCGTGTTTTCATATTTTTTTAAAAATAATGTCTACAATCTATTTTTTTCTTAAGAGAGTTTGACGTATCTTTGCCAGGATAGCAGATTTTAATTATTTAAATTAACAGAACTTGTTTGGGTCTTTTAGCCCGACGCCGCCACGAAACTCACAGACTTTAATCCGTTAAGTTAGATTGTCGATCACTACCATACGACAAACTTTGCCACAACGCCAAGATAATTCAATGTTTTAGATATGTGCCACAGTTCCATCATTCAGGAATTCGTTAGAATGGTTTTCTGTTTAGTGCACATAACCACGAGATCCCAAACTAAAATATCCTATCCAACAATCTGTTTGATTTTTAGTTCCAGGGGCCACATGCCTTAAATTAAAGAAAAGAAGGTATTTTGGCCCCTTTGGTTTTTAGAACAAATTTCTGATCTATAGTTGATGGGTCATCCTTAAAATCCATATCTGTCTTCTTTCGTACTTTTGACGACCGAATTTTCACAAGTCTATTTCAACAATTTTCGCGGAACCTCTTATTTGACCTTGATTTTAAAAGATTTTTTTCCGACTAAATGAAAAGCATTCAGCAGTTGTTTCCTTGATGGCTACCGCCCTTTAAGTTGGTCCGATAGAACGAAAAAATATGGCACCCCTTTCCCTTGATACTATTTGCCCTTCAAAAATACTTTTTAATGTTTTGCTCGAAATATAACTCAACAATACAACAGTATATATTAAATAGACAGCTTGTAACAGAGATGTGACTTAACAAGCTACCATACTTCCCGCTGTCGAAAGATACTGGATGAATGTTTGATCTCAGGCCTACGTATGCGTAGTAAGAGGGAGTGTTACTTCCATTTGCCGCTAGGTGCGCTTCTGAAGATCATTTCATTCGGGTTCTGCAGGCACGTGTGCATTACTTTTCAGCTAGCCCTCGTATTTTCGTCGTCAAAATTAATACGTTTACAGCAAATTCTTGCTTTTTTTATCTTTTATTTTTTTAATTACACTTCTCGGGAGAGGCGAACCTATGGTGCACTTCCTTTTAAACAGTTGCACTCTGGAAACACTCGCGCGGGAAGATGCATATCAAAGTGGTGGTAATCGTATTGTGGCGTTTCTAACAGATACACACACAAATATACAAACAAATAGTAAAGAACACCGAAAGAAAATCCAATAAGAAAATGCACCAGCCGTATACCAAGCAATAACATAACAATTCCAAATCAGTTGAGTGTACTTGAGTTTAGAAATCGAATTCGTACACGTGGCAGTGGCCTGATGTGTTGAGCATTGGTTCAATTTTTAGTGATTCTAACTGTCATACCGTCAGTTCGAATCACACGTTCTTCATATCGTCGCAAACGCTATAGTATGTATTTGCCTTCAACGACATCTGTGTCTGTCATTATTGATTTATTTATTAACACCCCTCGTACATAATAAAAATGCAGTGGCATTGAATGCCCATTTTGGTTGTAATCCAGTGTAGTTAATTTGGTGACATTTCACTGTGTTGGATGTGTGTTTCAGGGAATTCAATGTGTGCTTCCTTATGTCGCTGTTTCAGTGGTGGTTTGGACAAGCGCTTTCGATACTTCAAGTTGCTTGAGGCTATTGCCCATTTTCTAACGACGCTAAAATGTCGAACCATTTGGGACGAAGAAGCTCCTGTTTGGACCTTGCACGGAGAACGGCTCGTTTAACCGTCGGCGAAAATTTTGTTGGTCTCCCAGGTCGCTTATTTCTTCCATAATTTTCAATACCGGTTGATAGAAAATTCTTCAATGCACCTTGAGAGCGATTTATTTTACTGGCAATTTGTCTTTGCGTCATTCTATAGCGTTTGCGACGATAGTGAAGAGCGTGTGATTCGAACCGACGCTATCACGGTTAGAATCACTAAAATATAGAACCAAAGCTCAACGCATCAGGCCACTGCCGCCTGTACGAATTCGATTTCTAAACTCAAGTACATTCGACTGATGTGGAAATGCTATATTATTGCTATGGTATACGGCTTTAATGGATGTGCTTTTGGTGGTGTTATTCTTCACTATTTTCGTGTGTATCTGCTAGAAACGCCACATCACTCCCTTCTCAGTAACTTTCGTTACGATCAACTTTAAAATGCGAATGACTGAGCAAAGAGCGAGCGGGAGAATGTCAGAGCAGGCGATTGAGCCGGTGCTCTGCGTACAAGTCGTGTGATTGTAGTAGTAAAGTTCTATGTGAGTTGGGAGAGTGTGTTATGTCGTACAGATCACGTCGGGGTCACCAATTTGGCCGATTTTTGTCTTTGGTCGAAAGTTGTGGCTGAGGTGTTCCACCAAACACCGTCCACAAAGGAAAAAAACGACACACGGAGATAACTGCCACAAATAAAACACTGCGAAATGGTCTTTTGAATTTTGTTTTATTATTTATTTTCTTTTGTTTTTGAATTTAACATTCGTGTTGTTACATCGTATATAGCCTTTCAATTTTGAAAACACTAATTTCAGCACAACTACCAAAATGGTGAATTACAATTGCACACGTTAGGGTACCACGTAAGTGTCACGACGAGGATAACCGTGTCCAACTCCGTATTGACTGTCCGCACTTAATTTAATTATTTTAGAACACAGTGTAATTAACCGTAAACAAATTTCCGTTGTCCTTCGTGAGGATCACATCCCTGCGCGCGTTGAATTACAGTGCGTTAAACGCCGAATATATACGTTTATGATGTTTGCCTTTGGTGGCAGCTCGGTCAATATACTCGGGTAAGTCGTGTATTTTAAAAGGTTTCGCTTCGGGTCGAAACGTTACTTTCCCGTTTTATCGCGTTGCGCGGTTTGACCTACACGTTAGTGTGTTCTATGGCATCATTGTTTTTCTCTGGGGATGATTCTATTCACCCCATAGTTCGGGTTTTCCCTTCGTTTTCTTTCTCCTGGTGATTCTTTCTCAATCGAGAGTCTCTCCACCAGGGAAGATCGCACTCACACATACAGACCCCCGCGGTTTCGCCACACCCCACTGCCTACTTACTCGAAGAACCCCCATAACTACAACCCAACTTACATTGTTTCCGGCCAATGCAATCGCTTTGGCACCTGAAAACATTTCCTTTCCCAAGGGCATTAATGCATACAACGCATTATCGGGAAATTCCTGTAAAGAATTTTCTCTTCAAGGGCATTCATACATGTATCAATGCATCTTTGCATTAGCGACCAGGAACCGAATTTCCAATTAGTGTAGATATTCACACTAGAGTTCGATTCTGGCGTTGCCATAGATGCCATGTTCAATTGACGCAAATGGTATATACAAACCGTCATTGTGTAATCATCTGAATTGGTTCGCAATGACTTGCAACTATCGATACAATATGCAAGTACTTCTGCCCCACCACATGTGAATTTATTAAAACAAAGCAAATTCAAATTGACAATAGTGATTCCGCTAATTATTAAGATCCAATTGTGTCCACCTCAGCGGTCGTTAAATTTGCAATAAGAACAAGCTGTTATAAGGACTTAATAGCCGAACAATAAAAATCGTATTCAATAGCCCTGTGTTTTACTTTCTACGTTAGTGTTTCCTCTGCTTCAGCGTAATCGTTTAGTGTTCGGCGGAACGATCAGTACATGATGAGGAAGAAGTGAATCAGCGCCGTACGCCGGTGCAACCTACTTCTCTCCTCCCCACAGGTTCAACAGAATTTTCACACTTCTGTTGCGTTGCAACAGTGTTTGGTTTATTTTAGGCAATCCTTGGGATCGTGGTAATTACCGTATTAGCTTTGCCCTATGGGAACAGCGTTTTCGTTTATTGCTGTATCTCCGCAATGGCCTTTGTTTAGGTGAAGTGCATTGCGGCAGGGACAAAGGTTAAACTGCGTAAAACAAAAATTTGTTTATTATCACTCCAGAATGTCTGCACTATTTTTTAAGAACGTTTGTTATATTAATTATAATAATAACCTTGCCCGGAAAAACAAATTATTATGGAAAATGTAACAAACCTCAGACTTGTTAAATAAGGCCAAGGCCGGACCCCGGTTGTAGTGCCGACGATGATGATGATGTTATATCAAGCTATGCGTTACAACTAACCCTGTGATCGAAAAAAAGTCTGAGTTTATACTTTTTCGCAGGCGAAATTTGAGTTTTTTTTCAGAAAATTAATTACCATTCCTGGTAAAAAAGGAATTAAGTCATTAAAGTGTTTTCCCTGAGTTGGTGTCGGTTGACAATAGTTTGTCACAAAACTGGTCATAAAAGTTTAATACTCATTCCAAGAAAACTGAAAATTTACGTTTCACTCTATAATTTCTCACAGCACTGTATGCGTATTTCCACTTTTACTTTTTATTAAAAACAATCAGTTTATCGAGCTCTTTGATATACATTGTGATTCTCAGTAACCCGATTGTCAAATTAAGAAAATCAAAAAATTATTTTCAATATCAATCCGAATTAATTCAACAGAACGTATTTTTTTGTCGGTGCGTTGTCATTTTTTTTATAAAAGGGTAAGAGTTATTGATATTTGTTATACTTAATTTTTTTTTGTCTCATTATTTTGGTTTAGTTGAGGAAAGTATTCGGCATCTTTTTTTTGTAAGAATTGATTGAATCTTTCTTTGTTCAGAGTTTAATTCGTCTAATCCTATTTTTTTTCAAATGCTTTTGGTATTTATTAGGCAGAACTATCAGAAAAGCTCTTGGGTTTTATATTCGAAACAGCAATGATTATGTTTTCCATAGTCCTCTTTTGAGGTCAATTTTACGGCAGTAAGAGGGTATTACCGAGATGGGCACAAATGATCTGACTATTCGATGCCAGATTGATCCATTAAAACTCTTCGGCCATGGTCTCAGTCTGTTTCCGGTTCACAAAAGATATGGCTGCCTTTGCATTGTCATAATAAATTACATAATTTTTCTGTTTACTCAATTCTTGTTTCAACCGTAGTTAATTGCTGTCAGTAGAGAGTAGAATCAATCGTTTGGAAGTAGTACGTAGTGGATGACATCCACATAATCTCACCAAACATGCAACCACCATTCTATTTAGTCAATCCCATCTCTCCCATCGCTTGTGGAGCTTCATATTTTTGTCGATCAAAATTCAAATCAATCATAGTAAGTGATCTATTTGTCATCCTTGGTTATGTAATGATTATTTTTTTTTTGCACCCTTCGCGCACCACACAATTTAAATAAAACACTTTCTTTATTTCAAACTTTTATTTAAAGCGTAATTGTTAATGTTATGGTTCTTTATTTAATTAAACTTATCTTCAAAACTATATTTTAGTAAGAGTTTTTAGTTTAGTACACTGTCGTTCATTAATACCCTATCTTAGAAGCAAAAACTTTATTTTAAGGCTTTAGTGTTTACTACACTGTTGTTCATTGACACTCTATCTTAGAAGCAAAACTTTATTTTAAGACTTTTCAGTTTACTATACTGTTGTTCATTAATACACTATCTTAGAAGCAAAAACTTTATTTTAAGGCTTTAGTGTTTACTACACTTTTGTTCATTAATACTCTATCTTAGAAGCAAAAACTTTATTTTAAGACTTTTCAGTTTACTACACTGTTGTTCATTGATACACTATCTTAGAAGCAAAACCCCCGTGACCGCCTTGAGCAATTGACTAGAACCAACTCTACTATCTCACTGTCTCGATCGAGATCCAAAAACCAACCATCTCTAGTGGTTTTCTCATTTTTTCCTTTGGATGGAAATCTTTTGTTTCCTCCGGCAGAAAAAAAAAAGGATCTCCTTTTTTCCGCCTGATCGATTTTTCGGTAGATCAAACACAAAAGAAAACTCAATAGTGCATCGTGTTAATACACATTTCTGATTCCCTTTTTTTGTGTTGTTATGGTTTAGGCGAACGTGCAGTTCATATTATGGTGCCTGCTGTTTTCTTTAGCCGAATGGGCAAGGATCTCTTCCGTGGGGAATCGATAAGAAATACAAAGAGAAAAATCAATAGTGAATCGTCCTAATGCACCTTTGTGATTCTCTATGTTGTTATTGTTTAGGCGAACGTGCAGTCCATTTTATGGTGCCTGTTATTTGTTCTAGTCGAATGGGCAAGGATGTTCCTTGTGGGAAATGGTTTGGCTAAACAAACCTTTGAAGGATCATAAAATTACAGACATGCAATTTATGATTCTCAACAACTTTACTTGAAAGTTGGTCATCTGGTCCACAGATTTCGATCCAGGGGATTCTGCGTGTTGAACATATGGTTTGTTCTTTCACGTCTTGGATTCAACTTAAATTCAATATGGGCAAATTGAACGTGCAGTTCAATTTGTTTGATATTGACTTGATATCGGGATATTTATTGTATGCGCGATTAATGATGGAGCTTAGCTCCAAAGAGGTAGGTTTTATGGGATGGGTCGTTGTGGCCGTAACAGTTATCATGGACTTCAAAAATTGCTTGATTTCTTTGAATTTCCACAGTGATTCATAGATAGAATTGGTATTTGCATTAAATTCCTTTCACTTAGTTAAGAAGGCACAAAAAATATTGTTTTTGTAACCAGTTTGTGAAAAAGATTTAAAGCAGTTTTCTTGGCGAACTTCAATTTCTTAGTGATGTGGCGACTGGTCATTCTCGATCTTATTCATAATTTAATCGTTTTTTTTCGATAATTTCACATCCAAATTGTTATTTACCATAAGCATCACAAGTCTTTTCAGAGGGCTCTGCTGTATTTTTTCTTTTCATCATCATCATCATCATCGGCACTACAACCGGTATCCGGTCTTGGCCTTATTTAGTAAGTCTCTCCACCGGTATCCGGTCCGTATCCGAGACTTGTTAAATTGTCCACAACAGTTTGTTTTTCCGGGCAAGGTTATTAGCCTTGCGCCAATTTTTTCTTTTATTATAGCAAAATTGTAAATAATAGCGACCTATTTACGAAACCTTACTCATTTTTGCATTGTAAGAACTTATTGACACAGCAATCTGGATAATTGTCACTAATAATCAATTGAACTTTGTTATCTGTCAAACAAAAGACCAAAACAGAGTTGCCAGATGCAGTTGACCGCTTCAAAGTTATTACCCTCCAAAATTGAGCAAACAAATACAGTGAATTTTTTTTTCTCAAACTATTATTTTTGAAATAAAGCGTTTGTAGATAGCCTAAAATTGTTCAAAAATGAAATGTGATTTGGGAAAGAAGTTGCATAACAAAAGCCTTCGCAATAAAAAGTGAATAGGCACGAGACCGATTTATGCAACCGACCGATCGAAATCTTGCAAGATCTTTAAAATTTGAGTGAACAGGGTATTGATTAATGTTGAATCGGCACGAGACCGCTTCATGCGACCGACCGATCGAAATCTTGCAAGATCTTTAAAAGTTGAGGGAACAGTGTATAGATTAATGTTGAATCGGAACGAGACCGCTTTATGCAACCGACCGATCGAAATCTGGCAAGATCTTTAAAAGTCGAGGGAACAATGTATTGACTAATGTTGATCCGGCACGAGACCGCTTTATGTGATCGACCAATCGAAATCTTGCAAGATCTTTAAAAGTTGAGGAAACAGTGTCTTGATTAATGTAAACATTTAAAATGTAATTTTTTTAAGTAATTACCCTAACCTAACCTAATCAAATTAATGTAATTTTCTAAGCCGAAATAATTGTATTAAATGTTCTGCTTCAAGTGGTTAAAATAAATAAGATTCAGTTCGCGAGGTTGGAAGGTTGAGACTATTGATAATTGCCGGAAATTAACGAAAGAGCTTTTATTTCTTGTTCTATTAATAACGTTTATATAAGAAAAAGACATTACTTTGCATTTTCCCTTTGGCGCCCATTAAAACCAATAAGAGTCTTTAGGGGATTGACAGGGCCAAAAAATGAAAAAAAAAAATTTTTTCATTTAAAAAAAAATTTTATTTCTTAAACTAGACGTCTTTATGGATCATATGATATCAGCGAAACTTTTTTCTAATGATTAGAAATGAGTGAAAAATGATTTTGAAATTTTTTTGTTTTCATTGACAGCCAAAAAAGTAGGCATCCTGAGATAGCAGCGTTATAGCAATGTGAAGAAACGATTTGTTTAGTCATCTATGTTTCATCATCGCCATCGGCACTACAACTGGGATCCGGTTTTGGATTTATATAGCAAGTCATCCAGTTTGGTACTCCCAGGCTCTGAGAGTCATCCCTCCATTGCAGACAAGGTCTTCCACACTGTCGCCTTCCATACATCCTGCCACAAGGGACTTTCCGGGCAGGCTCCTCTTCGCTCATTCAAGCTAGGTGTCCCGCCCACCGGAGTCTACCGAGCTTGACTTTTCTTATAATGTTTGCTTCAAGATAGATCGCGTACAACTCATATTTGTAGCGTCTCCCGTATCGTCCTCCATCACATACGGGGCCAACAATTCTCATTAAGACATTCCTTTCGAATGCGGCTAAGATTTCAGAGTGCCTTTTATTGAGCTGATCCATACATGAGTACTAGTAAGACCATGGTTTTGTACAGTAGTAGCTTGGATGTTCTGGATAAATTTCGGAATTTAAAGAGCCTTGATAGACCATAGTAGGCTTTGTTGGATTTGATCAGCCGTCCGCGTATTTCTTCTTCCATATTGTTATCGGCTGCAAATGTGTTGGTAATACTATATATATTAGTACAAATTAGTACATTCCTCTACCATATCCCGGTTCGTCTTCTATGCAAATTTTTTCAAGCGATTTTTTTGCCTTGGATGTTTTTTTTCTGGCCAATTGAAATATTTTTGAGTTAGAGTTCTCTGTCTCCTGTATCCCTATTTGGTTCATTTCTTTCAGATGTTTTATGAATACTTTCGCTGGCTCAATCCCCAGTTCCCTAAAAACGTTACACTTCGAAATGTTTCCATCACTGAACGTACATTCCAACACATGCCGTTCACTGTTGCTGTCTCATAAATGCCACATTTGCCACCCCCACATACACTCGCTCTTCTCCAGTCTCTTACCTCCCCTACCCCCAACCCTTGTTTTTTCTTCTTTTTTTAATTATGGTATCGGGTTTTCCAATAGGGACAAGACAACTTTGAATTTAATTTGTGAACGCACCCTTTCTCTAATCATTAAACTGTCACTGTCAATTTATTCGGTAAACAACATTTTCATCATGGTTAAGTGCACGAACGAACAACGTCTGCAAATTATAAAAATTTGCTACCGAAAAAAAGTTGTCAAGTCCCTATTGGAAAACCCTATATATTTATATAGGGTTATACAATAGGGACTTGACAACTTTGAATTTAATTTGTGAACGCACCCTTTCACTAATTATCGAACTGTCACTGTCAATTTATTCAGTAAACTCGACATTTTCATTATGCTTAAGTACACGAACGAACAACATCTGCAAATTATAAAAATTGTCTACCGAAAAAAAGTTGTCAAGTCCCTATTAGAAGACCCATTATATATATTTTTTTATTATATTTTTTTTTAATTACCACTTCAGTTTTTAAGTTAGTCTGTTGTAAGGTATTATATTATATTAACTTAAGCTTGGATTAAGCCTAAAAATACAAGAAATACTATTGAATCGTAAGTTATCGGGTACTGTTCAAAAGCTGTTTTTAGCATCCTTGTTCAAATTACATTGTTCAGGCTCTCATGATTCTATGTTTTTATATGGAGGCACTTTTTTAGTAGTTCAGGATTGCCAAGGTCTCTGAATATGGGTTTTATTTGTTTCATAACTGCCGGGTGCAAATGAAAATGGCGTCCCTCCGATCTCTCGCTTCTGACAAGCTGCGTTTTCGGACATGTTCGACCCGAGATCCCATCAACGATTGAACGTAGACACCTCATTGTTTTTTTTATATATTTTGTTCGGGGTATTATAGCGAAACGATGCTGCAGAGAAAATCGTTGGAACATACTTAGATTAAAAAAAAATATTTGGGAGTCGAAAATAGGTGATATTTTTGTGGAGCATATCCCTAGATGTTTAATATACAACATAATTCCCTCTTCCTTAAAACTACATTCGACATCTATCTTCATTTTCCAAAGAACCGCATTCAAACCTGCTGGATGGTTTTCGAGAAAACGGGTTTCAAAGACGTCAACCTTTACACAGGCAAGATAGGAATCTGTCAGTCTCCTTAAGGAACTGGTACGAATTTCTAATTCGTTTTTAGCTCAGAAAAACGCAAATATTCAACAATTTTTTCTCACCCCCTTTATTAAGCAGAAACTTGTTTAAAAACATTTTTACATTTTTCGAGAGTAGAAAAATTTATATATTTTTTTATTTCGGTTCTTTATGGAAGTCGAGAGAGGCTGCCAAATCCCAACCTTAAAAAAAATTCCTTGTCTCCATCTCTGTTTTGGAAGCGTGAACTTTGACGGAATCTTAAAGAGCAAGATTATTAAGCAGTAATTTACCGCCTTTTATTAAAAATCAATTAAACCAAAAATGGCGGGAGTATAAAAAAATATGGAGACCTATTTTTTCCGTTTTTGCTTTGCCCGATTGGGTTTAACTGATTTTTTTACCCAATTATGTTGACTTTCCACATATATGACAAAACGCACCAAGATTAATTAAGATGGGTTCAGCAGATCCGGATATTAACTGTTCGCAGATTGGAAGTACAGCATTTCGAAAAAAACACGTTTAATGTTTGTGTGTGTGTGTGGCGTTTATAACAGATACACACATAATTCACAAGCAAATAGTGAAGAACACCGAACGAAAATCGAATAAGAAAATGCATCAGGGCCGTATACCATAGCGATAACATAACAAATCCACATCAGTCGAATGTACTTGAGTTTAGAAATCGAATTCGTACACACGGCGGTGGCCTGATGGATTACGCTTTGGTTCAATTTTTGGTGATTCTAACTGTCATAGCGTCAGTTCGAATCACAGGTTCTTCACTATCATCCCAAACGCTATATGTGTTTTATTTATTGAGTGGTAGGTAGGGCCCCAAAGCTCAGTCGCCCGGTGAAATACAACGCCATTAACTTGGCTTCATGCAATGGTTGGGAACAATTCTTGAACATCTTTCGGAGCTTCGCTGACGGACTCGGTTGAGAAAAAATAGTATCTCAGGGCGCTGATTCAGCGCTAAAGGTCCGCCTTTGCTAGGAGAAGTAGAATAAAAAAAATTAATTTCTTATGAAGAGAGTACCCTTTTTTTTGGAATATCTCAAACAATTTTAAGAGATGTGAGAGCAGTCCCAAAATTAATCGACCTGACATAGAAAACACAAAATATTTGGCAAAAACTTTATTTCTCAACATAGCCTCCTTTTAGCTCGATACACTTTTCCTAGCGATGTTCAATAGCTTTCGATACCTTGTTTGTGGTACGAAACGTTGAGCTAGTCAAAATAGCCATCTACTGCAGATATCACCACTTCATCGTTGGCAAATCTTTTACCACCGAGCCAATTCTTCAAGCTTAGAAATAGAAAATAGTCCGAGGGTTCTAAATCTGGCGAATAGGGTGCATCAGAAAGTAATTCGTATCTCAAATCATTGATTTTGGCCACTGCAATAACGGATGTGTGAACAGGCGTATTGTCGTGATGGGACAACACCTTTTTCGCCAAATGAGGCCCTTTTTCCCTAATTTCATCACTCAAACGCTACAATAAGTTCGCATAATACCGTTTATGGCTTTTCCTTTCTCAAGATAATCAATCATAATTGTACCACGCGCATCCCAAAAAACAAGCCATAATCTTGCCTGCAGATGGAACCGTCTTTGCCCTCTTTGGAGTCGTTTCTCCCCCTTCAGTCCATTATTTTGACTGTTCCTTCGTCTCGGTTGTGTAGTGATGGACCCATATTTCATCCATAGTTATGAATCGACGGAAAAACTTGGCATTGTTGCGGCGAAACATGGCTAAAAACTCGTTGGAATTATCCTCACACAGCTTTCTCATGTCTAAATGTTCAGTCAATATGCACTTTTTGAAATGCCTACCATTTCTGCTAACTCGCTCACTTTTAGTGGGCGGTCATCCACTACCATTTTTTTTTGTTTTTACCATTTCTGGAACAGTCACTTTTATTTGGTCGACCGCTGCGATGTTCGTTTTCGCAGCTCGTAGGGCTTCGTTTAAACTTTGCCACCCAATAGTTCACTGTTGAAAACGAAGGTGCAGACTCCCCCAAAGTAGAAACTAGGTCGGCTTTGATGTTGGTTGCACTAAGTCCTTGCAAATCAAATTATTGAATCACATAACGATGACAAATTTTGGCCATGTTTATAAATTCTCTGACAGCGTTCACTATAGGTGGCTGTCAAACAAGTAATAAACAACGTAGTATCTTCAAACTTGAAACTTAATCTTTCTAAGATTGGTACTATCTACAAGCCATTATATTTGAATAAACACCGCCATCTAAGAGTTAGGCCGATTAGTTCTGGGACTTTTTTTTCAATTAGACTTCTCTCGGGAGAGGCGAACCTATAGCGCCGAGTGCCCTGGTAATTGGGAAATATAAAAACACAAATCAATTTTTTTAAAACCTTCATTCGTACTCCAGTTTTTTAATAGTTAATTATTTTTATCCCTGGCGCAAGACTAATGACCTTGCCCAGAAAAAATAAATCATTATGGAAAATTTAACAAGCCTCAGGACCGGCCAAGACCGGTTCCCGGTTGTAGTGCCGATGATGATGATGATGATGATTTTTATTTCTACTGAATAATTATTAATCAAGAAAGTATTAAAAACTGTAAATTTAATTTTTTAATTTCAGTAACTGCCGCTTAGAAATGGTTGTTGGATCACATCATAATCGTACGGAAACTGGAAGTAAATATTCTAGTTATTCTTCTGCAAGTCGTTCTTCAATGCCATCATCCGGTGGCGGGGGTTCAGCTGCTACAAGCAATTGTGGCATTATTAATAGTAATAGTCATGCTGGTAACGGACATGGTACCTTTGGCCATAACTTAACTAACAATAACAGTTACAACTTAGCCCGTGGTAATGGTATTAACACATCTTATACCAATTATCGTCTACACCAGTCTACTGGTATGACACCAAAAGAATTATCAGAAAATGATGATTTAGCCACATCGTTGATATTAGATCCTCACTTGGGTTTTCAAACGCACAAAATGAACATCAAGTACCGTCCGTTAAAAGTTGATCGTGCCGAATTGAAGTCCATTGTGGATGATTTTATAAAAACGCAAAATTATGAAGTTGCTGTGAAGAAAATTTTTAATGGCCATTGGATACCGAGGAGTACAAAGAACAAAAATAAAATATCTTTTAAGAGATTGCACGACCACGTAAGTAAATACATCTAATGATTACAATAATTATTTGGGCAATTAAACATGTTTTTATTTATATGTAATTCTTGCAAGATGAGGAAGCTAATGGGGTTCCCAGAAGGTCTGATACTATATTACTATTTACTATTTACCGCCTTGCAGGAACCCGAAAGTTCATGACCTCACCGACTCGACTCCGCCATTGTTCCCTGTCCCGTGCGCTCTCCTTCCGCGTTCGGCCATCTGTATCTATGAAAAATAATATTCAAATTAGTTCTTGTTTTCGAGTTTTTTATTACTTTGTGCGTGCTAAAGGCTCTATGATCGTATTTACAACATTGTGTACTATGCGAACAGTGGTAAAAACATCAGCCTTCTCGCTGACAAATTACTTTGCAGCAATACTTCTCAAAATATTTGCCCGTTGGAACACAAAGTAGACACAAATATCCATCAAGCATTTTAAAACGAATTTGATAATAATAGTTCGTTTTGAGTGAGTACTTTATATTCCACATTATTTGATAGTTTGTAGGAACCCGAAGGTTAATGACTTCACTGACACGGCCACTCCATCGAGCTTCCTCCATTGTCCCATGTCGATAAAGAAAAGGGCTAGTAACGCAGTTTTCGAAATCAATGTTCCGGTTTTGTTGGGACCAAAATCCTCCACCGTAATAGCTAAGGTTACTTAAAACTAAGACGAAAGCTCGTCGTCGTCTACAAGCCACGCCAGGTTGTTGTTTTATTCTTGCACTTTTAGGGATCCAAAGAACCGGCTTTCAAGAAAACTATCGATTTACAAAGTGGTTGGTAAAGTCCATGAGAACGAAGCTTACTCAATGAGGCTTTATTTCAGGTCCGGTCAAAAAAGCTTTGCTGATATCTAATGTGACTGCTTCAAATTCAACATGTTTTTCAATTGTAAATCTTACTTTGCTACAAGAACTGATAAGTTTTCCGGAACTTATTCCCTGCCCCTTTCAAATAACGTCTGCTATCGAAAACATTTTTTTGTGATCGTAACTTTGTTAAATTCCGTACGCAACTGTTCATAAGTGTTGGTATGTTAACCCACATAAAACAGTACATTTTATCGCATATTTTTGTCCATGTAACGCAGACATTACTAAATTTTAAAGGCGAAATTTTACAGGTGTACTTTATTGCGCGGTTGACGTGAGATATTTCGTGCTATTATATTATATATATATTCGCAGACTTTACTAAATTTTAAAGGCGAAATTTTACAGGTGTAATTTATTCCGCGTTCACGTGAGACTTTTCGTGCTATGGTTGCAAAACTTGGTATGTTTACAGCAAATTGTTCTTTATTTCTGGTGCTTATCAGAAGACCGCACTAATGGTCGGTATTCGCCTACAATGATAGTAGTGTCAGTCTTTATTGAGCAGGTCTCGTGTACATACAATATAAACTTTTAGGTCAGCTTGAATTATCAAAATAGTTCCACTTCTTCCGTTAACTTACGTAGGCGATGCTCAGTCATTTTTTCTTACAACTTGTCACTGATGTACGTGCCACAGCAATTAAGACACAAGTAATGAAGTTTCATGAAAAGTTTAACATTTGTATCCCTTATGCCATACATGTTATGGGGCATATGGTGAATTGTGTTGTAGGGCATTATTGCGATATGTTTGGGACATCTTTGGGACATGGTTGTGACATCTCTGACAAAATTTTGTGGGGAAATTAGTGAACCCGTGCCCGTGCCGGCACACCACCACTAAAACCCCCACACTGGTGACCCCGAAGAAGAACACTGCAACATCTGACCCTCCAAACGTTAGACAACAGTGTCAGTGCCCGTAACAAAAATTCTCAAAAACAACTAAAGCCCACCACCAAAACCCCCACAACATCTCTGAGACATCTTTAGGATACTCTTAGGACATACTTGTGACACCCTTGAATCATTTTTGGGACACCCTCGGGACATCTTTGAGACACCCTTGGGACATCTTTGGGGTATCTATCCTTGGGAGGCCCTTGGAACACGTTTGAGATATGTATATTACATGGAAAATGTTATCGGCCATGTGGAGCATGTCGTGTAATGTGTGGAATATGTTGTCGGAGATGAGATATGGATATGATATCGAACTTTTTATGGACTGTTGTGAACGCAAACCAAAGAGAACTCTTAAGAAGAATTGAAATTGTTCAAAGCGCTATGAATTTTTATTTCTAAACAAATTGTATTGAGTTAACTAAACAATTTCAATAAATACACAACATTTAAAAATCTAGTTCAAATTTTTTCTGTGGCCTCCTTTAGCGCGGACTGTGGTCCTAAATTTGTCGAACAATCTCTTTGCACGCTGGCCGAATGTGAGCTTGCGGTGTTTTGCGCGTTTTTCTGGAACGAATCCACCATGTAATGTTTTTAGTGGTGACTTTGGGCTACAAAATGCATCCTATATAAATCCCAAATTAGACCCGCGCTCGAATATTGCTCTCATGTTTGGAGCTCGGCTCCTAAACATACCCTCGACCTACTTGAGAGCATAAAGAGACGAGCGATCCGCCTGATCGGGGACTCGGTGCTGACGTCGGGACTACAGACGCTATCACATCGAAGGCGCGTAGCCGACCTCCGTCTGTTTTACAGATATTATCACGGGTACTGTTCTTCGGAGATTCTTGGTATTATTCCACGCAATTCGGCTTATGTGCGCTCCACAAGACAATCCGACGGATCGCACCCGTTTGTGGTTCATCTCCCGACGGCGCGAATATCCCCGCATCAGAACTCGTTCCGTTACAGAGCAGGGAAGCTGTGGAACTCCCTTCCCACGCGAGTGTTCCCGGAGCGTTACAACCTGCAACAGTTATTTGA
Source organism: Microdon myrmicae (assembly GCA_963931805.1). Lineage (NCBI taxonomy): Eukaryota > Metazoa > Arthropoda > Insecta > Diptera > Syrphidae > Microdon > Microdon myrmicae. The sequence continues at coordinate 54,313,979 of OZ007502.1, read as the reverse complement.
TGGCATCTCTGGGCGCCCACTCGGCGCTATAGGTTCGCCTCTCCTGAGAGGTCTAATAAAAAAAAAAAGATGTTTTTTTTTCTTCGCTTCGGTAGGAAAGTGGAAATCTTCAAACGATACCTCTGACCGATCTAGAGGCATGCCGGACTTTTACCGACTAAAACCACCTCTCGCCAGGCACATATTCCCGTTGATCCCCTTTCTTTTAGATATTTCATCGCGGGGCGGGACGGAGTTTACCCGTTACTCCGCTCGTCGCGTCACAACTGCTGAATCATGTCACATAGAACATCATTTGCTACGGATCATGCCTGTTTTGAACTCAGGATGTATTCTATTACTCCTCCCGGAGTAACTGTCCGTCTCATATGTTTCTCCAAAATCCTTCGTGCGGTCTCGAATCACACGCACTCTGTGAGTACGTGTTCCGCATTTTCTATTTTACCTTCGCAATACAAGCAGTATGGGTGATTCACATGCTTATACTTGTGCAAGTATTTCTGAAAGAGTCTATGTCTCGATATTACCTGAGTCAGGTGGTGATTCAGCTCGCCATGTTTTCTTTTCACCCATGTTTCTATATCAGGTATCATGGTGTGGGTCCATCTTCCTTTGGTAGAAGAATCCCATCTTCGTTGCCATTCTCTTAGGCTTGAGGGCTCTAATTGTGACCGCATTGACCGGCTCCCTATCCATTTTGGCATTCAAATCACCAAGTACGATTTTCACATCGTATATTGGGCAGGCATTAAGTGCCCGTTCAACGTTCTCGTAGAATTCTTCTTTTTCGTCGTGGGGGACTCTTCTGTAGGTCAGTGAACGTTTATGAGGCTTGTGTTCTTCAACACGCGAAGAGTGGATAGCTTTTCGTTTATTGCATTAAAGCCGATAATAGCAGGTTTCAGTTTTTGGCTGACTAGAAAGCCTACCCCGAACACATGGTGTTTTGCATGTCAGCTATAATAAATGTCATACTCGTTTTTTTTTGAATAACACCACTCCGCGTCTATATTATTTTTTGTAATGCTGTTATGTCGGTCTTATATTCGGCCAGGATATCGACTAGTGCTGTGTAACTCGAGTTTTGTATAGTAAGCGGACGTTTCAGGAGAAAATTCTCAAATGGCTGACTAGAAAGCCTACCCCGAGCATATGGGTTTTACATGACAGCTGTAATAAATGTCACTCGTTTCTTTGAATGACACTACTCCCCGTCCATCTTATTTCTTGTAATGCTGTTATGTCAGCCTTATATTCGGTCACGGCATCGGCTAGCTGCTGTGCAGCTCGAGCTCTGTATAGTGAGCGGACTTTCCATGAGAAAATTCTCAAATCGTTTACCCATTTTCGTTTCCGTGGTCGTAGTCGTGTATCCGGTCCGTATCCGAGGCTTGTTAAATTTTCCATAATAATGTTTGCTTTTCCGGGCACCGATATTAGCCTTTCTCAGGATGTCGCTGCATGCATTGGTTCACTACTTGGCGGGTGCCAAACTAGCTATTCAGGGGTGTCACGTGGAGACTGCATGTCAACTTGGATTGAACAGGGTCAAGGATCGTCCCGGTCTTCGCCGGCTTGAAAGCAATCAGTGACTGCCCTGTATGTTCGCTCCCATCTCCCCACATCAAGTAGATTGGACAAAACACAAATGCTCATATCAGTGTTTTCCAAATGCACACGATATATGGGATCGAAAATGAGGATCTTTGATTTTGTTCGGGGTTGCAAGTTTTTTTTCTGTGAGTTTAAAATTGGTAGTGGAAAGCAGACCGGTGGTTATTGAAGGGTTCGATAAGTCCTCAACGCTTTCCCTTGAGCTATACTAAATGGAACACGCCATTGTGAAACTTAAATCTTCTCGTTATTACGGTTTCCAGTTAATAAATATAAGTTTGAATTTAAGTTTTTTGTTTGAATGTTGTATTAAGTCAAGTAGATGATATATAAATACGTATCCTGTGTGCCCACATAAATAAATGTAAAATATTTTTCTGCAAATATCTGAGTCTTTTTTTTTTCTTTTTTCTTTTTATAGATCATTCGGTATTTAAGAGTCTTTGATAAGGATAGCGGCTTTGTAATCGAACCATGTTATCGATATTCACTTGAAGGCCAAAAAGGAGCAAAGATATCTTCAACGAAACGTTGGTACAAAAATGATAAAATCGAGTGTTTAGTTGGATGTATAGCCGAACTAACAGAATCGGAAGAGACTGCCCTTTTACATACTGGGAAAAATGATTTTTCTGTGATGTACAGTTGTCGGAAAAATTGTGCCCAATTATGGCTTGGTCCGGCAGCTTATATTAACCATGATTGCCGAGCAAATTGTAAATTTGTCGCAACAGGTAGAGATACGGCATGTGTCAAAGTGTTGCGAGATATTGAAATTGGTGAAGAGATAACATGTTTTTATGGTGAAGATTTTTTTGGAGATGGAAATTGTTATTGCGAATGTGAAACATGCGAACGACGTGGTACTGGTGCTTTCAGTAAGACTAAAGGTCAACAACCTGAATCGGATGGTACCACTGCCACTGGGAGTGTACAAGATGCGGGAGGGTATCGATTGCGTGAGACTGACAATCGCATTAATCGGATTAAAAGCCGAGCGAATTCCAATACAAACACCGATACAAATAGTTGTTTAAATTTAGTAGATAATAGTAATTCCTCAAATAGTGTTAATGCAACATGTAGAAGGAATGACGCTGGTGATAATAGTAATATCAGCAAAAATAAAAATTCTGTGATAGTAGCAGCAACAACATCAAAAACATCAACATCGTCGTCAGCATCAACGTCAACATCAGCTAACCCTCCATTAACAATGAAAGAATTGCGACAAAAAGGTATGACTAAGTATGATGCTGAAATGATTATGGCCAATACATACCATCATCGAAAATTGAACGGTGGCAATGAACCGATTGTAACCGATAAACATCAAAATGGAAATATTGAACCTAACGGCCATTTAAGAGCATCTCTTCGAAAGTCCGCTCGTGTAAATAGTACCAGCAGTAGTATTAGCTCCATTTCGACTGATACCGATAACATTGCCATTTCAAATTCAAATACTTCCAATGTGTTCCAGACTCGTCGGCAGTTGCGTGGACAAAATGTTAATAATGTGAGTGCCGCGATAACACGCACTTTAAATTCTCGAACCAATCAATGTCATCGAATTGGTTTGAGAAGTTCTAGAAATCGTCAAAATTCAACTGTTGACACGATGCAAATTGATTCTGATCAAGGCGTGTCTATTGAGAGAGAAACTGTTCATCATCCTCCCAAGAAGATTGTATTTAATGGAAATCATAAAATTCCAATAAATGAGAATATGTTGAATATGGATAATTGTAAAACAATCAAAGAAGCCTGTAAATCTTCGAAAGCTTCGCTGCGACCACCTGTGTCAGTCGTAAATGGAATCCCAGACGATTACAACGGACGAGTTTTGCGTAATCATCGCAGGAAATTAGTAGAAGCAAATGATCGAAAGCCAACCATCGATAAGAGCGTGACTACCAAAGAAGAAACAAAAGGCGAGTTGATTTATCATCAACTACAAGATCAGTCACAAACTGCCGTAGTAGAAAAATTGCATAGTAATAAAAATAGCGATATATTTAGTCCCAATAAAACATTACCATTACAAGCGACACAAGAAACAAAACCATCATCCCCCAACCTACATATATCACTATTAAGCAATTGTACCAAAAATACCGCAGGTGAATTTACTGAAGTACCGACGACACCTCCAGCTCAACCGAATTCGAGCGCCAACGATGCTGGAGGTGCCATAGATACAAACAGTAACAATACATGTAACAGTAGCGCTGGTAGTAACCACAACAGTAGCACTGGTAGCGCTAGTAGTAATTTAAGTATGTTAAGTAATTGTAGCAGTAGCATAAATACTCACAGTAAGATAGCCCACGACAGTTCATTTGATTCATCACCGAGCTATAGAAGAAATCTAAGTTCGTCCTTTGAATCAATTCAAAGCTCACATCAACTAATAGATAACACACATCATTGTAAATCAGAATCAGATGACAGTTTAGGGCAAAGATTACGCCGTAACGGTCGAACTTGTGATAGTTCCAATGATACCGTTCCGAATATAGTTCTACCTAGCGAGCCAATGCTACGAAAGAGAATTTTATCAAACAATATCAATCAACCACCCAGCCCGATAGATTCATCTACCCATGACTGCCGAAATGTTAATCATCAAATAGCTCCGGCACCGATTTCAAATAGTTCAGAAGTTTTATTGAAAACTCCCGAACGTCGGCTCAAATTAACCCTACGGATGAAACGAAGTCCAATCTTAGATGAGGTCATCGAATCTGGAACTAGCCTCTCGGATGAGAGCAGTCTAAATGGTTTAAATGAACCTGTAGAATATGAAATCCTTCGAATGGAAGGTATATCAGAAAACGGTAACGACTATGAAGTCTCTTCCATACCACAAAAACGAAAAAAGCGTCACAAATCTAAAGATCACCGCCGTAAAAATCATAAGAAACAGGCATCCCTATCTTCTGCAAATAATGCCTCGTCATTATCACATTCAAAGAGTAATCTTTTTTGCAGTCCGCCCGTGATAAATCTAACACCTCAAAAGAAACGTTTGCGTCTTATTTTTGGCAATGAAACGCACACCATAGACATTCCTCAAAATGCAGCTGCGTATTCAAATATTTCCTCATCCTCCTCTGATATGAATTTATCATCGTCATCGTCGTCACCGATGATAGGGGGAGAGGACGTTCTCAATAATTCCAATGTATCTACATTTGCGATGCCAACGTTTTCCGTAAATTCAACATCATTCCTTTCAAATACGATGACAACGACACATACTTTTGGTTCATGTGCATTAGCATCACCTTTTATAAGATCGCCGGCGATCATAACGTCCCCCGGAATAATGCCCGTCAGTTCTGCCACATCCAATCCCACCGGGTCGGATATTGTATTAAATTGATGGTGGTGTTCAACCACAAATAAATCACCCAATATAGACAAATTGAAAACTATAAACAAAAAATCTTCTCGTTTCTTTAGGCATCGTGATCCCCCCCCCTGCCACCACTTCCTCTTCTTTAATCCGATAGAAACAAGTAGTAGGGATATACTACAGCATAAATGTTTTTAATTGTTAGTGCTACTGTTGTGTATTTACTACACAAATTTGTTTTAACATTTTAAACTCGTGATTTTTATTAATTTAATTTTTTTTTTTAACTTCAACTTCAACTAACTTCAATATTTTGTGCAGTTGAAACTGATTTTATTTTTGTCTTGTTCCGAGTAATTTTGTCTTTGTGATTGTGCTCGTTGTCGTTATATATAAAAATAATAAATTAAAAATTACTAGAGTGATTTATTTGCAGGCAAATAGAATCCTTTTTTCTTCGCATATGTTCTACTTCTGCTTGCCTTGCAATATAAAAATCTTCGCTGCATATTTTGCATAAAATTGCGCTACTTTTACCAATTGTTTTTAATATAATCGCAATACAAATATTTGTTAAATTAAAAACAAAAAAACAGCAAAAAGCAATAAGCATAAGCCTGATTTTTTACTATTAATGCAGAATGTTTTTTTTCTCTCTTACATATAAAAAAAGCCAACATCAAACCACAACCGTCTTATTATATTTTTGAGCGTGTTAGTGTTTCGCTTTTTTTTGTTAATAAAGAACAACCTTATATAATAATTTTTGCCCTATTACTTGCTTTTTTTGTGCATTTACAGAGATCCGAAAAATATTTGAAGCTCTAGAGAGTAATGTGAATAAAATAAAGAAAAGAAGAAAAATATAAAACTATATAAAGACGGAAGCATAAAAAAAAAAGTAAACCAATTTATAATGTACAGTACATAAAATTAAGTATATCTCTGTATATTGGAAGACGAAACATGGGAATATAAAATGCGCGCTGATATTATTTAAAAATCGAAAAAAAAAAATAGAAAAAAAAAACAAAACCAACTACATTTGTCTTATTACATTTAATAATCATTATTATAAAATTATTACGTGAAAAACTGAAAAGATTCTTAAAATAACTATAAAAAAAGAAAATCCTATTCCTAGCCTTAGTTTTTATTTTTAGTTAAATAATTATATTTACAAAAATTCAATAAAACGAAAACTTGCATCATCCGTAATATTAAATTGTGTCTATTATTAATAAAATAAATGTCTATAATTAATATAATATGTGGAGCAACAAGTTAGTTGCAGAGGAAGTCTCGATATCGAATTGCTTTTAAACATTATTTTTTGTGGCCAACAGAAGGAAACGTTTTTAAAACAGAATATTTTTTGTTGTGGCCAGGAAGTGGGAAAAAATTTGAAGAGATGTTTCTATTCATCAATGTGTACAACTTGTACATTTCTGGAGGTATTTTCGAACAAAACGTATAGCATTTGCGACGATAGTGAAGAGCGTGTGATTCGAACCAGCGCTATAACGATTAGAATCACTAAAAGATATTACCAAAGCTCAACGCACCAGGCCACTGCCGCGTGTACGAATTGGATTTCTAACTCAAGTATGTGATTTACTTGGTATACAGCTGATGGTTCTTACTTATTCGATTTTCTTTCTGTGTTGTTCTTCACTATTTGCTGTGTGTGTATTTATTAGAAACGCCACAAACCTATCATCAAAATACCAGCCAATCTTGTTTGTTCTCTAATATGAAGAGGCCAAGTGAATTAAGCGTGGCCACCATGCAATAGAGTCTGCGAAATTTTGAGGAGCGAAATTTATCATTTTCATTTTAGCTTTATTCACTCGGGAGGCGCCTTTCGCCTTTCTTAACGGAGGCAAAATGTGATCGCAATGAAATGCTCGTAGTTCCTGAAAGTCTACAATAGTTTGTTTAACCTTGCGCTACTACTAGATCACAGATATCCTTCACGCATGTACACGCGATAGTTCTGTGTGGGATCATTTTTTAAGTGAAAACTTCCTTGATTTGAAATTCAGTGAAACGAAAAAGCGACTCAAAAAAGAGACAAACACATGCGTGTTATAGGATTTAGCCTGGGAGAGAATGAATTAGAACACATTATAGAGCGTTGCCTATTATTTCTGAGAGGTGTTAGAATATACTCAAGGCCGGCTTGTCGTAAGAGGCAAGTAAAGGCCGTGTTGTTGTGGGGTTCCAATGACCTGCCGCCAAGGAAATGTGGTGTTTACGTGGTATGGCAGAAATACCGGGTGCCACGGGGGCACAAGGTTCACCACGCTTGTCCAACTGTCTTCTTTCGTCCTCTGACTCTTTGAATTAAAACGCCGACTGTTTTCTCTGATTTTGTTTATGTTGATTCGGTACACCATGTAAATAATCTAAATTAAACGTTCAAATTTCATTTACAATTCAGATTCGCTACACAATGTAAATAATTTCGATTTCGGTACACAATGTAAATAATATTCTATTGGTAATTCAAATTCGGTACACAATGTAAATACTTTAAATTAAACGTTCAAATTTCATTTACGATTCAAAGTCGGTACACCATGTAAATAATAATTCGATTTCGGTACACAATGCAAATAATATTCTATTGGTAATTCAAATTCGGTAAACAATGTAAATAATTTCGATTTCGGTACACGATGTAAATAATATTCTATTGGTAATTCAAATTCGGTACACAATGTAAATACTTTAAATTAAACGTTCAAATTTCATTTACGATTCAAAGTCGGTACACCATGTAAATAATAATTCGATTTCGGTACACAATGCAAATAATATTCTATTGGTAATTCAAATTCGGTAAACAATGTAAATAATTTCGATTTCGGTACACGATGTAAATAATATTCTATTGGTAATTCAAATTCGGAACACAATGAAATACTTTAAATTAAACGTTCAAACTCCCATATGTAATTCAAAGTCGGTACACCATGTAAATAATAATTCGATTTCGGTACACAATGCAATCAGGCGTTATTGGCTCTTTACCGGTCTCAATCCACTGCAATTACAGACTAACCGAATTAATCCCTTGGGACGCCCCACGAGGGATGTGTTATTAACGTGAGGGCACAACCTACCCTCACGGAATCCAATTCGCGATTGTCAAGTTCATCGAAGCGATAGAATACCACACATTCGATCATCGCTTCGATGACCATATAAGTATCCCTTTTGCGTTTTGTTCAACACCAAAAGGGGTTGAAATGCACACACGATGATTGCTTTTGCTGTTCATCGTGTGTGCGCAAGTATGCAGACACAGCATAGATCCCATTTAAAGTTCGCAGAAGGTGCGAGTAACTCAGCTACAAAAGGGGTTGAACTGCTTACACGATCAACGTGTGCGTAAAGCATTATTGCCGATCGTGTACATTACATTTCCATAAAAGGATATGTTTATTCGACCATCATGGTGTGGAACTTCACGCTGTTTGGGCGCTCGTTGCCGGCGTCCTCTGGTATGACTCGCCATGCGCGTGTGTGCGAAAAGAGCTTTCGTCTTATGCGCATGGATAATGGGGAATTATGTCGACCACGTGATGTTGTATCGAGCCGTATTTCAGGGGCATTTCGCTGGTGCCAACAAATTCGCTTGTCGGTCGGGTGGTCGATCGACGTGGGTAAAGACGACAACAAAAAAGGAAGAAATATCTCCTGTGGTATGTGGTAGACGCATTAGGAGGTATTTCTTTGATACTTGTTGGGCAATGTTGATTGCTATATGTGCAACCGGATTTGCCTTTTAGGAACATGGTGCGTTTCGCACGACTATGCCCTTGTGGCGAATGTCCGTTGTTGCTGATGTATTTTTTATATCAGCAGACATTATTTTTCACAGGTTTTTCTGTGATTATGGAATGACTAAGGTAGGTAAGTACACGCTTTTTATGAAGTAGGACGCGCGTGGAAATGGTTACCTGGTGGTAAATGAGCAGGTAAGTAGTGGCGTTCGAAAGCACCGTCACAGTACTCCCCCCCCCTTCCAGTGACGTAGTCACGATAAAAGGTAGGGTAAGGGTCGCTCTATTAGGGATGTGTACAGGCCAGGGAAAGAAAACGAAGAAGTTACAAATTGAAATGTACTATGTACAACAATTGGGATGAGCCATGGACCCGATTACGCCGCGGTGATAACGGCAGGGGCAAAAGATGTGCGGTAGGGTTCATGGTGGTATTTGGGGTTGATTATGGGCCGACGAGTGGTATTTTCCCAATTAGTCGGATCCCATGTGACTCGCTGACATTGGTTGTCCAAAGTGTCAGGAGGCGGAGATGGAGACTCGCTGGCATTGGTACTCCAAAGTGCCAGGATAAGAGCTAAGGCCGGCGTCTTACTGTTGTTTGCTACGTGCAGTGGCTGGTGGTGAGTATTGAGCCGTCCGGAAGAGTGGTGCAAAAAGCTTCGCTGGCATTGGTGCTCCAATGTGCCAGGAAGTGCAGTGCTAGAGACCACTGGCATTGGTACTCCAAGGTGCCAGGATGTGAGGTTAGAGTCTCGCTGGCATTCGCACTTCCAAAGTGCCAGGAGATAGGATATACAAGATCGCTGGCATTGGTACTCCAATGTGCCAGGATGTAGGGTGGGGTTGAGAATCCACTGGCATTGGTACTCCAATGTGTCAGGGGTAGGATGGGGTCGGAAATCCTCTGGCATCGGTAGTCCAATGTGCCAGGATGTAGAGTGGGGTTGAGAATCCACTGGCATTGGTACTCCAATGTGCCAGGGGTAGGATGGGGTCGGAAATCCTCTGGCATCGGTACTCCAATGTGCCAGGATGTAGAGTGGGGTCGAGAATCCACTGGCATTGGTACTCCAATGTGCCAGAGGTAGAATGGGGTCGGGAATCCGCTGGCATCGGTACTCCAATGTGCCAGGATGTGGGGTCAGGCCGGCGTCTTACTGTGGTATGCTACGTGCAGTAGCTGGTGTTAGTACTGCCGTCCTGGAAAACTGTGACAACGCTTTGAGTCGAGTGTCGGTGAACAGAGATAAAACAAAGGTCGAAGATAGTGTAGTCGAGTGGTGTGAAAGGTTCGCTGGCATTGGCGCTCCAAGGTGCCAGGAGGTGAAGGTGCAAGAAATCGCTGGCATTGGTACTCCAAGGTTCCAGGATGTGGAAATATAGGGTGCGCGGTGAGAAGAAAAAAAAAGGTAAGAAAAAACTTCAACCTGCTGCGCAGGGCGGCAGAAACCATTGTCGCCGCCAAAAAAAAATGTCAAGTGGGTTAGGGTAGGGTGGGTGCATGTGCCAACAGATCGCGATAGCTGAGTCTGAGCGTGCCGGTGGAGCCAATATCGTCCACAACGATCGTACGCTTCAACCTGGTGAAGATAGTCTATGAATTACTTATATGTATATATATATGTCTAAGTATTTAAAGGAAAAATTAAGAGACTTTAAGGTAATGCTATGGTCTCAACTAAAATCAACAGATACATTTCTAATTATAAGTAGTATTGTTTCTCTTCACTTGTTGTTTGTATAATCTTCGGTTAACTTGTTTGATATCATATTACATCGATTTGCCTGAAGGGACTTCTTATGTTGCTTATTCTATTCGGCTTGTTCCCAAACGTACTTGATTATTTAATTTACAAGTAAGTTTTATTTTAATCTATACAGGGCCTTAACATTCTTATTTCGAGTGTTAACCTTACATATGGATTCACTAGACTTTCTATAGTGGTATGTTTCACGTTAATGTTTAGATGTTTCCTTACGCTAGTATGCAAAGGCAGTTTACCTACTTCTTAAGTTATAGGTCAAGAAATTTGCACAAAACATTACTTTTTGACTTAGACCTTAGTTTAAATTTTAAAAAACAATATTTTATTTGTGGTGGATTCGTAGTAAAATCTTAACTAGTGTGGGTACCTGTTGCGTTGACTGTTGTCGTTGAGATGGTATGGACCATGGCATAAACACGTGTCGAGTATCGCCAGGTCAGCCTCAGGAAAACTGAGCTATCTTTTTAGAGCCAAGAAACATTTTAGTCCAGCCCAACTTCTTCTCCTATATTAATCCCAAATTAGACCCGCGCTCAAATATTGCTCTCTTGACGAACGGCCTGATCGGGGACGCGGCGCTGACGTCGGGACTACTGTTGCTATCACATCGAAGGCTCGTAGCCGACCTCTGTATATTTTACAGATATTATCACGAGTACTGTTCTTCGGAGATCCTTGGTATTGTTCCACGCAATTCGGCTTATACGCGCTCCACAAGACAATCCGACAGATCGCACCCGTTTGTGGTTCGTCTCCCGACTGCGCGAACATCCCCGCATCAGAACGAGTGTTCCCGGAGCATTACAACCTGCAACTGTTCAAAAAGAACTGCAACAGTTATTTGATGGCATCTCGGGGCGCCCACTCGGCGCTATAGGTTCGCTTCTCCCGAGAGAAGTCTAATTAAAAAAAAAAAAAAAAAAAAAACGAGTTTCCTCAAAAAGCATTTCGGTTCACATCCAACGTGAACCATTAATCGATTATCGATTCTCTTCGCCGGCAATTCCTGTCCCACATGTGCGCAGCAATTTTCCTGCATGCACATGTCTCGTCAACCTTTTGCCCAAGGACAAAAGCAATGGCAAGCAGCTTGCTTACACAGCTGCAATACCAATCATCACGATCCGTTCGCCCGACCGACAAACAATCACCACATCTCGCGCATAGCCACCAAAACCGAATTCTTCAGCATAAACAAATGCAAACAAAGAATTCGGTGCTTCCCATCGGCAATAGATACTATACACAATTCCCATTGTGTAAGTATTTAAAATCATCCATTAGCACCCAATGCTTTCCTAATGAGATACAGCCTGTTTACTCGGCTGCACACTCAACTCTAGCGATGCCCTTGGTCCATTTTCCCTTTGTTCTTTTTCCCTTGTCGATTTCGTTAATCCTTGGCCACAATGCATCGGTGAATAATGTGATCTAACCGACCAACTCACACACACCACTAGGATCTACATTGAGAGAGCCGGTTCCCTATTCACCAAAGAGGGACCACGTTTCTCTCAAAGAGAAGAAACGTCACCCTTAGCTGGGAGAGTATTCACCATGGATCGGATTTCAACTGCTGCGTGTACCCGGGGGTGCGCACACCCGCGAGTTTGTTGTATTTCAGAATACTACCCTTATTAAATTTAACACTGAATCTCCTAACACATCCTTAAAAACTTCACTTAACATATATTACATTCTCACTTAATACATACCATTCATAAACATTCACAATATTACCAGTTACAGCACACTTAATAACCTGCACCTTTTTATTTATTGAAAACATAGCAACTTGGATTTTCGTTCGAATTGAATGTGAAAAGTCACAGAAGAAAAAACAGAGAGAGAAAAAAATTCAGTTCAAAAAGTTCGTTTTGGAATTGTAAGTTTTAGTTTGAGTTTTGTTATTAAAAAAAAAAGGGAGAAGCTGTAATAAAAATAAAGAAAGTAACACACAATAAAAGAAAAGAAACAATTTTTCAAGTCAAAAACGGACAACTTTATATCAAGAATTGAAATCAAACAAAACGAGACTTGATGAAAGAAACAGAACTAAAGATAAAATAAAAGGTCCCCGCTCTTCCCTCAACCGAGGAAGCACGGCGCCGGACCTCGACACTGGTAAAATATTTTCTACTTGGAAGCTCTCCTTATCCCAATAGAATATTTTTTGGATAGAAATTTCTATCTAAATTATTTGCAAATTCTCATTTCAGTATTTCGAAGACATTTCCGTTTTTTTTCTTTCTTTCTCGTCGAATTTTCTTTCTTTTCAGTTTTGGGACCAATTTATTTTTCTTTCCTATATATATATATATATATTGAATAACCAAAAGAAAGGCCAATTTTTCCATAACCATAATTTTAAGTTAACCATATTTTAAGAATTGAATTTTCGCCATACATTATTTTAAACTTTCACTATTACGAGTCCATATTATACGAGACAGGCGGCTAGGCAGGGGGAAGAACAAATCCACTATCAACCGATACACATTAAACCCCCTGAAATGGCTCTCTCTGTCGGAATTTCTGATGTTTTCAGAATCGTCCCTACCTTTGACGGGAAACCCTGCGACTTAGGTAAATTTATTTCCGGGGGAGACGTTTTATTTAGATCCATAAAGAAGGCAGACCCGGATATATACGAGACGTTTTTAGAGCTAGTCAAAAATAGACTAGAGGGTCATGCTTACGATCTGATTAGGTATAGCCAAATCGCTAAGTGGGAGGATTTAAAAGATAAACTCGAATCGGAATATAAAGAGGAGCAATCTCGGTCGACGGCACACAATGAGTTGATTTCTCTGAAACAACGCTACAGAGAAACCGTCCGGGAATACGGCGATAGAGTCGCGAATGCTCTAAGGACTCTAAACTCTGCCACGTGTGAAATAACAGCAGACGCGGTGGTTAGGGAATACTTAATTGAAGAAAACAAAAAATTGGCCGTACAAACATTTGAAGATGGACTAATGAACGAACAGCTAAAGATACTAGCTAAAGTCCATGGAGGAAACAATTTAAAACAGTCGATTGCACATGCGGCTCGAATGGACAACTCTCCCAGGTCATATCAATATAACGAAAAACCTACATGCAATCGTATAGTCTGCCAAACCTGTGGTAAGTTAGGGCATACACAGGACACATGTTATCGAAACATGCAGTCCCCTTTTCCGAATAGACAACCCATAAAAAGGGAATATAACATTGTATGTAATTTCTGTGGACGGAATAATCACACAGAGAATGAGTGTAGATACAAGATATCTAGGAATGGATCGGCTTCAACAAATTACCAACAAGGTACAACAACGCGTAACCCATTCCGAAATAATCCTACAAACTCTGAAAATCGTTTTGGTGAATATTCTAGAACCACCAATAGACAAAACAATAAGCAAAATGTTCACTTTTCTCGGGTGCAAGAGTCGGAAAACGAGGCCTGACGCCAACCAAAATTTATGGAAGACAGACCAAAGTTTTCTATTTACAGCATTAGATCTTTGGAAATAGATAACGACCATTTTAATGAAGCTCCTAGCCAAATTTACCCTGAGCCCACATACTCCTATAAACCAAGCCATATAAACGAAGATAACCCTGTCCCTAATATAAAGACTCCGATTCATACTCCCATTCTGGAAAACAATTCAGCAACACAGACTGAAAATCCGAAATTTTCAGCAGTATTAAAGACTGAAATCGCTAATATCTCAGATATCCCTATTGACAACGCAGACACTTCAGCAACCAAGACTGAAAACTCAGCAGTATTAAAGACTGAAAATTCGGATCCTGCAGAAAATATACAAACAGAAACCCCTAATATTCCGGCTATCCCAATAGACAACCACGGCACTTCAGCAACAAAGACTGAAAATTCAGCAGTGTTAAAGACTGAAGACCCAATAGTTGCAATAAAATTCGAAACCCAAGTCAGTTCAGCAGCTAATACTGATGAACAAATCTTTTCAGCAGCAAAGACTGACGGATTAAATGTTTCTACAGCAGATATAACTGAAGAAATAGTTCAAACAGCAAATAGGACTGGGAACCAAGATGTTCTAACAGCTAATAAGTCTGAAGAACTATTCGAATCAGTAAATGAGACTGAGAAACTAAACGATCCATCAGCAGTGAGTAAGACTGAAAAGGTAGACGTTCCGACAGCAGTTAAAGCTATGGACAATGACAACACTAAGCCGAAAACAATAAATATTTTAAACAACGAAAACAAACACAAACGCTTACTCAAACACGAAATAATAAAAAATGAAAATAATAATTTAACTAAAATAGGTATTGTAAAGAGTAACTATATAAATACATTACAAGACTTTTTTTTCAACAAAAAAAATTTATTCCAATACAAAATACAAAAAAATAAAATGTTACACCGTCATTTAAATTATTTAAGATCATTTTTCAAGAAGATTTTTGGTAATAATCATCTTTATTCAATCATCATAGTAATAGGCCCAGAAAGGTTTTGGAAACTTTTCCATAAATTTAAGGAAAAGATAAACACATAACAAATGGCCTTTGTTTTATTATTCAATATATATGAAATAATCTAACAATTGTAGGAAATGACGGAAATGAAAAAAAAAAAAAAAAAAAAAAAAAAAAGTTAATGAGGGGGACGAAAGAAAGAAAATTTTAGAGGTAATATATATTGGAAATTTTAGAATTTATATATATTCGAACGGAAAAGGAAAGAAAGGAAACTTTAGAGGTAATATATGTATTGGAAATTTTGGAATTAATATATATATTCGAACGGAAATGAGAATTTTGAAACAATAATATTAATATTATATAATTAATATAATAAGTAATAATAACTTTTGGATAAGAAAACAAAAGGTTCCAAGGAGAAATATTTAAATTTAGTTAGGTAATATGTAATGTAAATAGACTATTTTGACTATTTTTCTAGTGTTTAGAACTTTTTGATTATTGAAAAAATTTAGTTAATATATAATGTAAATAGATTATTTTTCTAGTATTAAGAACTTTTTGATTATTGTAACCTTTGATGAAAGATTAATTTTGAAAACCTTTGTAATGTAATTGAACGAAAATCCAAGTTTTTAAATAATCTTAATTTAATATATAGTTACTAGAAAATTATTCTCTTCAAGGATAATTTTCTTTCTCGAAGAAGGGTGGGATGTTGTATTCCAGAATACTACCCTTATTAAATTTAACACTGAATCTCCTAACACATCCTTAAAAACTTCACTTAACATATATTACATTCTCACTTAATACATACCATTCATAAACATTCACAATATTACCAGTTACAGCACACTTAATAACCTGCACCTTTTTATTTATTGAAAACATAGCAACTTGGATTTTCGTTCGAATTGAATGTGAAAAGTCACAGAAGAAAAAACAGAGAGAGAAAAAAATTCAGTTCAAAAAGTTCGTTTTGGAATTGTAAGTTTTAGTTTGAGTTTTGTTATTAAAAAAAAAAAGGGAGAAGCTGTAATAAAAATAAAGAAAGTAACACACAATAAAAGAAAAGAAACAATTTTTCAAGTCAAAAACGGACAACTTTATATCAAGAATTGAAATCAAACAAAACGAGACTTGATGAAAGAAACAGAACTAAAGATAAAATAAAAGGTCCCCGCTCTTCCCTCAACCGAGGAAGCACGGCGCCGGACCTCGACAAGTTATAGAGAGTCGAGTTCGAATCGTGTGAGTCGACGGCGCGAATAATAGTTAAAGTGGAGATTAAAAATAACAAAAAACAATAACATCGAGTTACACTTACTTTAACCCTCACAGACCGGTTCGAGAAAAGGTTGGTTTAGGTGGTATGCCGGTCCCAAGGTGAGATACCACCCCGCCACGATGTACATTCCGCGATATCGTCGGGTGAAATTCTCGATTATGTTTCACATCATACATCTGAATCAGCCATACGCTGATGGCCCGGACTGACACGGAGATAAGTCATGATGGTACTATAGCGTATTGCGACGATAGTGAATAACGTGTGATTCGAACTGACACTATGACAGTCAGAATCACTAAAAATGTAACCAATGCTCAACACATCAGGCCACTGCCGCTTGTACGAATTCGATTTCTAAACTCAAGTACACTCAACTGATGTGGAATTGTTATCGCTATGGTATACGGCTCTGATACATTTTCTTATTCGATTTTCGCTTGGTGTTCTTCACTATTTGCTTGTGTATCTGTTAGATATTTTATTCTTTTATTCTATTCCCTCCTCAGTAACTTTGTTACGATCAACTTCGTGTGCGAACGACGGAGCGAGAGAACGTCGGAGCAGACGAGTGTGCCGGTGCTCTATGTGGAAGTCGTGAACGTAGTCGTAAAGTTCTGTTTACTATGGGAAAGTGTGTGTGTGTACACAGATCACGTCGGGGTCACCAATTATAGCGTATTGCGACTATAGTGAAGAACGTGTGATTCGAACTGACGCTATGACAGTTAGAATCACTAGAAATGTAACCAATGCTCAACACATCAGGCCACTGCCGCCTGTACGAATTTGATTTCTGAACTCAACTGATGTGGAATTGCTATATTATCGCTGTGGTATACGGCTCTGATGCATTTTCTTATTCGATTTTCGTTCGGTGTTCTTCACTATTTGCTTGTGTATTGTGTGTGTATCTGTTAGAAACGCCACAGTACCTTCTGATATAAAGAATTCCGGAGGTAAACTAGTTTCTGAGCGGGTCTATGTCAGAGGGAACATTATGAAAATATTTTGATTAATAACCGATCTTTAAGAAATTCGTTATCACGTAATCGGGTTCATTCTCGAGGCTCTGTTGACGTTCGACTGATAACGGGATTTTGTAACATCAGCGGCATCGGTTTCACCAATACCAATATAAACGCCGTCCACCAATGTTGGCAAACAGGGAAACCTGATATCCTTGCCCTAACTGAGATCCAGGTCGATTCGTTAGCTGATTTGACATATCTTCGTTGTTCAGGATACAACTTGCATTCGAGATTCTATTTTAAGGGTGGAGTCTGCGTCTCGCATCAGGCTTGCCAGTGGCTGGTTGGTAGAGACTCTGATGTTAACGTATGCGTGGAGTCGGCGACGGAGATTATTCTTCCGGAGTGGCAATTTACATTCCGCATTCCATCAAGCGAAATTTATCTGATGGTTTGATAAAATATGCGAGGAGATTACAGCGGCAAAAATAGAGTTTTTAAACAATGGCGGTCCAATTCGTCCGATGTTAACGGAGCGAATTTTGTTAGAATCAGAAACGCGTGCAAACAGGCGATACCGCGAAGAAGGCTTACGACCACAGAGCGATCAATAAACTTGAGTGCCCAACTGGTTCGCGTTCGTTTTGGTCAATGGCAAGGGCTGTCACCAATAACTTCGCTTCCTCCTCTATTCTTCCGTTAGTGACGGGCAGTGGGACGTTAGTTATAAATTCAAAAGATAAAGTTAATGTTTTCGCGAATTCAAACCTCGATGCCGGTCTTTTGGAGTCAGCTGTAATCGCCCCGGTACGGTCTTCGATATGGGATATGAGGTTCTACCCTCGTATTATTCAATGCGTTTTACGTAGACTGGACTGTAAAAAGGCAACTGTCCCGGACGGAATATCAGCAGTAGTCCTTAAGAACTGTGTTCCAGAGTTGTCAACGGTTGTTGCCAGCCTCTGTCGCTTATCTTATGCACGGAGGACATTTCTTACTTGCTGGAAAATGACGAGTTCAGCCAAACCCAACAAGGGGAAAAACGGTCTCGCACAAAATACCGGCAGAAAGTATTACTGTCTATGTTGTCTAAGGTGATGCAAAAGGTCATCAAGACGAGTTAATTAAGTATTTGGAGTATAACGGACTATAATTGATATGGGGACATCTGCAATTGAGGGGCATGGTGAGTCAAAAGCGGTCGCATTGGATATCTCCAAGGCTCTTGACCGCCTCTGGCACGGAGCATTGCTGAGTAAGCTTCGTTCATATAGACTTTCCCAGCACCTTTGCGACTGGACGAAGAGCTTCCTCGACGATCGATCGATCCGGGTTGTTGTAGATGTCGAGTCTTCGTATCTGTATCCTGTTAATTCCGGGGTGCCTCAAGGTTCTATTTTGGCTCCAACCATGTGTTTTTGCTTCACATAAATGATTTGCTGGAGTTGATGGATAACAGGGTGTTCAGTGTCACGGATAATAGTAGGCTTGTTTCCTATTTTTCGAGTGACCGGCTGATTAGTGCATCAACGTCGCACCAGCTGAGATGTAGCCAGATTGACTCTCTGAATCAGGATATGGATACGGTCCTGCAGTGGGGAAGGGCCAATCTCGTCGACTTCAATGCAACGAAGACATAATATACAACATACACAAAGAAAAGTGGATCATCGGTCTCACAGCTGATAATGAATAGTCAGGCCCTCGAATCTGGAGAAAGCACGAAATTGCTCGGCGTCATGGTCTGTGGGAATATATCGCGGCATAAACACATGTTTTACATGGGATTTGTGGTATTATTACGCGCAATTCGGTCTATATGCGCTCCACAAGACATCTCCTGACGGCGCGAACTACCCTGCATCAGAACTCGTTCCGTTACAGAGCAGGGAAGCTGTGTAACTCTCTCCCCACGCGAGTGTTTTCGGAGCGTTACAACTTGCAACTGTTCAAAAGGAACTGCAACAGTTATTTGATAGCATCTCGGGACGCCGTGCCGGCGCTATAGGTTCGCCCCTCTCAAGAGAAATATATTAAAAAATCGCTTAGGGACACTAACTGAACTTTGTGCCATTGCCAAACGGAAGGAAAACCTGATGCCCAATGAACAATATTATGAGCTCATGCAAATGCGAAACCAAAAACAAAAGGATCCTTTGATGCATGATATTCACAATCTTCAGTTAGAAAATCCCTCTCCGTTGCAAATATTTTTCACGGACCCTGTCGGATGCGGTAAAACGTTTGTGATTTGACTATTGTGACCCACAAAACTCTCCACCCCTTAATAACTACCTCTTTGGTATTATTAATCGCGGTACACACATAACCATCCACTTAAAGGATGAAGCGCTCTGCAAGCCGTAGCATTGCCCCCACATATAAGTTATCCTCAAATTAATATTGGATTCAATATTCATTCAATTTTCTCACATTGAATTTAACTTAAAAAATCTAATACGTGATAAACGAAGCGTATGCTCAACACGCAAAATTCGCTGGATCCACATGTGCGGGTCAGATGACCCACTTTGATTCTCTAAAAATTTGTTTACCCAAATCCATTCCCACAATCAGCATCATTTTCCGTTTTCAATAAACCAAGTTCAAACTAACAACTTGCGCTATAAAACGAACTACATGTGCGTTTTATCGCCCACCGACATGGAGGATCATAAATGCTCATCAGCACGATCCTTTGTTGATTATTCATTTTTGTTTTTCTTATTTTGATCCCAATCCGGGAAAGATAAAGAAAATTAATGGCGGGTGGCAAAAGGGCCATGCAAACAAAAGAATGTATCCTTCGACCTGCACGATCGAGGGAAAGAGTTTTCGTTCGGGGAGGCGAGGTAAACAGCGAGTTGGCTGTGATTAACTGGCCGAGATGGTGATGGAAGTTGTGTTATCGACTGACCAAGAAGGCCAAACAATAGAAAGAGAACCTGCTGTAGTACCGAACGCGTGTTCAATGAGAAAAGTGGTTGAATCCAAAAAGTTATGCAATAAGAAACGTTAAATCCGAAAAGTTGTTAAAACAGAAAAGTTAATCAGAATTAAAAAGGAAATAACTAGACTGGAAACAGAAGATTGTGTTTTCATGGTTCTCCGTCGCAAAGTAACACTGCTCTTGGCGACATATTCCTCGGCGTATCCAGCACAGTGAAGTACGAGGATTGCCTCTTACGTTTTGGGATTTGGCAACCCTAGTGTTGCAATCCGGCAATTGACAGCTCTGTCGTAAAGTTGGACATTTTTGAGGTTATACGCACTCAGAACGTTTTGACATACGAGCGCTATTTGTGTTGTTTACAGTAACTTAAAAGATTCATCTCGGCCCAAAAATGGAATTAAATCGTCAACATTTTCGTGCGATTATTTTTTACAACTTTCGGCGTGGATTAACTCAGCAACAGTGCATAGATGAACTTAATTCAATTTTTGGCGATGAAGCTCCATCAAGGACCAGTGTTTATCGATGGTATGGTGAATTCAATCGTGGTCGTAGTTCACTCCAAGATGAATTTCGTGAAGACCGTCCAAAATCAGTTGTTGTTCCGAAAACCATTGATGCTGTGCGCGAACTGATATTGGAAGATCGTCATGTGACCTATCGTGAGATTGAGACAACCTTAGGCGTTAGTGGGACCAGCATACATTCAATATTGCATAAACATTTGATTGTCAAAAAAATTTGTTCGCGTTGGATCGCACACAATTTGTCAATCGCCCAAAAAAAGGCTCGTGTCAATTGGTCGAAAGAAATGCTCAAAAAATACGGTCGCGGTGCTTCGAAACACGTCTATGACATCGTGACAGGTGATGAATCGTGGATTTACGCGTATGAGCCCGAAAGTAAACAGCAGTCGACCGTCTGGGTGTTTCAAGATGAGCCAAATCCAACAAAAGTTGTTCGCGCACGAAGCACTTCCAAGCAAATGGTCGCCTGTTTTTTTCGGAAAAACTGGACATGTCGCAACCGTACCACTAGAACAACGCAGAACAGTCAATTCTGAGTGGTACACAACCATTTGTTTGCCAGTTGTCTTCCAAGAAATCAGGAAAACCAACCGCCGAAGACGGATCACTCTTCACCACGACAATGCGAGCTCTCACACATCGGCTGCGACAACTGCATTTTTGAGCACCCAAAACATCGATTTGATGGGTCATCCGCCGTATAGTCCTGACTTGGCACCGAATGACTTCTTTTTATTCCCGTACGTAAAAAACAAACTGAGAGGTCAACGTTTTTCTACACCTGAAGAAGCGGTTGCTGCATTCAGAATGCATGTGTTGGAGATACCTCAATCAGAGTGGCAAAAGTGTTTCGACAATTGGTTCAAACGCATGCAAAAGTGTATAGATCTTCATGGGGAATATTTTGAAAAACAATAAAGTGATTTTCGATGATCAGTATTTGTTTTTGTTCTCTCCCGAAATATAAAAGGCAACCCTCGTATTTAAAGCGGCCAGGACCAAGAGCAGTGCATCGTAGATACCAGGGCGGCCAGGAAATTAATCTCCAGCTATAGTAGTGCGGGTAACACTAGTGGCAGATCCCAGCGACTAAAACAGGGGCTGGTTACTTCACATCATCAGTCGGTACCATCCTTAGCAGTCGGAAGGATCCTTTGCATGTAAGTAATATATAAAAAAAAACACAATAATATAGCTTAACACTATTGATGGAAATTTATAATCGATATTCTGGATTTTGCAACGCGGATATCACTTGCGCTTCAACTGGTAAAGCTGCTGTGACTATTGATGGGACAGCAATACACACTGTATTAAACATGTCTTTCGAAGTTACTTCCGTTGTCACTTGAAGTGGCACGGCAATATAGATCAGTGATAAATATGGTCGCGTGAGTTAACGCCTGACTTATCATCATCACCTATAAACATAACATAATCTACGCATTTCGTCTTTTAGACCAATTGATAAAACCCGACATGCATATGTTATATGTCGTTATAGTGTAATTATATTGTTGTTCCTTTCCCTTAATTACCTATGAACATACACAGGTAGATATTTTGTAACTACCTGAGGTAGATTCTGTTATCTATAGAAATATTCGATTTTAAGTAAAAACAAGAAATAAAGAGATTCTTAGAAAAGATTCCGTGAGGAAAGGACTTCTAGTCTCAGTAAAATATAATTTTTATTCTCAAAGTAACGGTAAACGTTAACTCGTGTTGATTGTCGATGAAATCAGTATGATTGGAGTCGAGTCGATGTCTCAAATAGATTCGAGATTAAAACAAATAACCGGTAATTTGCAAGTAATTTTGGAGGATTAGATTCAAATTTGATTGGTGATCTACGACAACTACCGACTTGTGTTACTCCGATTTACAAGCAAATTAAGCCACAAATAGCAGGTCCAACACTATGGCGAGGAAGTGCACCACAGTATTCGCTTTTCGCTTTACCCAATGTAGATTTAATTGTGCTCCACTCTCCTCACAGCATCAGCGGGGCTTTTCACAGTTGTGCAAGGGAAGGTTTTGGAAAATGTGTGGCGGCAACAAGCAGTGGTGATTTAGAGACGAGTGCGGGTCAGAACCGTGATGGAGGTGATGATGGTTCTTTGGTGTTCGAGCAGCTCGGAGAGCGGATCGCAGAATTAATGAGGACGATCAACATTAAACAGCAAAGGCATATTACTAATGCCGCGCGAGAGCTGGTCGAGGTTATTGGTTGCCTCTACGAGAAGGAAGTGAAAAATCATTTAAAGAAGCCATCTGCGGTGGCTGAAGCAAGCAGTGGAAATGTGCAAATCCAGCCAAAGCAAAACTCATATACAGACGTAAGCAAGGTCCCGGGGCGGATCAATGTTGAGTCGGATATCACTTGCGCTTCAACTGGTAAAGCTGCTGTGACCATTGATGGGACAGCAATATACACTGTATTAAAGATGTCTTTCGAAGTTACTTCCGTTGTCACTTGAAGTGGCACGGCAATATAGATCAGTGTTTAAATATGGTCGCGTGAGTTAACGCCTGACTTATCATCATCACCTATAAACATAACATAATGTACGCATTTCGTCTTTTAGACTAATTGATAATGTTGAGTCACCCAATTATAATTGGTCTACAATAGGCCAGAGGGGAAGGAAGAAGGATTTGAGGTTGGAGGGTGAAGAGGCTCCAAAAGGCGATACTGAGAAGGCCAATATTATAAAAAGAAGGAGACCACGCCCGGACGCTATAATAATATCCAAAATCGGAGAAAAAACATATGCGGATATACTGAAGTTCATGAAGGCCAAGCCCGAGCTAAGTGAACTCGGAAATAGCGTAAAAGTTCGAAAGACAGCAAAAGGGGAATCGCTGTGAGAACTGAAACGCCGTCCAGAGGCAACCACCGAGACACTGAAAGCAAAGGTACAACAAGTACTAAAGGAAGATCATCATCATCATCGGCACTACAACCGGGAACCCGCCTTGGCCTTATTTATCAAGTCCTAAGGCTTGTTAAATTTTCCATAATGATTTTTTTTTCCGGGCAAGGTCAATAGTCTTGCGCCAGAGACTAAAGGAAGATGCTAATGTCAAAAAAGTGTCACAGGAAATCTCTGTTGAGTGTCGTGATTTAGATGTGGTGACCACTGTGGAGGAAATCCTGACAGCGATCGCTATAGAGTTCCCTGCCCTGAACGTGATCCCAAATGAAGGGGTAAAGAGTCTAGGAAGGAAACCAGATGCCACGCAGGCTGCCACGATCCGCTTACCAAGAGAAAAGGCTAGCATCTTGCTGGCTACAGGTTTCCTACGGGTTGGATGGGTGAGATGCAGACTTCGAGAACACATCACACCCACACAATGTTTCAGATGTTGGCAATACGGTCATGTGGCGAAATCCTGCAAATCCGAAGAAGATCGTTTGGAAAACTGTTTGAAATGCGGTGAAAAAGGCCACAAAGCAATGGGTTGTAAAGCACAACCTAAATGCATGTTCTGCGAATCGGGGTGCGAAGGCTGTAATCACCACTCAACAGGGAGTTACAAATTCCGAGCATTTAAAAACGCGATGTCCAATCTTTTGAATAAAGATGGACAGGTATAAGTGCATTAGAATATCCTTAAACCATTGTGGAGCCGCACAAGATCTTGTTACCCAAACGGTTAAGGAATATGGTGCCGACCTGGTACTCATCAATGAGCAGTACAGGATGCCTGGTACTGGTACAATTACATGGGAGGTAAACAGCAGCGGAACAGTGGCCATCTGGAGAACTGGAAAGTCCCCCATGGAATACAGAAGTGTCCAACGGCTGAAAGGATTCGCCTATGCGAAGATAAGAGGAATTAATTTCTACTATTGTTACGGTCCGCCAAGGTGGGAAATAGAATATTTCAAATGCTTTTTCGACAGGGTACTACAAGAAACTTGAGATAAGAGCCCTCTTATAGTTGCTGGAGATTTCAACGCTTGGGAAGTAGAATGAGGAAGCACAAGGACCAACAGTAGAGGCTAGTTACTACTCGAAACCTTCGCAGTCCTAGATATGGTGTTAATGTGTTGATGACACCTTCATAAACGAGAGAGGCCGGTCCAAAATCGACATCACATTTGCCAGTTCCATGTTGGCAAGAAGTATGGAGTGACGAGTTTTGGACACCTACAACCATAGTGACCACCAAGCCGTGATGTACGAAATATTGCGGCATTAGTAATATGCCTTTGCTTTATAATGTTGATCGTCCTCGTTCTTCTGGCTACAGCTCTCGTGAAGGTCTACACAGCTGAGGGACAGCCTTTGACTGAGTCAGCATCACGGTTGTTAAGGCTCAAAAGAGAGAAAGGCCACGTGTCCGTCTA
The DNA here is from genome assembly GCA_963931805.1 of Microdon myrmicae. NCBI lineage: Eukaryota > Metazoa > Arthropoda > Insecta > Diptera > Syrphidae > Microdon > Microdon myrmicae. The sequence continues at coordinate 54,288,878 of OZ007502.1, read as the reverse complement.
TGGCATCGGAGAAACAAGGATGAGTGCACCTACGCACAAGGTATCACTCATCATTCACTCTAAAGTCAACGAAACCTTCACATTGTTGGTTCAAGCCTTTGTTTTACCCAAGCTCACTGCGGTACTTCCCATGCGAAATCTCCAATGCGTTAACTGTGACCATCTAAAGGGTATGGAGCTGGCTAATCCGATCTATTACAGGCCAGGCAAAATTGACATCCTTCTTGGGGGCGATGTTTACTCGGCGCTTCTTCTGGGCGGAATGATCAAGGGAGCGCCCGGCACCCCTATGGCACAACGAACCGAATTAGGATGGATGCTCTCCGGTGGCATCTCTGATAATCAGTCATCGGTAACATTCTTTCACATAAGGACGAAGGTTTCTGAGCTGGACTCTCGGTTGACAAGAAGCGGTGAAATAGAAGATGAGGAACAGGGAAAGTTACTTTCACCCTTTGAGAATTCACATCAGCGGAAAGCGAACAGTGAGCACCAGTCAAGGAAGAAAAGCACCCAGTGTTAGGATTATTTCATACAGCGGCACAATTGTCAACGAAGGCTTCTGCTGGTCACCAGATTATGCTTCCGACTAATAACCCAAGTACGCAGCCTCTCTTACGTAATATAATATCAATTCAAAGGAGTATGCCGCAAGGTGGTCAACTTATGTTACAATCACAACACCATCAACTTCTGAACAACAATGCGGTTCTTGATGGCATCATATGTGGTCACAGAAACAATCGCAGCAGCAGCATGTACCTTGTAATGAAAATCATCATGAAGATAATGTCGCTTCACAAATAATGACTGCGCCTCATGGCCATAGTCCGGGTTGGTTCATCTAATAAGAAACACGCTCGACGACATCAACGGCGCATATACAAGTCGGGTGATGGCAACTACAGGTCAAATTTCAGAGTATCCAACAATACTGGAGAATTAGTTTCCACGAACCACCGTCAAGGGACAATATAATTAATTCTAGTCTTATGGGAATTTCAGCGAATTCTAGCAATTCAAGAAGTACATCGGCTTCTTCTGGTCCTCAAGGCCAACAAGATTATCTCTATGGTGGCTATAATAGTAATAACCGAAATCATCATTTTCAACACAATCACTCGACCAGTGAATCAAATACTCCTTCAGGCAATGCTGCCAACATAAATTTCAGTTCCCATCGAGAAATTCGCTCAAGACCAGCCAGTAGCATTAGCGGCGTTAGTCGGACAGATCCCTGACTGCAACGGCATCAGCCACAGCAATCACTTCGGATTCTAAACGCAGACGGCCTCATCTAGTGCAGCTCGATCTCAGCAATTTATAAACGACCACATTCCAACCCAAGGTGTGGCTGTACAATTACTTCAACTTAGTGACAAGCACATCGCTCAAATACAAATGCCAAATGGTCTCAATGGTCCAATCGTTTCACAACTGCCAACGTAGTTACAACGGAGCTTAACAGGAATTAATCAAATCAACCAGAATGTTGAGTTCAACCAATTTAATAGCACAAATATTCCCCAATTCGTTGCCGCGGCTGATGCAGCAGATATCGCCTTTCAGGCACCACCTCCACAACATATCGGAGATTTACAAATGTCGGCAACTGCAGCTGGTATGCCCAGAACATCCAGTTGTCTGGCATGGATTCACCAGCAGTCGCCCTTCAACCCCGAACGGTTCAGTCAGGTACCCCTGAACCGACTAGAATTTCTACATCAATCAGTCTGGGAAATGTGATGTGAAGTTCCCAACAAACCAGCAATAGTAAATTAGCGAATGAGTTCCACAATCGCAAACAAATACGCATGAGAACCCCATCGGAAACCTAAACCGCGTAAGAGGAAGAGAAAACCAAATCCTCTTCCTGTAGTTGTATTAACGAATTCTTTCATCTTAATGATGCTCTCAAGGACAATGACGGTAGCATCACCTCAAATCACATATGCTAATTCTGTTAGTAATTCAACAGCTATCAATTTAACATCGATACCTACTAATCAGGAAATATCTCTACCACCAGTGGCACGTTCAAAACTTGATCTCGGGATTTTATGGATTTGATAAGCAGATGCATCATGCACAATCACGGCAACAAGACGAATCCAAGAATACACAATCATCCAATGACATCATGAGATCGATTCCGGACATCCCATGTACATTTTTTATTCTCACCACGTCTTTTCAACAAACGGTTGGTGAATATGATAATTCGCAATTAGACATGCGATTACAATCCGGAAGCGCGGTTGATGGGAACAACATGGAGTCAAAGCAAGGAAGTCTTATGAAGATCGGTCAAATCATGCAGCTCAATTATGTACTATTAAATTCCAAAACTCCCCACGGAAGTAGAATTCTTACAATAGCAACGAAAGCAACTACAACGTCGGCACTCAATGACCAACTTGGTCTTGTAGGACGTGGTTTTCTGTTAGGTGCCAGCCGGGGCACAGATTCACAAAAACCTTCCTAGTTTGTCACAGTTTCGTCAGGTGCCTATGAAATAGTACTGTTCTGACTCCGTTATTTGTCCACGAGATTTCTTTGGGGCTCACTTTCTTAAACGCTGTGCACAGATTATAATAACTAAAAAGTACTGATGCTCTTGTACCACTCCACAGAAACACGTAAGCCCTTACTTATTTATTTAACCAAAAGGGGAATTTATTAGGTTCTATATTCTTCCACAGTTTAAATACCACTTTGGGATAATAACATAAACGGGTTTAAATTTAGCTTTATTTATACAATTGGTAACTTAAATAACAATTTGGAACGTAACATAAACGGATTCTAATTCGGTTCTTATTTGCACACTTGATAATCTGAATAAAACTTTGGAACATAATATAAAATGGATTCAAATTCGGTTCTTATTTGCACACTAGGTAATTTGAATAAAACTTTGGAACATAATATAAAATGGATTCAAATTTGCGGATTACTCAGTAATGAACACCTTCACCGACGGCTGTTGTATTTAGGCTCCCTTTTCGTTTGTTTAACGTGGATGCCTGACTTGCCTCCACGGAATCTGATATTAGACTGATTAAGTCACCGAAAACGACCGCACAGCAAATTTTATTCATCTCTTCGGTGCTCGCCAAGGGATGATTTCCCAAGCACTTGGTCCCAGCACAAAGGGCGCGAAACATAAACGATGTTTGCCTCTGTTGCTCATGGTGTGTGTGTCCACAAGTATGCGGACCGTGGATCAACCAAATCCATAAGGGGAACACCATGAACAATGATCTGCAGCTGGGCCAGTCATCCTGAAAGGGGATCAGCATGTTTACATTAAGTAACACAGCATACATCATTTATGCCTTTCGCTGTGCATGTCCGTAGATAGGCCACACATCAGAAACCAGCAATCACCGCCGAAAGGGTTGCGGCTACGCAATATGGTGCATAGAGGAACGTTAGATGTCTATATGATTGTACATCCTTAGTCAGCATCTCGTTGGTGCTGCATTTGCTTGATTTCGTTTGGCATCCAGTGGAGACGTATGCTAATGCGGATCGTACGATCGACCGATGGCTCCGTGAATCCGACTTGCCATGCACGTGTGTAGAAAAATTCTTTCTTCTTGGATGCATGGACAAGTCCGAAGGATGCAGGGATGCCCCTAGGGGAAATGCTTATAGGATGCCAATGCCTGTCGATCGGTTTACCGACCGATGTGCTTGTAGGAAAAGGAAAAGAAGAAATATCTCTTGCATGTGTGCGGCGGAAATCGTTCGGAGACATGTGTAATGAAATGGTTCGGGTCATGTTGGTTGCTTGGTGGTGCAGCCAAATTGCTTATAAGGGACATGTCTGTTTGGTGCTGATGGATTTTGCATCAGCGAATATTATGGATTTACAGCATTTCAGGTATTTGTAGTACAAACTATGGCAAGGTAAGTACTGCTTTCCAGGTTTTTGGTGCTCTAGGGAGCAGTTACTTGGATCGTTAATGGGAAGGTAAGCAGTGACGTTCAAAGGAACCGCCACAGTCTTCTATCATGCACACATATACACCACACACACGCACTGATAACTTGAAAATGCACATGTCACTATATCATACTCAATTATATTTCATAATTCAAGACCACTAATAAAATCAATGTCGAATAATTTAATTAACAATTGCCACCCTACCTTTGGCCCGTGTCGGTTCATGAGCGACACAAGCATTTAAAGGTATTTGTACCTCAATCGCAATCGAGTGCTAACCTCGCCACCACCATTGCACTGATACACCTTACCTGGACAAGGAAGAAAGAAACGCCCAATGATGCTTCATCGCCGGCCCGGGAAGATGTTGCAAAAACAACAGCATAACAAATTGCATCGACTAAATGAGTCAAACGAATTCAAAAGACTCGGCGAAGTTTCATACTTTTGCAGCGCCTAAGAGTATGCAATTGCAAGGTTGCATTCGAAACAGCCATGCGGCTGAATAATATTCGAAGTGCTCTCTCAGGCAACGGAGAAGACACAGCTGTTGAATAGCAGGCCCCGTTGCTGTAACAGCTGGAGTCGAATGGAAAAGAGATTTACATCTCTATAGCGGCAGGAGATTGTTTTTAACGTTTTTTGACTTGAATATGTGGAACCGTAAAAAGATATATGTTAGTCGGTTTATTGAATAATAGTCGGTGAATCAAGTGTACGATTAGATTCCCTTTTGAATTTGTGAAAGATACAGTTTGAAAAATTTGATGCTGCAATTGTGCTCAAAAAAGGTGAATTGTTCCTAAAATAAAAAAAAAGTGAATAACAATACTTTTTAAACATCTTTTTTGTTCTTTTATTGCTGGGCTATAACGCCAACAAGGTGAAATCTTGAACACGTGGGGTCCAATACGTTCCCCGATTATTACGCATAAAGATGTGTGTTTATATTATCTTAAAGCGAAGTCAGAAACTCTATTGGAATTTGCTTGCGGGAATCAGTCAATGGATTAATTTAGTGAGGGAAATTCTGCTTTGTATGATATTGTGTAGGGTGATTCATTTGCTTGTGCTTTTTTTAGTAGGGATTTTTTGATATATCAAACCGTTCGCTTTTATCTTAGTTCAGTTCATCATGGAAAGGCTTGGTACAACGTCTACAAATTATTCAGCTTTATAATGAATATCGCGAAAATCAGTGTTCTATGAGGAACGTGTTTCGTGCACTTAGAACAACTAACTTATGGTTCGCATAGTCAACCTACCGAATGGACAATTTGGCCTCCCATCGGAAAACTTCACTCAATTTTCGTTTTTGGATTATACGCGACCAAATAGACCGCAATCAGTGAGTAGTATAGCGGCGGTAGCTGTGTTCGCCAAACACCACACAAAATGCCCGAACATATCATTGAAGATTAGGACCTCAGGATGGCCCATGTTAGACGCAGTTACGGCCAACATTTGAAACAAGTAATCTTTAAAAAAAATGTTTTTATTTTGTATTTTAATAAAGAGCACCCTATACAATTTAATTTTTATTTAGGAAAAAGTACCTATAAATCGACCACGTATTTAATATCAAGCTTGAGGCTAAAAATCGATAGTATTCGGTAGAAATATCGGTAATGTGTGGCACTTTCCACTCGCAATGGGATGGATGAATACCGCAATAGATTTACTGAACTTTTACACAATTTTAACAAAAAACTTCAACATATTATTGGAGCTTCAACACAACGTCTAATTGACACCCTATTGTTCAGCTTTGGTTTTAATAGATGGGGAAGTGTATACAACGGGGGGATGGCAGCGAACATACAGGATAAAGTTACTGATTGCTTTAAACCCGACGAAGGCCAGGACGATCCTTGTCCCTGTTCAATCAAAGTTGACTGGCAGTCTTCACGTGACACCCCTGGATAGCTACTTTGGCACCCACCAAGTAGCGAATCGATGCATGCGGCGACGTCCTGAGAAAGGTTGGCGCAAGGCTAATAACCATGCCTGTAAAACGAATTATTATGGCAAATTTAACAAGCTTCGGAATATGGACCGGATACACGACGACGACCACGGAAACAAAAATGGGTAAACGATTTAAGAATTTTTTCATGGAACGTCCGCTCACTATACAGAGCTCGAGCTGCACGGCAGTTAGCCGATGCCCTGTCCGAATATAAGGCTGACATAACAGCATTACAAGAAATAATATGAACGGGGAGTGGTGTTATTCAAAGAAACGAGTATGACATTTATAACAGCTGTCATGCGAAACACCATGTGCTCGGGGTAGGCTTTCTAGTAAACCAAAAACTGAAGCCTGCCATCATCGGCTTTAATACAATAAACGAAAGGCTATGCACTCTTCGCGTGCGAGGCAAGTTTAAGAACATAAGCCTCATAAACATTCACGGACCTACAGAGGAGTCTCCTGACGAGGAAAAAGAAGAATACTACGAGAACGTCGAACGGGCCCTCAATGCCTGCCCAAGATACTGTAGCGAGCTTAGGGTTCGCTGGATTAATTATTTTTAATAAATAAGGGCCGTTAAATCGGTTTTGAATTAATCTAACACTTTATTTGTCTCTTAATAACAACCGTTACTTTTACCGTACACTTTTCTTTACTTATCGGTTCCCTACTTATCGCGTCTTTGACTGCTTACTTCTCACTTATTACTTTCTACTTGTCTCCATGATCTGTGTGTGACGTATTTATACCGTTTCCTCACATTCTGATTCAGTGTTTCGTTTCCGTCCGTTCCATAGCCTTGAATGTTCTATGGTTCATAGTCTCCAGTTTTCCAGTACTTTATAGAATATTCTAGTACTTTGTTTCGGACTTTCTCGAATATTCTAGTACTGATTGTCATATGCGTCACAATACGATGTGAAAATCGTTCTTGGTGATTTGAATACAAAAATAGGTCGGGAGCCGGTTTTCAGGCACTAGGTTCCCATAGTTTGTATGAGAACACTAATGAAAATGGACTACGAGTCATCGAACTAGCGGCATCAAAAAACTTGGTCGTTGCAAGTACCAGGTTTCCGCGTAAAGATATCCACAAAGACACCTAGGTATCACATGATGGAGTCACTCGCAACCAAATTGACCACGTGTTGATAGATCGCCGCCACTCCTCGAGCCTGATGACGGTATGAACGTACCGAGGTGCCAACGTCGACTCGGATCACTATCTTGTTGGTACAGTTTTCCGAGCACGAATTGCCTTACGGAGACGTATTGCATCCGTGGATCAGGTTTGAATCAGCACGGCTGCCTTACGCAATGAGAATACCAGTAACACCTTTGGTCATGCATTAAGACTCGCCCTCGAAGAGCTCGACGGAGGAGACTAAGTCCTGGGGCTAGAATGCCGGGCGTAGAAGAGAAATGCACACGCCTTAAGAATATTGTCATTAGTACTGCCAACTCCATCTTAGGCAGTATTCGTAGAGATCGGAGTGACTGGTTTGATGATGGGTGCAAACTAGCGACTAAACGTAAGACTGTTGCATACCGGGCAATGCAGCAGTCTCATAGGACGCGGGTGCGCGAGGAGAAATACAAAGAGCTCAGAAGATCTGAAAAAAGGCTTAATAGACAAAAGAAAAGTGCATGGGAAAAATCTAGTCTGTGAAATAGAGAAAAGGAGAGAACGGGGTCCGCACCAGGCGCGGAAGTTCTACCAAATAATCCGCAGTATGACGCGGTACACACCACGCTGCACTTACTGCAAGGATAAAGAGGGTAATCTGATCACCAATCCTGAAGGCATTCTGGAGCGATGCCAAATGCACTTCAATGAATTGCTAAATGGTCAGCTCACTGAAGAATTGGAGGCTCCACCAATGCAAGATCAAGACCAAATACTGCTGCCAGCAAGCATTGAAGAAACATTAAAAGCCATAAGGCAGCTCAAATAAAATAAGGCCCCCGAAGAATGGCATGCCAGTTGAGCTGATCAAACAAGGGCGGACAGCGTTATATCTGGCAATTCATAAGATCGTGGAGCATGTATGGGAGCAAGAGGAAATGTCGGAAGATTGGCGTTGCGGAATTGTGGCGTTTCTAACAGATTTACACACAATACACAAGCAAATAGTGAAGAACACCGAACGAAAAACGAATAAGAAAATGCATCAGAGCCGTATACCATTGCGATAATATAACAAATCCACATCAGTTGAGTGTACTTGAGTTTAGAAATCGAATTCGTACACGCGGCAGTAGCCTGATGCTTCATTGCTTCGCTTCTCAACCGTTTCATCGTGTGTTCAATTTACCTTCTTCACTATCCTTGCTTAACGCAACAATCCGACACTATAATTGGTGACCCCGACGTGATCTGTGTACACACAGCACACACTTTCCCATAGTAAACAGAACTTCACGACAACGATCACGACTTCCACATAGAGCACCGGCACACTCGCCTGCTACGATGTTTTATCGCTCCGCCGTTCGCGAACGAAGCTCATCGTAACAAAGTTACTGAGGAGGGAGTAGTCTGGCGTTTCTAACAGATACACAAGCAAATAGTGAAGAACACCGAACGAAAATCGAATAAGAAAATGCATCAGAGCCGTATACCATAGCGATAACAGAGCAATTCCATGTCAGTTGAGTGTACTTGAGTTTAGAAAACGAATTCGTACAAGCGGCAGTGGCCTGATGTGTTGAGCATTGGTTCAATTTTTAGTGATTCTAACTGTCATCGCGTCAGTTCGAATCACACGTTCTTCACTATCATCGCAAACGCTATAGAATATTCTGCCCTATAGAGAAGACGAGAGATATCACACTGTGCAGCAAGTATAGAGTACCGCCTACAAGATACTCTCGTCTATCCTACAAAATCGGATAGCCCCATACGTTAAAATCATCATTGGTCAATATCAGTGTGGCTTCATCCCAGACAAATCAGCGATTGATCAGATATTCACCCTTAGGCAGGCGATGGAAACATGTCAGGCATTTAAGATTCCATTGTATCATCTATTTATAGACCTTAAGGCCGCCTACGACAGCATAGCCAGGGGAGAACTATATAATACCATGAGACAGTTCGGCATTCTAAACAAATTGATACGACTTAGTAGTTTGACCACGACCAACGTAACTAGTCAAGTAAAAATAGCGGGATTGGTGTCCAAACCAATAAACATCTATAATGGTCTCCGACCAGGGGACGGCCTGGCCTGCCTCCTCTTCAACCTGGCGTTGGAGAAAGAGATCCGTGACTCTGGCGTTAGAACTAGGGGACCTGTTGTCACCAAGTCCGTGCTAGATACTTGCCGACGCAGTTGACTTCGACATCATCGATAGATCCGATTTGGTTGTACAGGACTCCTTCACCCAGATCGAGCAGGCGGCACAAAAACTGGGACTGCACAGTAATGATGGAAAAACTAAGTACATGGTGGCAACTTCTGCGAAGAGAAGTTAGGTCTTCGTTGGTCAAACTATCGGGGTAGCGGAGCACGAATTTGAAGTAGTGCAATCCTTTAACTACGTTGGGTCAATAGTATCAGCCGATAACAATATGGAAGAAGAAATACGCCAACGGCTGATCAAATCCAACAAAGCCTAATATGGTCTATCAAGGCTTTTTAAATCCCGAAATTTATCCAGAACATCCAAGTTACTACTGTACAAGACCAGTATTTATGTATGGATCCGAGACCTGGGTGCTTAATGAAAGGCACTCTGAACTCTTAGCCGCGTTCGAGATGAAGGTCTAAAGGAGAATTGTTAGCCCCGTATGTGATGGAGGACGATTCCGTAGACGCTACAACCATGAGTTGTACGCAATCTACCTTGAAGCTAATGTTGTAAGAAAAATTAAGCTCGGTAGACTCCGGTGGGCGGGACACCTAGGTCGAATGAGCGAAGAGGAGCCTGCCCGGAAAGTCCTTTGTGGCAGGATGTATGGAAGGAGACAGCGCGGTAGACCATGTCTGCGATGGAGGGATGGCGTAGACCAGGACGCCCAGAGCCTGGGAGTGCCAAACTGGATGACATCGGCTCGTAATCGGGACTGGTGAAGAGATTTGTTAAATAAGGCCAAGACCGGATCCCATTTGTAGTGCCGATGATGATGACGAAGTGTATACAGCAAGATATGAGATGTCGCAATGTTAAATGTATTAGAACAGAAGACGCTCTATAAAATAAATGATTTTGAAAAATTGTATTTTAAGCCACGATTACTCGAACAATCGATGAAGAACTGTTTGTTAGATTACCATGAAAACGCTTACCCGTTGCTTAAAACCATCAAAAAAGAAGACATCCTTTATAGAGAATAAATCATCCTTTTTTATGTAAACTTGTGGAACGGTGTGAAACAATTTACAGAAGTTTGCCCGTAACATATTTATGCACAAGTCTTGCTGCAATAATTAAAATCGACATTAAATTTGTTTCCATTCTGATAATTTTTACAATTTCATATGAATTATATAAACTAAAAATTAATTGGTCGCCGTCGTTTCCCTGATTAATGGCCATACTTCTGGAAATCCCACTCCCTGTTGTCCAAGGGACAAACTTGTCTCGTTTTTAGCCATCTCGAGATACAGTGAAAATGAAAAGCATGATTACAAACACCCCAAGCTACTGTACACTCCTCGCTGGTTGCCGATGCCTGATTTGCTTGACACTCAATGCACAGATCCATAATATGATTGCGGCAGATAGCGCAGTTGTCCACGACAATATCTGTTAAGTATAAAATAAGTCGTTAGCTATCACTGGGATTTCTCGGTTTTAGGTTAGAATCGATGTTTCTTTGTACTCATTGTTGCTAGCACGAGAATATTTACTTACCCCAGGCCCATAGTGCCACAGCATTCCACTACGAATATAAAAATTAATAAATAAATACGATTTACTTAGATTTGGTTTGCGGTGTTTCTTACTTTTTTCACTTCGAATCTTTTTTTCTCTCCTTTACTGCTGGATGAAGGAACCTCGAACTCTTCGTCATCTACTTCCATCATTAATGATTATGCTTCACTTAGATTAATTTGAAACTAAATTTTAATTTGATTTTGGGACTGTAATCAGCGAAAATGCAAGTGCTCCTATTCTAAATCAGGAACACGCAAAAACACAGAAAAGCATAAAGAGGAATGACTGTTGTGTTCAACAATGGCGAAGGTTGATGTAATTGGTTGGGTGTGTTCCAACGTCAACCGTTTTGTTTTGTCAATTTCGTATTGAATTTGTAATGACTTTTAAATTAAATTATTAAATTGTAACAATTTTAAATTTATTTATTAAATTGTAATTATATTTAAATTACATGGAGACTGCAAGCTGTGGTATTTGGTTACCCCTTTCGGTAACATTATATTACTATATAACCACAGTATTGTTGAATATACATACATGTAAGTAATTAAATGCAATGTTTTTTTTTATTAGACTTCTCTCGGGAGAGGCGAACCTATAGCGCCGAGTGGGCGCCTTGAGATGCTACCAAATAACTGTTGCAGTTCTTTTTGAACAGTTGCAAGTTGTAACGCTCCGGGAACACTCGAGTGGGAAGGGAGTTCCAACAGCTTCCCCGCTCTGTAACGGAACGAGTTCTGATGCAGGGATGATCGCGCCGTTGGGAGATGAACCGCAAACTGGTGCGATCGTCGGATTGTCTTGTGGAGCGCATATAAGCCGAATTGCGTGGAACTATACCACGAATCTCCGAAGAACAGTACCCGTGATAATATCTGTAAAGTAGACAGAGGTCGTATACGCGCCTTCGATGTGATAGCGGCTGTAGTCCCGACGTCAGCACCGAGTCCCCGATCAGGCGGATCGCTCGTCTCTGTATGCTCTCAAGTAGGTCGAGGGTATGTTTAGGAGCCGAGCTCCAAACATGAGAGCATATTCGAGCGCAGGTCTAATTTGGGATTTATATAGGAGAAGAAGTTGGGCCGGAGTAAAATATTTCTTGGCTCTAAAAAGATAGCTCAGTTTTCCTGAGGCTGACCTGACGATGCTTGACACATGTTTATGTCATGGTACGTTCTCTCAGACCATGACGCCGAGCAATTTAAAGCGTTCCCCAGCCTCGAAGGCCCGGGTATTCATCGTCAGCTGTGGAACCGATGATCCACTTTTCCTTGCGAATGTTGTATACTGAGTCTTCGCTGCATTGAAGTCGACGAGATTGGCCCTTTCCCACTGTAGGACGTTATCTAGATCCTGATTCAGAGAGTCGATCTGTCTACATCTCCATAGATGCACCAATCGGCCGAAGACTCGAAAAGGAGGAAACAAGCATACTATCATCCGCAAAACTGAACACCTTGTTATCCGTTTTCTCCAACAAATCGTTTATGTAAAGCAAGAACAAGGTTGGAGTCAAAATAGAACCTTGGGGCACACCCGAATTAACAGGATACAGATCCGAACACTCGCCGTCGACAACAACCCGGATCGATCGATTCTCGAGGAAGCTCTTCGTCCAGTCACAAAACTGTTGGGAAAGTCCATATGGACGAAGTTTGTTCAACAATGCCCCGTGCCAGACGCGGTCAAAAGCCTTGGAGATATCCAATGCGACCGCCCTTGACTCACCATGCCGCTCAATCCATACATCGGTTATAAGTGTCAAAACGTCTCCCGTAGACCGCCTGACACGGAATCCGTATTGACGATCATTCAGCTTTTTCCATCATCATCAAAATCATTATTGGGCACTACAACCGGGAACTGGTTTTGGGCTTATTTAGCAAGTCCTGAGGCTTGTTACCTTTTCCATAATGATTTGTTTCTTCCGGGCAAGGTCATTAGTCTTGCGCCAGAGGCTCCCCGGCGGGGAATCGAATCCCGGTCTCCCGCGTGACAAGCGGGTATACTAACTATATAACTATACTATCGAGCAGCACCCCTTCTCCTATACCATATTTAAATTATACTTAAATTGTTACTTACCTCCAGTACATCCGACATCTATTCCCGGAGGTGGAATCACCAAAAGATCCAAGATTGACACAATTACACGAGGAACTCTACTTAGGGAAAAACCTAAGTCCTCAAGAGTGTCAATCTATAATGGAAATATATGAGGAGCTTAACGACATTTTCCACCTCAAAGGCGACCTCCTGACATATACCAGTGCCATAACGTATGAAATACCGGTGATACAGGATCAAGCACCGATAAATCAACGAATGTACCGTCTGCTGAGTGCAAGAAAAAGGCGATAAACGAGTAAGTACGGGTTATGCTGGAGATTGATATCATTCAACCAAGCAAAAGTCCATGAAACTCATCACTCTTGGTAGTTCCTAAGAAAGCGGTCCCCGATGGTGACTTGCGGTCAACTTCGGGAAACTGAACGACAAAACTCCGGAAAGTATTCGACCAAATAAGATACCACAACCTCAAGTTACAACCGGAGAAATGCAAGTTCCTACAAAAGGAAGTAGTATATCTGGGACATGTTTGCTCGAAAAAGGGACAATACCAAATCCCGATACGACTGCTAGTATCAGGGAGTTCCCCATACCCTTAATTAACTCTGTATTAATTAACTCAGTATTGATGACGGTTTCCATCACCTTAGATAAAATAGATAGTAATGCTATCGGACGGTAATTTTGTGGGAGACACTTTTTCCCGTCTTTGGGATTGGCTGAACTCCTTCGAGCATAAGATAAGCGGAAGAGTCTACCAAGAACCGGCGATAGTTCTGAGCACAGTTCTTAAGGACTATTGCTGGTATTCCGTCCGGGCCGGTTGCCTTCCTACAATCCAGTTCACGTAGAATGCGTTGAATAGTGCACGGACGATCCCGCATGGAAGACCGTACCGGCGCGATCTCAGGTGGCTCCAAAAGACTGGCATCCATGTTAGAATTCGCCGAAAATAATTTCGCGAACACATTAGTTTTATCCTTTAAATTCGTGACTAATGTTGTTTCGTGAGGGAAAGAGAGGGATGCGAAGTTACCGCTGGCAGATTTTGCCATTGACCAGAAGGAGCGCGAACCAGTCGGGCGCCGAAGGAGTTTATTTATCATTCTGTCGTTGTGAGCTTTCTTCGCGGTATCAATGACCTGGTTGCACGCGTTTTTGATTCTAACAAAATTCGTTCTGTTAACATCGGTTGGTTTGGAGCGCCATTGCTTAAAAGGTCTATTTTTTGTCGCTGTAATCTGCTCGCATTTTTTGTCAAACCACGGTTTATCCGATGAACTTCGTTTGATGGAATGTGGAATATACGTCTCCATCCCCAGAAGAATAATCTCCGATACAGACTCCGCGCATGCGTCAACATCGGATTCTCCGAAGTACACCTCCGACCATGGAAAGGATGTGACGAAATCTCGCAAATCGTCCCAGTTAACAGCCCCATACTTCCATACATGGCGAAGCTGCCTAGGCCGGTTATTCGCTTGATATGCAAGTGCTTGCACGACAGATACCAAGCAGTGATCTGAGTTTCCCAGTGGAGTTGTTAGCTAGTTTACTGTATGTACTTATTGCTTACGAGATAGGGGTACATTATCTCGTATGTCGTATCTCGTATCTTGAATCTTGTACCTTATATCTTGTATCGTGTTCTTATATTTTGTATCTTGTATCTCGTGTCTTGTGTCTCGCATCTCGCATCTCGTGCCTTGTATCCCGAATACCGCATAATATATTTTGTATCTTGTATTTAGTATATTGTATATCGTATGTCATATGTCATAAAACGTGCATCGTAAGTCGTGTATAATAGGGGTATATGGTATTAGATGTACAAATGTGTTTTCTATAAAAAATTAGGAATTTATTGTGAAAGAACGGCACATTACGTTTTATTCAGAGTATTGTCCATTACTTTGGCGCAAGGCTAATAACCTTGCCCGGAAAAACAAATTATTATGGACAATTTAACAAGTTTCGGATATGGACCGGATACCGCTGCAGAGACTTGCTAAATAAGGCCAAGACCAGATGCCGGTTGTAGTACCGCCGTGATGATGATGATTGTCCATTACTAGACACTACTTTTTCCCATCTTTCTGGCAGCATCCGGATACCACGTCTGACGAACTCTTCATCTTTTGAGAATATCCACGAATCGACCCATTTTTTGGTATCTTCATATGTTGTAAAGTGCTGCTTGGGCAGATCATGTGTGATAGATCGAAATAAGAGATAATCAGAAGGAGCAAGGTCCGGTGAATACGGCGGGTGGGGTAGGACTTCCCATGAAATGTTTCCAAATAGTTTTTCAGCGGCGCCGCAACATGCAGACGAGCACAATCATGGCGAAGATAATTTTGCCTTGTCTGGAGTAGTAAAGGACGCGTTTTTCCGTGAGTGCTCGGCTCAATCTCATTAACTGTGTTCGATAGAGAACTTCAGTGATGGTTTCACTCGGTTTCAGCAGTTCATAATACACGACACCAACTTGATCCCACCAAATACACAGCATGAGTTTTTTCCCATGAGTATTCAGTTTTGCTGTCGATGTTGAAGCATGGCCAGGTGGTCCCCATGATTTTCTCTCCTTTGGGTTATCGTAGTGGATCCATTTTTCATTCCCAGTGACTATACGATGCAAAAAACTCTTTTTTTTCCCTGGCAATAGCACATCACTTATACAAAGTCGGCGTTAAACGTCTCTCGGCGTCGGTTCGTATAGAACCCCTTTTGCTCGGTTGTGAGCTCGCATGGCACCCTCTTTGTACACAGCTTTTGCATGTCGAAATATTTCGGCAAAAGGTAAAGTCCGTCCCGCCCAGCGATGGAATATCTAAAAAAAAGTACACGACGACGACCACGGAAGCGTAAATGGCTAAACGATTTGAGAATTTTTTCCTGCAACGACCGCTTACTATACAGAACTCGAGTTGCACAGCAGCTAGTCGATGTCCTGGCCGAATATAAGACTGACATAACAGCATTACAAAAAATAATATAGACGCGGAGTGGTCTTATTCAAAAAAATGAGTGCAAAACACCATGTGTTCGGAGTTGGCTTTTTAGTCAGCCAAAAACTGAAGCCTACTATTACCGACTTTAATGAAATAGACGAAAGGATGTGCACTCTTCGCGTGTAAGGTAAGTTTAAGAACATAAGCCTCATAAACGTTCACGGACTTGTGGGGGTTCTCTATATTACACGGAGAACCAACCCACAATCCTAACCAACCACGACCGCTAACAGCGTGTCACCTCAACCCAACTCCTCATGCAAAATCCACAATAGCATACATCTCCCAATCTGCAATAACAAACATTTTCCAAACTCCCAACAGAATATAATTCAACAGAATATATTCTAATCATCCCCGCATTCATTTCCCCAAAATTGCTTCGGTCAATTCTCTACTTAATTCATATTTCCTCTTTGGGACCAAGCAATCTTAATTTCCCCGAAATGCATAAGCTGTAACAAAACGCATATTCAAATCCACAATGAAACATTAACAACTATACGAAGCCGCATACATTTCCCCGAAATGTCTTCGGTTAACATTCTATCTAAACAATATTCCTTGCTTGCACCCAAGCAATTTCAATTTCCCGGTACACACAACCAACGAATCCAACTTAGCGTATACGGCAAGGATTCGCTGGAACTAAATTCCTATGCAGGCATAGCAACTCTTCCAAAATTCTTAGTGAGTGGCAGCGAGCTCACTATAGCTATAACCCCACTGCCACAACGCATTGAATTTTGGCTTCCACCAGTCAGTCGCTATCCATCCGCCAAACGGCGCACAATAAGGAGTCGAGTCGCAACCGCCAACGCGCACACACCGGGTTAGTTGTGTCCCGACCGCTCAGTGCCACCAAATAATTAATTTAATTTAAAGGCAAATCTCGCGCAAGTAATATTTCGGACAGCTATTGCGTGTACTTAGGACAATTGTACATATGTACAGGAATCTGTGTGTAAAGAGCCAATATTGTTAACTGGGTGTATTTAATTTATAGTGTACGAATTTCGCACAAGTAATATTTCGGACGGCTATTGCATGTACGTAGGACAATTGTATATATGTACAGGAATATGTGTGTAGAGAACTGATATTGTTAATAAAATACCGAGTTTAACAAGCCCCGGGTGTTTCATTTGTGGTCCTTCCCCCTTGTGGATAACGGTTTTGCATCAGGTTTTCAAGTGCTCGCAACGTGCCCGAAGTGCGGTCCTTTAGTGGATGGCCGCCGGTGAATAACTTCGACGTATGACCCGATCAATCGAACTTTTGGGGTAATTGCCAACAATCTAAGCCGGCTCAGCGGTGACGCTTCCCTGGCGTGCCATTGTCCGCAACTATGCGCCGTTCCCCGGATTTCTGTCGGTGGGTGAGAGTGAATCCCGTGCCTTGGGCCGGCACAGCACTAGAACCCCCACAGACTTACGGAGGAGTTCCCTGACGACGAAAAAGAAGAATTCTACGAGAACGTCGATTGGGTCCTCAATGCCTGCCCAAGATACGATGTGACAATCATTCTTGGTGGTTTGAATGCCAAAATAGGCTGGGAACCAGTTTTCAGGCACTATGCAGGTTCCTATAGTGTGCATGAGAACACTAATGACAATGGACTACGAGTCATCGAACTGGCAGCATCAAAGAACTTGGCCGTTGCGAGTACCAGGTTTCCGCGTAATGATATCCACAAAGCCACCTGGGTATCACCAGATGGAGCCGCTCGCAACCAAATTGACCACGTGTTGATAGATCGCCGCCACTCCTCGAGCCTGATGACGAACGAACGTGCCGAGGCGCCAACGTCGACTCGGATTAGTATCTGGTTGGTACAGTTTTTCGAGCGCGGATTGCCTTACGGAGTCGTATTGCATCCGCGGATCAGGTTCGAATCAACACGGCTGCCTTACGCAATGAGAACACCAGTAACACCTTTGGCCATACGTTAAGACTCGCCGTCGAAGAGCTCGATAAAGGGAGAGTAAGTCTTGGGGCCAGAATGCCGGGCGTAGACGCGAAATGGACACGACTTAAATATACTGTCATTAGTTCTGCCAACTCCATCTTAGGCTGTAGTCGTAGAGATCGGAGCGACTAGTTTGATGATGAGTGCAAACTAGCGACTGAACGTAAGAATGCTGCAATCGGGCAATGCAGCAGTCTCATAAGACTCGGGTGCGCTAGTAGAAACACAAAAAGCTCAGAAGATGTGAAAAACTCCGCGAACAAAGAAAAGTACCTGAGAAAAAATCTAGTCTGTGAAATTGAGAAAAGTAGAGAGCGAGGTCCGCACCACGCGCGGAAGTTCTACCAAATAATCAGCAATATGACGCGGTACACATGACGCTACATTTACTGCAAGGATAAAGAGGGTAATCTGATCACCAATCCTGAAGGCATTCTGGAGCAACGGGAAATGCACTTCAATGAATTACTAAATGGTCAGCTCACAGAAGAATTGGAGGTTCCACTAATGCAAAATCAAGACCAAATCTTGCCGGTTTCAGGCATTGAGGAAACATTAAAAGCCATAAGACAGCTCAAATCAAATAAAGCCCCCAGAGCTGATGGGATACCAGCTGAGCTGATCAAACAAGGAGGGGCAGCGTTAGATCACGCAATTCATGAAATCGTGGAGCACGTATGAGAGCAAGAGGGATGCCGGAAGATTGGCGTCGTGGAATAATTTGCCCCATACATAAGAAGGGAGATATCACAGTGTGCTGCAACTATAGGGGTATAACATTGCTGAGAACCGCCTATAAGATACTCTCCTCTAAGCTACAAGATCGGATAGCCCCATACGCTAAAGTCATCATTGGTCAATATCAGTGTGGCTTCATCCCAGGCAAATCAGAGATTGATCAGATATTCACCCTTAGGCAGGCGATGGAAACATGTCAGGCATTTAAGATTCTATTACATCGTCTCTACATAGACTTTAAGGCCACCTACGACAGCATAGCCTGGGTAGCACTATAT
Organism: Microdon myrmicae; assembly: GCA_963931805.1. Lineage (NCBI taxonomy): Eukaryota > Metazoa > Arthropoda > Insecta > Diptera > Syrphidae > Microdon > Microdon myrmicae. The sequence goes on along the minus strand of OZ007502.1, from coordinate 54,269,992 downwards.
AATGCCATGAAAGAGTTCCGCATTCCAAACAAATTGATACGACTTAGTAGGTTGACCATGACCAATGTAACTAGTCAAGTAAAAATAACGGGATTGCTGTCCAAACCAATAAACATCTTTAACGAAATCCGACAGGGAAACGGTCTGGCCTGTCTCCTCTTCAACCTGGCGTTGGAGAACGGAATCTGTGACTCTGGCTTTACAACTAGAGGGACTATTGTCACCAAGTCCATCCAGATACTTGTCTACGCAGATGACATCGGCATCATCAGTAGAACCGATTCGGCTGTACAGGACTCCTTCACCCAGATCGAGCGAGCGGCACAAAAATTGGGATTGCACATTAATGAGGCTAAAAACAAAGTATATGATGGCAACATCTGCGAAGAGAAGACCTTGGTAAAACTATCAGGGTAGTGGAGCACGAATTTGAAGTAGTGCAATCCTTTAATTATCTTGGGTCAATAGTATCAGCCGACAACAATACGGAAATAGAAATACGCGGATGGCTGATTAAATCCAACAAAGCCTACTATGGTCTATCAAGGTTTTTTAAATCCCGAAATTTATCCAGAACATCCAAGATAGTACTGTACAACACCATGGTCTTACCAGTATTTATATATGGAGCCGAGACCTGGGGTCTCAATAAAAGGCACTCTGAACTTTTAGCCCCGTTCGAGAGGAAGGTCTTAAGGAGAATTGTTGGCGTTCTTGAAGCTCACGTTGTAAGAAAAATCAAGCTCCCTAGACTCTGGTGGGCGGGACACCTAGCTCGAATGAGCGAAGAGGAGTCTGCCGGAACGACCTTTGTGGCGGGCTATACCGAAGGCAAGAGCGTGGCAGATCTTGTCTTCGATGGAGGGATGGCGTGGACCAGCGCCAGGAGCCTGGGAGTGCCAAACTGGATGACATCGGCTCGAAATCGGGACCGGTGGAGAGACTTGCTAAATGACGCTAGGACCGGATCCCGGTCGAAGTGCCGATGATGACGATGATATAAATATTGTGCTTGCGCTAAAGTATATGTATCTCCTAAAGGTGCCATGCCCCCAAGTTTTTGACATCCAAGATTGGAAGATTTGTATGTAACAACACTGCTCCTTCGCGCTAACACCTATCCCGAATCTCTTACCAGTCTCCCCGTGGCACCGATTTCGTGTTTTCCTTCCCGGATGTGTAGGATATCAGGTTGGTCACCTATTGCTTGTTGTGCATTTTCGTTTGCTCTTTTGAGTTTATACCGATTATTCTCGACTGGAATTACTAGAGTGAAGATTTTGATTCTTATCCTGTGAGTAGGGCCTAGGAATATACTCACAGCTCAGCCGGTTTATCGTAAAAGATTGTGTGGCTCGTGGGGTCTCAATGCTCTGACGTACTGTGTGATATCCCCCATTAAGCTATACGCGTCGTGAAATAGTCAGGAGAAATCCACGACCATCTTTCGGAGCTTGCATGATAGTCCCGGTCGGAAAAATTGGGAACAGGTGGTAGGTTGGTCGCAAGGTGAGATACCACGTATGCTATACGTCGCGCGAAATGGTCGCGTGGAATCTTTGAATATGGCCTGTATGTTTGACTGAAGTCGAGAATATGATGTAATGACTGTGATTGGGGATTAACATACAAATAGCTCCGCGGAATCGGGTTCGCCTGCGAAAACACTACCAACATTTAACAAGTAAAATCGGAGGCACTAGTTTTACTAATACGAATGTAAATGCTATCCATCAATATTATTTATAAACGTCCAAGGCTGACATTCTGTTATTAACCGAGACTCAGGTTGACTTGTCAACCGATATATTTTCGCTGTCCATCATGTGCTTTACATGCCATATTTCGTTTTAAGTGTGGAATATGTGTCCTTACCATGCTTAATGTGGCTTGCCGAAAGGGAGAAGCTTGGAGCACGCGCAGAGTTTGTATACATGTGGGAGCAAACATACAGGGCAAAGTCTCTGCTTTCAACCCGGTGAAGACCAACGACGATCCTTGTCCCTGTTAAGTCCAAGTTGACATGTAACCTCCATGTGACACCCCTGGATAGCTACTTTGGCATCCGTCAAGTAGTGAACCAATGCATGCAGCGACATCCTGAGAAAGGTTGGCGCAAGGCTAATAACCTTGCCCGGAAAAACAAATTATTATGGACAATTTAACAAGTCCCGGATATGAACCGGATACTGATGGAGAGACTTGCTAAATAAGGCCAAGACTGGTTCCCGGTTGTAGTGCCAATGATGATGATGACGAAAACGTAGGAAGAACGTAGAATTCTGTTCGATATTCTTTTGATTTACCGACTTTTCTCCGGCACGGTCGACTGCGCCAATCTTCTTTACTCAACGCTATTTAACACAACTCAACTCAATCCACCACACCAGTTTCGGCTACAATGGACCTATCTCCCAAATGCTATGAGGTGTCAACTCCAACTCATCTATTCCAATAAACCTATGTAAACGCAAATGCGTTAACGCTTAGAGAAGCCAAAAATAACTGACGAGAAGTGTCTTTTTCTGCATCGTTTTATTTCACTACTTTACGAGATAGGTATTACGCATACTGCATATCGCATATCGTATATCTTATATTGTATATCGTAGATAGGATATTGTTTATCGTATAGGATATACGATCGTATATCTTATATTGTACAGCGTATATCGTATGTCGTATATGTATACCGTTTATCGTATTGCGTATACCGTATTCCGTACATCGTATTTCGTATTTCATATGTCATATGTTGTGACAGGTATATGGTGTATGACATATAGACAATCACTGTGAAGTCGTTGTACAGATTGGACGTGTCTGTAAGTCAACTGGAAAGAGCTTCAGTATATACTCGCGACAAAAGAAAATGCATATAACGAATGTTGGTGCTATGTTCGTGCGTGTGCTAATCAGTGTAGTAAAAATTGTTAGATATCAAAATACCAAAATATGTTCCTTTGTATTTATAACTAAAATATTGAAACTCTTTTTGTTTATTAATGTTTGGAGATTCGACCCTGGTGATGAGGCTGCGTCCACGAAAAAATACTATGAGGTGATGGCGGTGCGTCCAAGCAAGAATTTGATGAGGTGGTGGCGGTGCGTCCAAGCAAGAATGTGGTGAGATAATGGCGATGCCTCCAAGTAAGAACAAGCGTTGACATGAATTTGAAACAAAAGTGACGCTTAACCCTCTTTCTCGCTCTGACGCGTTGTCAGCTGGCAAACGCGAATGTACTAGAATTCCTCAATAAATATGGTTGCGAATCCGCAAGATTCCACCCGCTTTGGGCAACTATTGCAGCGGAGGACCCTTATCCCGAGGTACTGGCGATAGTGATATCTATTTACTGAGGGAGGTCGCCCGCCATAAGGAACACTGAAAGCTTCTGCGTAGGTTCGTGATTGAGTCCGATGATGCTGGCCTTGGGCTGGGCTTCGGTCCCCCTGCTGCCTTGATTGATTGAGATTTCCTACGGATTTATCGCTGTTTAATGTGAGGTGTTGAGTTGGGCACGCGAAGCCGAGATTTCTTCCTTGATATTCTTTGATGATTTTGATTTTGGGAGCTCCTCAGTACCCCGAAATCGCCTCTTTCCTTTTCGATAAGGTCGATGGTTTGTTCCATGAACATGTGGTATGGCCCATAGCATCGATTGCAACGAAACCTTGCCTCTATACGCTGGTTCATTGCGATTTAAACTCACAGAATGAGGGAATTGGCTTGGGTTGGAGTTGTAAGTTCGCAACGATCAATGGCCGCGTGATGGCTGGTAAAGGATTTCGTCACACTGGGACTGGGTGCTGCGTCCGTTAGCATCCATTCAGACTGAGTAGCCTGCGCGATGTGGTCGGGGCGTTCGTTTTTCCTCAACCCTTCAAGAAGGAGGGCTGAGTAGAGGTCTGCTCTGATGATGAGGTTCACCCTGTCCGACATCGGCAAACCTGCCACCACGAAGAGGTTTCCTAATGGTCCTGTAGCGTCCTACGAACGCACAATTCCGCCCAGGTAAGGTTCCAAACCTTCAAGGAACTTACTTACCTTATCCATTACACGTGCCCACAGACACGTGTCCCCAAAGCTCTTAATCAGACCTGTAACAAGGGCATAGGAAGTTGCAACAATGTTGAACCCGACATCAAAAAAACAAGGAACTTAACGTTCAAAAACTTTCAGTATCGAGTTAACGCATCCATTCATAGTATGCAAAAACAATTCCAGATTACAGGCCATAAATCTTCCATCCGAAACATCTGCACGATGTTTCCAAGGAATTATATCTTCGGTAAATAAACCGAACCAGGGAGGCATACTCGGGTAGCTAAAGGCAATTAGCACCTCTAATTCCGTGCAAGATCCCAAAAATCCAACAGCTAAAGCATCGCATACAGATCTCCCATCTTAAACATCTGCACGATGTTTACCAGGAATTACCATTTTCGGTAAATGCAAGAAAGCATATCGCCTATCCGCTGCCAAAATTGTAAACAACCGTAATTATCGCAACAAGATAATTCGGAAGATTTACAAGACCAACGCCAACAAGGGAAATACTCCGGTCCCACGATTCCTTTGTAAAAATTTCACACCCATTAGAGGGATCTAATGGATTTCGGTTGTGTTTGCAAAAGGCAAGCAACCACGGGCTGTACGCCCGAACAATCATCTCCGTCCTGCGCGCCAGATGTTCTGTGCAAACAGAAGGCCGTGGAAAAGGAAATTCTATCACCAACGAATAATGTATGCAAGATGACTTTCCCTTTCTCAGGAATCTACGAAATATCCCCGGGGATGCGATAACATGCTGCTAAGAGAAATTCGGAAATTCTGTTAGCAGGGGGAATAAGTCTGATTTTGATGGCCATCGGGACGAGAAGTCTCTTTCGAAGGACCAGGGGAGTCTATATCGAGGAGTCGCGGAGATAAGTGGAAGGATTGAGGGTCAACGTAGATCATTCGAACCGCGAGGATCTCTATCGAAGAGATTCTATTAAAGTTAACCGAATGAGGTCGTGAAGGAAATTATTCGAGGAAGTCGAGTTAGCGTGTGTTTCGTTCGGTGGCTACCTGCGTTCGTATTGTTAAGAACATGTATAACACCAGTGTACAATAAACGAGTCTTGAAACTAAAATGTGTTGTGTTTAATTGATGACGGCATCCGCTCCGGTCTTTTGGTTTTTGTGGACAGAGCTGGTAGAGCATGTCATTCGCCGTGTGTTAAGTATTGGACAGTGTCGGCGGAACACTTCCTCCGGCGATAATACCCAACTTCGCCAAAGTTATATAATTTAAATCCGCCAAAGTCCAACTTCACGAGCAGTCGCGGCGAGGCAGTATAGTGACCGAGGATTGGGGTTTTGCCGTCTGGCAGCGAGTACCTCCCACCCCATAAACTGGAATGTATGATGCCTAGCGGCGGAGAGGCAGTCGTTGCGTGAGGGAATCCGAGATGAAGGCGGCATCTGAGTAGGGATCCACCAGGGCACGAACTTCGATCCCGCGTTGTAGTTTAGGTTGAACGAAGACACGAGCTGTAGCCAGGAGTATTGCCTGCGGAGGTGGAGCCTTTAGAGTATGCGAGCATACTTCGCAGGTCTGTCTGTCTTGGCCTTTGGGGCTGGAACTCGCTTCTGGAGGTGGTGATGAATGGGGGATCGGGATTGAGGCCTGGTCAACGCGGAGTAGGGTGCGGTGTTGTCCCTGACACTGTCTGCAAGCCTTGAGGGAGCGGCAGTTGCAAAGCAGGTATTTCTCCAAGCAGTTGAAACACAACTTTCGTTGGTCTGCATGCGATTTCCTTTGTTCAGGGAGGAACTGTTTGCAGGAGTAGATGGAGTGCGATGATGCGCAAAACGAGCAGGAGATTTATGGATTGGCAGAGGGCTGCGATGCAGTGTGAACTGAGATGCGCGACCTCGTGTCGGGGAAGGGGCTGGTCTTCCTTGTGGCTCGTTGATGGGAATCAGCTTCTAGGCCGGGCAGCTCAACAAACTCCAGGGCCTCGGTCCTGGTCTTGACGAAGATGTTGACCTGTTTTTTCTGAAGTATACCCCTGCGATGTCTGCCGATCACGTCCCGTACGTGGGTCCAGGCTCTGTATGGTCAGAGAGACGAGTATCTCGTTCTATTCCGTTACGGGACAACCAAGCGCATCTAGTGTTCCGACCGCATCCTTGGTAGAGTCGCGGAGTTGACACAGGCCCGCGACGGACTCTTTTGTTGCAGCCAGAATCTGTAAGAGACCGCTGAGAACAGAATAGCCCAGGGCACGAGTATTATCGTAGTGCTCTGTTAGTTTGTCCAAAGCCCGTTTGTAGTTCTCCTCCGTGGCGGGAATATTATTGATGGTCCTAGCGGCATCGTCACGGAGGCTGGACTTTAGATGAAAGAGGCGTTCCACATCCGTGAGATCTAGATGGTCCACCAGTATCACCTGGAACATGTCTTTGAATGGCTTCCATTCCGAATACCTGCCCAAGAATGTCAGTAACTGCGCTGGAGGCAGTTTGGGAGGGTGGGCGCGATATCGGCGATGTGGGAAATTATGCTTCTGATAGTGCCAGAAATTCCGGCTGTCAACGAAATTCCCCTGCTCGTCTAAGTAAACTTCCTCGGCCAAGTCGATGAAATTCTACGCGAAGTAGCAATGAGCCCTGATTTCTGGAGTTGCCAGCCGCACGATCTCTTCTTGCCGCTTCCGGATGTCTAATCCTTTCAGCCTAAGGCTCTGCTGGCGATTCACCGCTGAACCCAACGTTGGTGGTCCTTTTTTCTTCAAATTAGGAAACGCGCGAGAGATCTGGTCTTGTCTCGAGAACTGAGCGGCGAGGAGTTCCTCAATCTGAGACATTGTGGCCACCGAAAATGCCGAGTCTTGGTCAAGAACGTAAGCTAAGGAACGCCCACACACGAAATGGAACATTGTGCGACATTAACACATTGGGTCTTTAGCATTTCCACTACCGATGAGCACTTGCGCTTTCACTACTTGATCTCGGTTCAGTTTATCATGCAATGTAGGCGATAACAATCCAACTCGAAGGCCGATCTTGGTGATGAGGTTGCGTCCACGAAAAAATACGATGAGGTGACGGTGTTATATATTTTTAAGTAACAGTTTAAGTATAATTTAACTATGGTATAGGAGAAGGGGTATAAGTAAGGGGACGGGACTTACTTGGTGTTTTTTCTTGAAGTGTTGGACCGTTCCTTGGTCGTTGTGGGTGGTGCCTGGCTGCAGGGGGTGTTGAGTTTTGTTCCTCCTGATTCGGTCCGCTTGTACGTTGTTCCGGGACTTTGTGTTGAAGTGTAAAAGGAGTGGCTTGGCTTTCGGTTGATTTAGCTTTGCTCCTTTATTTCGAAAGGTTTTCTCTTGGTGTTTTTTTTTGATTTTATAAAACTTGTAATGCGTCCGTTCTGTCCTATCTGGTTCTCTATTGATTATTTTAATTTTCTTTTGCCGTTGACGTTTTTATTTTTTATTCGGCGCCAACGCCTTTTATTATTACTTTTTCTGTAGTATTTGCATAAAGTAGTTTATGCAAATTAGCTACTTGAGGATATTTCCAATTTACCGGTATAGAGGGGAAATTCATGGCTTGTAGCGTGGTGGGCGAGGGCATGGACACGAGGCCCGTAACAACGGTGGTGCACGCAAGAAAGAATACGATGGGGTGGCGGGGTTCGGCTAAGCAAGAATCCGATAAGGTGGTGACGGTGCGTCCAAGAAAGAGTACGAGGGAGGTGATGGTGGTGCGTCCATGCAAGAATCCGCTGAGGTGGTGGCGGTGCGTCCAAAAAAGGATATGATGAGGTTATGGAAGTGCGTCCAAGTAAGAATGGCCGCTGATATGAATTTGAAAAAAAACCGACGTTTAAGTCTCTTCCTCGCTCTGTCACCGACGCTTTGTCAGCTGGTGGATGATAGCTGGCAAATGCGAACGTACCAGAATTCTTCAATAAAAGTAGTTGCTAATCCGCAACAATTAAAATACTTCTTTTTTTAAACTCATATTGTGCTCTGGGGACGTTCCTCAAATAGTCCAAGTACTCTTCTGGCAACGTTGATAAAACGATTAGAACATAGATGTCTTTGCCACCTTCTCTTTTGATGTATTGTTAAATTTTCCACAATGATTTGTTTTTTCCGGGCAAGGCCATTAGTCTTGCGCCAGAGGCTCCTCGACGGGGAATCGAACCCCGGTCTCCCGCGTGACAGGCGGGTATACTAACCACTATACTATCGGGTGCATGAAAATAGATAGATATACAAACGCTACCACTAATATATGTTTGTAAAGCGTCCGATCAGAATTGAGGTTAACCTCTGATAACAGTGTAAGTGGAAGTAGATACCAATCAAATTTTGAAAATAAATGAAATACCATTATCAAGGTCTTAGGATTTTTTTACAACAATGCAAAATTGTATATCCAAATAAAAACAATCATACTTATTATAAACATTATTAATATGTTAAATAGTAAATCAAAAAAGAAAAACTTTCATAAAAGCGATTAGTAGAACAATTACCTACCTACGTCATCAATATCGGAATGAAGTATTGACTTCTTCGGAAAAAGCGTACAACTCAGGAAGAAAAAGTACAACAATTGTTTGTGGGTGCTTAGCTAGCAATTAAACCAGAGATATGACCGGAATATGACTTTATCTAGTTGTGTATGTGCTCTAATTTGTTGGCATCCGTTGAATTGCGCTTCTGTGTTTTGATTTGCTTCAATTACGGCGCGTAAAGTCGATAACAAGTGTGGAGGTAGACAAATCATCAAAAAAACAAGGAACTTAACGTTCAAAAACTTTCAGTATCGAGTTAACGCATCCATTCATAGTATGCAAAAACAATTCCAGATTACAGGCCATAAATCTTCCATCCGAAACATCTGCACGATGTTTCCAAGGAATTATATCTTCGGTAAATAAACCGAACCAGGGAGGCATACTCGGGTAGCTAAAGGCAATTAGCACCTCTAATTCCGTGCAAGATCCCAAAAATCCAACAGCTAAAGCATCGCATACAGATCTCCCATCTTAAACATCTGCACGATGTTTACCAGGAATTACCATTTTCGGTAAATGCAAGAAAGCATATCGCCTATCCGCTGCCAAAATTGTAAACAACCGTAATTATCGCAACAAGATAATTCGGAAGATTTACAAGACCAACGCCAACAAGGGAAATACTCCGGTCCCACGATTCCTTTGTAAAAATTTCACACCCATTAGAGGGATCTAATGGATTTCGGTTGTGTTTGCAAAAGGCAAGCAACCACGGGCTGTACGCCCGAACAATCATCTCCGTCCTGCGCGCCAGATGTTCTGTGCAAACAGAAGGCCGTGGAAAAGGAAATTCTATCACCAACGAATAATGTATGCAAGATGACTTTCCCTTTCTCAGGAATCTACGAAATATCCCCGGGGATGCGATAACATGCTGCTAAGAGAAATTCGGAAATTCTGTTAGCAGGGGGAATAAGTCTGATTTTGATGGCCATCGGGACGAGAAGTCTCTTTCGAAGGACCAGGGGAGTCTATATCGAGGAGTCGCGGAGATAAGTGGAAGGATTGAGGGTCAACGTAGATCATTCGAACCGCGAGGATCTCTATCGAAGAGATTCTATTAAAGTTAACCGAATGAGGTCGTGAAGGAAATTATTCGAGGAAGTCGAGTTAGCGTGTGTTTCGTTCGGTGGCTACCTGCGTTCGTATTGTTAAGAACATGTATAACACCAGTGTACAATAAACGAGTCTTGAAACTAAAATGTGTTGTGTTTAATTGATGACGGCATCCGCTCCGGTCTTTTGGTTTTTGTGGACAGAGCTGGTAGAGCATGTCATTCGCCGTGTGTTAAGTATTGGACAGTGTCGGCGGAACACTTCCTCCGGCGATAATACCCAACTTCGCCAAAGTTATATAATTTAAATCCGCCAAAGTCCAACTTCACGAGCAGTCGCGGCGAGGCAGTATAGTGACCGAGGATTGGGGTTTTGCCGTCTGGCAGCGAGTACCTCCCACCCCATAAACTGGAATGTATGATGCCTAGCGGCGGAGAGGCAGTCGTTGCGTGAGGGAATCCGAGATGAAGGCGGCATCTGAGTAGGGATCCACCAGGGCACGAACTTCGATCCCGCGTTGTAGTTTAGGTTGAACGAAGACACGAGCTGTAGCCAGGAGTATTGCCTGCGGAGGTGGAGCCTTTAGAGTATGCGAGCATACTTCGCAGGTCTGTCTGTCTTGGCCTTTGGGGCTGGAACTCGCTTCTGGAGGTGGTGATGAATGGGGGATCGGGATTGAGGCCTGGTCAACGCGGAGTAGGGTGCGGTGTTGTCCCTGACACTGTCTGCAAGCCTTGAGGGAGCGGCAGTTGCAAAGCAGGTATTTCTCCAAGCAGTTGAAACACAACTTTCGTTGGTCTGCATGCGATTTCCTTTGTTCAGGGAGGAACTGTTTGCAGGAGTAGATGGAGTGCGATGATGCGCAAAACGAGCAGGAGATTTATGGATTGGCAGAGGGCTGCGATGCAGTGTGAACTGAGATGCGCGACCTCGTGTCGGGGAAGGGGCTGGTCTTCCTTGTGGCTCGTTGATGGGAATCAGCTTCTAGGCCGGGCAGCTCAACAAACTCCAGGGCCTCGGTCCTGGTCTTGACGAAGATGTTGACCTGTTTTTTCTGAAGTATACCCCTGCGATGTCTGCCGATCACGTCCCGTACGTGGGTCCAGGCTCTGTATGGTCAGAGAGACGAGTATCTCGTTCTATTCCGTTACGGGACAACCAAGCGCATCTAGTGTTCCGACCGCATCCTTGGTAGAGTCGCGGAGTTGACACAGGCCCGCGACGGACTCTTTTGTTGCAGCCAGAATCTGTAAGAGACCGCTGAGAACAGAATAGCCCAGGGCACGAGTATTATCGTAGTGCTCTGTTAGTTTGTCCAAAGCCCGTTTGTAGTTCTCCTCCGTGGCGGGAATATTATTGATGGTCCTAGCGGCATCGTCACGGAGGCTGGACTTTAGATGAAAGAGGCGTTCCACATCCGTGAGATCTAGATGGTCCACCAGTATCACCTGGAACATGTCTTTGAATGGCTTCCATTCCGAATACCTGCCCAAGAATGTCAGTAACTGCGCTGGAGGCAGTTTGGGAGGGTGGGCGCGATATCGGCGATGTGGGAAATTATGCTTCTGATAGTGCCAGAAATTCCGGCTGTCAACGAAATTCCCCTGCTCGTCTAAGTAAACTTCCTCGGCCAAGTCGATGAAATTCTACGCGAAGTAGCAATGAGCCCTGATTTCTGGAGTTGCCAGCCGCACGATCTCTTCTTGCCGCTTCCGGATGTCTAATCCTTTCAGCCTAAGGCTCTGCTGGCGATTCACCGCTGAACCCAACGTTGGTGGTCCTTTTTTCTTCAAATTAGGAAACGCGCGAGAGATCTGGTCTTGTCTCGAGAACTGAGCGGCGAGGAGTTCCTCAATCTGAGACATTGTGGCCACCGAAAATGCCGAGTCTTGGTCAAGAACGTAAGCTAAGGAACGCCCACACACGAAATGGAACATTGTGCGACATTAACACATTGGGTCTTTAGCATTTCCACTACCGATGAGCACTTGCGCTTTCACTACTTGATCTCGGTTCAGTTTATCATGCAATGTAGGCGATAACAATCCAACTCGAAGGCCGATCTTGGTGATGAGGTTGCGTCCACGAAAAAATACGATGAGGTGACGGTGTTATATATTTTTAAGTAACAGTTTAAGTATAATTTAACTATGGTATAGGAGAAGGGGTATAAGTAAGGGGACGGGACTTACTTGGTGTTTTTTCTTGAAGTGTTGGACCGTTCCTTGGTCGTTGTGGGTGGTGCCTGGCTGCAGGGGGTGTTGAGTTTTGTTCCTCCTGATTCGGTCCGCTTGTACGTTGTTCCGGGACTTTGTGTTGAAGTGTAAAAGGAGTGGCTTGGCTTTCGGTTGATTTAGCTTTGCTCCTTTATTTCGAAAGGTTTTCTCTTGGTGTTTTTTTTTGATTTTATAAAACTTGTAATGCGTCCGTTCTGTCCTATCTGGTTCTCTATTGATTATTTTAATTTTCTTTTGCCGTTGACGTTTTTATTTTTTATTCGGCGCCAACGCCTTTTATTATTACTTTTTCTGTAGTATTTGCATAAAGTAGTTTATGCAAATTAGCTACTTGAGGATATTTCCAATTTACCGGTATAGAGGGGAAATTCATGGCTTGTAGCGTGGTGGGCGAGGGCATGGACACGAGGCCCGTAACAACGGTGGTGCACGCAAGAAAGAATACGATGGGGTGGCGGGGTTCGGCTAAGCAAGAATCCGATAAGGTGGTGACGGTGCGTCCAAGAAAGAGTACGAGGGAGGTGATGGTGGTGCGTCCATGCAAGAATCCGCTGAGGTGGTGGCGGTGCGTCCAAAAAAGGATATGATGAGGTTATGGAAGTGCGTCCAAGTAAGAATGGCCGCTGATATGAATTTGAAAAAAAACCGACGTTTAAGTCTCTTCCTCGCTCTGTCACCGACGCTTTGTCAGCTGGTGGATGATAGCTGGCAAATGCGAACGTACCAGAATTCTTCAATAAAAGTAGTTGCTAATCCGCAACAATTAAAATACTTCTTTTTTTAAACTCATATTGTGCTCTGGGGACGTTCCTCAAATAGTCCAAGTACTCTTCTGGCAACGTTGATAAAACGATTAGAACATAGATGTCTTTGCCACCTTCTCTTTTGATGTATTGTTAAATTTTCCACAATGATTTGTTTTTTCCGGGCAAGGCCATTAGTCTTGCGCCAGAGGCTCCTCGACGGGGAATCGAACCCCGGTCTCCCGCGTGACAGGCGGGTATACTAACCACTATACTATCGGGTGCATGAAAATAGATAGATATACAAACGCTACCACTAATATATGTTTGTAAAGCGTCCGATCAGAATTGAGGTTAACCTCTGATAACAGTGTAAGTGGAAGTAGATACCAATCAAATTTTGAAAATAAATGAAATACCATTATCAAGGTCTTAGGATTTTTTTACAACAATGCAAAATTGTATATCCAAATAAAAACAATCATACTTATTATAAACATTATTAATATGTTAAATAGTAAATCAAAAAAGAAAAACTTTCATAAAAGCGATTAGTAGAACAATTACCTACCTACGTCATCAATATCGGAATGAAGTATTGACTTCTTCGGAAAAAGCGTACAACTCAGGAAGAAAAAGTACAACAATTGTTTGTGGGTGCTTAGCTAGCAATTAAACCAGAGATATGACCGGAATATGACTTTATCTAGTTGTGTATGTGCTCTAATTTGTTGGCATCCGTTGAATTGCGCTTCTGTGTTTTGATTTGCTTCAATTACGGCGCGTAAAGTCGATAACAAGTGTGGAGGTAGACAAATAAAAAACTTGTTCTTGAGAATAAGACTTAACTAGTGTAACACCATTTGTTATTGTTTGATTTCAAATCTGTTGTTTATTGCTTTTTCAAAGTAGGCCTTTGGGATCATGACCACTGACTGTAGAATAATGTGTAATAAAGTAATTTAATACGTTCGCCTTTATCAGGAAGAAGAACTTATCGGACGGTGAGGAGATATGAGGTGTCAGTTCAAATTTATTAATGACCAAGCTTACGGAATTCAACTTAAAATGGATTTTCTTCAACCATATCGATGAATAATAATACCCGAGTATTATGCTGCTGACTCACATAAAATTGGTATTCTCTTAGGGGCGTGTTTCCAGCACATTGGAAAACATTTTGGACATTCTCTAATTGCAGGAAGTTCTATAAAAATCAAATATAGGTTGTTTTTTATGTTCCGGGTCGATTTTGTTAGACTGCCATTTCGATCGAGATTATATTTGTCAATTAACATTTATCAACCATATAGAGTGGCGATAATAGTTTGTTATAGGGCCCACAACGTCCCAGAAACGTGCTGGAGTATTGAAACGTTTTGTTTCAATAATTGTTCAATTCTGAATAAGTGGAATTTGCTTGGTTTTGTTAATAAACGGAAGAGTGGCTATTAGGGCATCGAACACTTTCAATTGATACACCAAACTTGACTAGGCACTCGTGGAGTAACTACGAGTTGAGCCAGGTGGCCGGCGGTATCATAGAGTTATTTTTTTTGAGGACAGGAATGCTGTAGTGCTGTTGAGGGATGTTGGAAAATTTGCGTGTACAAAATATTTAGTTCCAACAAATTTTTCTAATAAAAAATTGTCTGTCGAATAATGTCAAAAAGTGGTGATATCGAGTAGCCCCACGATCCGCTGATACGACTTCTTTCGATTTCTTCCTATGGAGGTATGCAACGAAAGTAGCGTCGGTGTTTACTTAACACCTCTCGTACATTTAAAATGCTTAAAATGTTACGTACAGCATATTCAAAAAAACCTTTGGGTGTTAATTTTAATTTTTAATTTAGATGACCACAATGTTAATTGTTAGGATAAAAGGCTCTGATGATTTATTTTTTCGATCCTTAATTTCGGTGCTGATATTTCCTGTGTTTTGATTGTTCATGTGGTTAGAGTCATTTTTATTGAAGTCGCCACAGGGTAAATTAAGGGGGAAAACACTTTAGAAATTACATAAAAATGGATTTTTGTTTTTTCATATTTCGAAAATATAATATATTGAGGGTATACAAGCAAGAGGAAAAATCAAAATAATAAATATAAACGGAGTTATTGGACCTATAGTCGAACGCGCTATGGGCGGAAATTGTCAACTAGTGAGACAGCTAGCCAGAGTGCCTAGGGTGGAGCAATCTTTCTTTCAGAGTACATTTTACCGAGTGGTAGGTGGGATCCCATCAAGTTATAGGCTCCGTGAAATAGTCTGGAGAAATCCCTGGCCATCTCTCGGAGATTAGCTGATGGGCCGGTTCGAGAAAAGGTTGGTTTAGGTGGTAGTCGATCCCAAGGTGAGATACCACCGCGTCACGCTGTACATTCCACGATATTGTCGGGAGAAATATTCGACTATGTTTCGGATCTATGGCTGATGGCCCGGACTGACACGGAGACAAGTTATGATGGTACCTTCTGAGATAAAGTATTCCGGAGGTAAACTAGTTCCCCATTCGGATCTCCGGGACGGACTATGTCAGGGCAATTATCATGCAGATATTATGATAATTAACCAAACTTGAAGAAATGCGTTATCGCATAATCGGGCTCTTTCTCGAAGCTCTGTCGACGTTCGACTGATAGCGGCATTTTGTAACATCATGGGCAACAGTTTCATCCATATGAATGTAAATGCCGTCCAGCAATATTTGCAAACAGCGAAACCCGATATCCTTGCCCTAAGCGAGGCTCAGGTCGATTCGTCAACTGATTCGACATATCTTTGTTGCTCAGGACATGACTTGCATTGGAGATTCCGTTTTAATGGCGGAGTCTACGTCTTTTCGCGATCCGATCTGGCTTGTCAGAGGATGGCGCGTTGAAATCCAATAACATGGACATCATGTGGTTGAGGGTCGTGCTGAGGAATTCTGTTAAATTTCTTTATTGTCTTTGCCGCTCCCCGAATGACGATTGACCGGCGACACATTTAAACATCTTTCACGTACTGTCGACTGGATACAGATTAACCACCCCGCTTCTGACATTGTCGACCATGGCAATTTTATTGTGCACAATTCCGCCTGGTTGGTACATTCTAACAGAACCGACGAGGCTGGGAGGCAGGCGAAGATGTTCGCTGTTAGCCGCAATTTGACCCCACTTGTGGAGAAACCTACGCGATTGCCGGATGTCCGAGGCGATTATTCGAACAGCCTGGATCTGTTTTTGACATCCGAGCCGAACATTTATACCGTGGAGATTGCTGCCCCACTAGGAAACTCAGATCACCATTTGGTATCCGTCACGCAACCACTTGCATTTCAAGCGAATAACCGACTTAAGCAGCTTCTCCATGTATGGAGTTATGGGGCTGCTAACTGAGACGATTTGCGAGATTTTTTCGTACCCTTTCCGTGGTCAGAGGTGTGCTTTGGAGACTCCGACGTTAACGCATGCGCGGAGTCGGTCGCGGAGATTATTCTTCTCGGGGTGGAGATTTACATTCCGCGTTCCATCGAACGAAATTCATCTGATAAGCCTTGATTTGATAAAAAATGCGAACACAGCGGCAAAGAATAGAGGTTTCAAACAATAGCGCTCCAATCTAACCGAAGTTAACAGAACGAATTTTGTTAGAATCAGAAACGCTTGCAACCAGGCAACTGGTACCGCAAAGAAGGCCTACAACGACAGAGTAACCAATAAAATCCTTGAGTGCCCAACTGGTGCGTGTCCCTTCTGGTCAATGGCAAGGGCTGTCAGCAATAACTTGGTTTCCTCCTCTTTTCCTCCGTTAGCGACAGGCAGGGGCACATTGGCCACAAATTCAAGAGATAAAGCTAATGAGTTCGCGAATTTATTTTCCGCGAATTTTAACCTCGATGCCGGTCTTTTGGAGACACCTGTGATCGCGCCGGTGCTGTCTTTGATGCGAAATGTGAGGTTCCGCCCGCGTACTGTTCAACGCATTCTACGTGGGCTGGACTGAAGGAAGGCAACCGCCCCTGACGGAATATCAACAACAGTCCTTAAGAGCTGTACTCCAGAACTATCGCCGGTTCTTGGTAGACCTTTTCGATTATCTTATGCATAAGAGACCTATCCTAACTGCTGGAAAATTCCTAGAGTTCAGCCAATCCCAAGAGAGGAAGAAAGTGTCTCCCACAAAATTACCGGCCGATAGCATTACTGTCTATGTTCTCTAAGGTGATGGAAAAAGTCATCAACGGCTAGTTAATTAAGTATTTGGAGTGCAACGGACTTCTGAATGATCGCCAATACGGATTCCGTGGCGGTCGGTCCACGGGAGATATTTTCACCCTTATAACCGATGTATGGATATCTGCGATTGAGGGGCATGGTGAGTCAAGAGCGGTCGCATTGGATATCTACAAGGTTTTTGACAGCGTCTGGCATGGAGCATTGCTGAGTAAACTTCGTTCATATGGGCTTTCCCAACAGCTTTGCAACTTGATGAAGAGCTTCTTCGAGAATCGATCGATCCGAGTTGTTGTGGACGGCGAGTCTTCGGATCTGTATCCTGTTAATTCCGGAATTACTCAAGGTTCTATTTTGGTTCCAATCTTGTTTTTGCTTCACATAAATGATTTGTTGCAATCAACGGATAACAAAGTGTTCAGTTTTGTGGATGATAGTACGCTTGTTACCTCTTTTTCGAGTGATCGGCCCATTAGTGCATTAATGGCGCACCCGCTGAGATGTGGCTAGATCGACTTTCTGAATCGGGATCTGGATAAGATCCTGCAGTGGCGAAAGGCCAATCTTGTTGACTGCAATGCAACGAAGCTACAATATACAATATTCACAAAGAAAAGTGGATCATCAGCTTCACAGCTGATGATGAATGGCCAGTCCTCGAATCTGGGGAAGGCATTAAATTACTCGGCGTCACAGTCTGTGGGAATGTATTGAGGCATAAACACGTGTCGAACATCGCCAGATCCGCCTCTGGAAAACTGAGTTATCTTTTTAGAGCCAACGGATAACAGAGTGTTCAGTTTCTCCTGTATAAATCCCAAACTGCATGGGTGGCCTGAAAAGTTTCCGACCTCAACGTGAAGAAAGCAGCACTCGTCAATAAAAATAATATAGTAAATGTAGTTGTGCATCTTTTGACAGTTACTTAACAAAATTTCAGCCATTTTGGATGCGTAGTTTTTATTTGACAGACATCGATGTGACTGTTTTTGTGAAAATAAACATTGGGTATCAAGCTGGCATTACATTTTTGTTTTTGAAAGGCAATACGCCTACACAAATCAAAGATGAGTTGGACTGTGTGTATGAGGACTCTGCACCATCATTTATCACAGTGAAATTTTTGGCACCTGAATTTAAACGTGGCCGTGAGAGTTTGGGAGGCGATGAACGTTCGGGACGTCCAAAAACTGCAACAACTGACGATAACATCGCTAAAGTTCACCAAATGGTGATACACGACCGCCGAATTAAAGTGAGAGAGATAGCAGAGGCTATGAAAATGTTCAAAGAACGTGTTTGTGACATATTAAATCAAGATTTATGCATGAGAAAGCCGTCCGCGCGTCGGGTGCCGCGGATGCTCACGTTAGACCAAAAACGTGTTCGAATGAACATTTCCAATGCTCTGTGGGCACAGTTTAGGGGCAATAAATCCGAGTTTTGGTACCGATTAATTACTGTTGATGAAACTTAGATACACCATTATACGCCCGAAACAAAAAATACAGTAAAAACAGTGGACTGCAAAGGGGTGTAACATCAAAGCTTGACCCTGATATTATCATTTAATATTTTATGTTATCGGAAATTTGCCAAAATATAACACCTGAACGTAACCCCAGATATTAACATTTATTATTTCGTTATTTTGAATTTTTGGAGTTACTTACAGTGTAATGCGGTGGGTCTCCTGGTTAACTGGGTGACTTCGTGGTGTTGAGGTTCGGAGTTGAAACTACTTACTTACAATGTAATACAGTGGGTTTCCTGGTTAACTGGCTGACTTCGTGGTGTTGTGATTCGGAGTTGAAACTAGTTTTTTATTTCTTAAGTTATCACTTTATTTGTTTGTAGTTAAAAAAACGGGAATATCCATCCCTTAATACATTCGTTTTATTATTTTGTTTATTTAGAAACAAGAAGACCCGCTGTACAGTTTCGATGGCCGCAGCCTTCTTGTTTATTACTTTACACTGCGCCGCAACTCATTTGCACACCTCTTTTTATACTCAATTATTGGTAAGTTGATGCAGATGATGCATTTTCCTCACCTGGAACGTGTAACCTATTCGGAGGTTATTCGCCTGTCCTAAGCTATTCGCAATATTCCTTAATTGTATAATTTGCCCTGCTAAAACAGCAACGGAAATGAATTGAGCAATTACTTAATTGGTTTCATACGAAGAACCAATTATAGGACATTGCCTGCGTGTGCCAATCGTATCGCACGATTAATTGTGCCTCACTGCTGTGTTGGCTACTTCGTCGAACTCAGCACGCTCAATTATTTCGTCGTCGGTGGCCTTTGACGACACCACCCGTGATCGTATATCGTGTATCACACTTGTAAACATATGTATTTGAAATATGAGACCGTGTAGATCCGCGGAATGCAGTGGCCTTGGGGAGTGGGTCAAGTGTATGACTGATATATGATAATTGGCTTTGGGCATGGATGGGTAATTGCTCCTCAATAGTATACTGGTTAGTATACCCGCCTTACACGCGGGGGACCGGGGTTCGATTCCCCGTCGGGGAGCCTCTGGCGCAAGACTAATGACCTTGCCAGGAAAAAACAAATCATTATGAAAAATTTTACAAGCCTCAGGACTTGCTAAATAAGGCCAAGACCGGTTCCAGGTTGTAGTGCCGATGATGATGATGGATGGGTAATTATCGCAACGTATGCGATATGAATTAATTGCCCGTGGAGAAGGCTTTGCTTCTGAATGAATGCGAATTTTAATTCTATGCATTGTATTGCTTGTGGGAAAGGCGAGTCTTGCACTGTATGCAGAATATTTTGATGGAATCATAGGATGATGGATCATAGGATGCTGGAATCAAATTAATTATGATGATTGAGAAGGGGTGTAAGGCGAGGTGTAACAGGGGAAATCGGCTCCAAAAAAAGCAAAAACTGTTGTTTTCGGTTGATGGCGGCTGTTTTTTGCGATAGTCATGGAGTTATCTTCGTTACAGGAGCATACTACGCACAATTATTTGAGAAACAGAAGGTAGAAATTGCGGAAAAGCGGCCACATTTGCAGAAAAAGAAAATCCTGTTTCACCAAGACAACGCGCCGCCTCACATCTCAGCGGTTGCCACGACGAAAAATCCACGAATTACGGTTTGAACTGCTTGACCATCCCCGCCTTACTCACCAGATCTAGACCCAACCGATTTCTTTTTGTTCCTGAATTTAAAAATTACGCTCGGAGGACGGAGATTTTCGTCATATGAGGAGGCAATCGCCTTCGTGAACAATTATTTTGCAGAGAAAAACGCCGTGTACTATTTGGACGGCTTAGAGAGATGGGAGCATCACTGGGAGAAGTGTGTAGACTTACAAGAGGACTATGTAGAAAAATAAAAATAAATTCAGATAAAAAATGTCTTGTATCTTTGTTAGGTCGGAAACTTTTCAACCCATCCTCCTAGGCCCGCCCTTGCTCGAATATTGCTCTCATGTTTGGAGCTCTGCTCCCAAGTGTATTCTCAACCTACTTGAGAGCATACAGAGACAAGCGATCCACCTGATCAAGGACACGGCGCTGATGTCGGGACTACGGTCGCTATCACATCGAAGGCGCGTAGTTGACCTCTGTCTGTTTTAGAGATATTATCACCTGTACTGTTCTTCGTAGATTCGAGATATTGTTCTGCCCAATTCGGTTTATATGCGCTCTACGAAACAATCCGACTGATCGCACCAATTTGCGATTCGTCTCCCGACGGCGCGAACTTCTCGGCATCGGAACTCGTTCCGTTACGGAGTGGGAAAGCTGTGGAATTCCCTCTCCGTGTGAGTGTTTTCGGAGCTTTATAACCTGCAACTGTTCAAAAAGAACTGTAACAGTTATTTTGTGGCATCTCTGGGCGCCGATTCGGAGCCTCTCCCGAGAGAAGTGAAATAAAACAAAAATAATGTGTGCCCTCCCCATCATTTCTGTTTTCTTTCGACCACTCTGTGTTTTGACACATAAAGCATAAAATTCCTTTTATGCGCTTGTGACACACAAATAGGCGCTGTCTAAAAAGTTGTGCAGTGTAAAGGCAACATACGAGCATTTCGAAGTGATGTAACATTTACTTGGTGTGCCAGGCTACATTTACCAAATTGCATTTCTTCAGTACACGCAATTTTAATTTATGAAAGAGCGTCATAGAATAATCATTTGTAGATCGCTATCGTGTCCATATCGGAATGACATAGGTTGCTAGAGTAGCCTTCTATTAGTGTGAACTTATCTAAAATTGTAATGTGCTTCTACATTATGCTCATTTAATAACTTAGGCGAGCAGTCGATGGTTTCAAATTAATTATTTCATTCGCATTCTGTTCATTCGTCGTACACATCAGTAAGGTGGTAACTAATTGGAAGGCGCGTGAAGATTCGCAGACAAATGTTAACCAAGTGAACGTTAATTTTCAAAGTTTATAGCACAAACTTGTGCCTAAAAAAGACGATGAACAACAGTGATCGCGGATCGGACAGATTGTCTCCAAACATGTTAAAAATTCTGCGGCCAAGAGAAGTTTCATTTAAGTAAGATTAATTAACAGATATTTTCCAGTGAATTCTATAATGTTAGTCAATCGCATATGGCTTAGATGTTTTGGGAAGTTTATTTCGGGCTGAAATTGGGGAGTGTTTCATGAATGCTGGATAAGTGTCGAATAAGACTCTTCATCATTTTGAATCGGCTTATTGTATCATAACGGTACGCGTTCAAAATAATCATCTATCGCAGATGAATAAAACAACAGCCGTTTGTTTATCCATTATAGAAGTTTCATTTTAAAGGCAAACTTCACACTAAACTAATTGTATTCCTCTAAATTCTGATCTTTTTTGAAGTGTTAATTCTGTTTTACATACTGTTTTAATTTTATCAATGGATGATTGTTCCGTGTCATGAATACTTACTTTTTCTTAATAATCAATATCTTACGATACCGTTGAATGATATACAGAAAATATTATAAAAGGTTCACTTTTTGTACAAATATCACACTAAACTCTTTTTACTTCCAATTTGTGTTCTATGTTTAAGTGGCAATTCTTTTTACAATAGATGATTGTGGGGTGACATAAATACTTTTTTGGTGTTCTTGATAGATACTTTACGAGACAGTGTATTATCTATACTAAATACCGTTGAGCGGTATACACAAGGGGTATTGTATTATAATTGATCCATTTTCCATAATTGTTCTTTATTACTGGATAAAAAAGCGTTATCTTTAGCGATTTGCAAGTTTTTTTTTTCAAGAATCTAATAAAATATATTGAGTCGAACGAAATAAAACCTCATCTTTTATTTTCGTTCAACTTAAATTGCTACTTTATGAAAGGGTAGATGGGAAAACATACCAAAAGAGTGTGGTAGAAAGGTTGAAAGGTTTTGGTAGATCGGTTATGATCAATTCTGAGCACGTCAATTTATATGGCTATGCTTTCAAAAATAAGTAACACAGCTTACTCAACTCGACACATGGCAGATAAGTTTTGCTTTTCAAATCATGGGTTTTTATGTTATTCTCTTATACGATTCTATTTTTATACAGGATGGAGTAGAAGAGCTTACTAATTTGAGTTGGATGTTCTGAAGAGAGGGTTTAAGGGAAATGGTGTGGATAGGATTCGAAAAGTCGATTTATAATGATTTTGTTTGGAATGGTTTAATAACCATCATGGAGTTGATAAAAGCGGAAGCGCGCATTCGCCTTACTTCGTACCGTTCTGACGGTCACTAAATCAACGTCAGGCAACGTGTATTGCGTACCCAGTTTTTAATGGGGTTGCCTGAAATCATTTGTCTACAATGATCCTTTCGGGAACCCATCTTACCTAAAAAAAAAAATTCGTCAGATTGTCGTCAACGCAGCAATTCATATGTTTTAAAGAGTTGAACATAATTTTCAAGTTCGATGTATCTCAGAGCGTAGCAGCTATGATGTGAAACCACCGCCTATAATATAAACTTAATTCTGCAATAATATTGGGTTGTACCACATTAAATGTCCGATTTTCGCTGAGTGGGAAATAAGAAGTTCTCGAGTGAACATCTGTGCCAGAACGTTAAATTTCCTTTTTTTATAAAGTAAAGTGGTACTGTGGGGGTTCTTTAAACATACGCAAGAACCACCCACAATTCCAACCCAACTCCCTTTGCAAATCCGCAAACATTTCTTTCCCAAGGACACCTAATTCATCACCCAGAATTCCCTGCAAAAAATTCTCATCATTCATGCATTTAATGCACCATTCAAAATTCTCTGGAAGAATTCTTTACTTCAAGCATAATCATAGATTGGAATAACTTATCGGCGCCCTTGTCAGCCAGCGTTCCCTGCCACACACGTGCGCAGCACATTTTCCTGGCTGATAAACAGTCTCGGCAGCCTTTTGTCCAATCGACAAAATCAGTTTTCGCATCTAGCGTCCAGCCACTAAGAATCGACTTCTACAGCATATAAACGTGCATACAAAGATTTCGACCCTTTCCGCCAGCAAAGATACTGTGCACAATCACCATTGTGTATCTGAATTGCTTTTGGCACCAATTTCCCTAATGGCTTGCAGACTATTTACGCAGCTGCACCATGTCTCCTATGATGTACTTTGTTCACCCTCCTTTCTCAGTTTCGTTTTCCCATGACGTTGCATGAGTAAATAATGGATCATTAGAACACTAGCTAAGATCGACCCGGAGAGATTCTCTCCAATTCACCACCACAAAGAGAAACTTCACGTTTCTCTCGAGGAAAAGAAAAATCACCTTCAGCTGAGAAAGGACTCACCATGGGTCTCTCGTGGTTAATCACTGAGTACCAACAGTCGAAATCCAACCATTGCAGAGCACGCACACCCCTGTTCGTTTTACGGGTTCATACCCAAGTCGAGTTTCATACACGTTAGAGTGCGTACGAAGACGGAGTCGAGTGGCAATCGGAGTCGGAGTCGTACGCTTGTGCAGGTTAAAAATAAAAGTTAAACAAATCACCAGTTCATGTTAAATATAAAAGATAAACAATCACCAGTAAATGTTAAATATAAAAGTAAGGTAAATTTTCCAACAATATCCGTGCGTTTTTTTTCTCATTTGACGAACAGTGCACGGTGGAACAATCGGTGGAATATTAGTGAACCCGTGCCCGTGCCGGCACATCTACTAAATATAAAAATACCCACAGTACGTGTGCTTGGGGTGCGAGCATTTTATAGTTCGTTACAAGTACAGTTTTTTTTCCTAGGAATTGTTTACCATGCTGTCGGCAGTTCAAATTCGAACCCTCTTCCCTCATGAATTTAAAATGGGACATAATGCAACATGGGCAATGAAAAACATTAATGACGCATTTGAGGGTGTAGCGGTAAATGAACGTACTATACAACGTTGGTTTGGAAAGTTCCGTTTGGGAGATTTCAACCTCCAAAATGGACCACGTGGGAAGCGGAAAACGTTAGTTGACGACGATGTTTTAAGAGTAAGGGTGGATGCGGACCCAACGAAATCAGTGTGGGAGATTGCACAAAGCATAGAAGTATCCCCAAATGACAATAAGTCGACACCTTTCTCTCATAGGAAAGATAATGTAACACTAATTGAAATACTATTAATTATTTTGGCACCGGCAGTATCCTGCCGTCCGCGCCAAATGTGATACCACCAAGGTTTTTTTTTTTGGTTTCGGTAGGAAGGTGGAAATCTTCAAAAGATATCTCTAGACCGATCCAGGGCATGCCGGGTTTTTACCGACTAAAACCACCCCCCGCCAGGCTCTAATCCCCGTTGATCCCCGCGGAACTTTCTTTTAGATATTCCATCGCGGGGCGGGACGGAGTTTACGCATTTTCTATTTTGCCTTCACAATACAAGCAGTATGGGTGTTCACATGCTTATACTTGTGCAAGTATTGTCGGAAGCATCTGTAGCGGTTCTACGAACCGTACAACTCACTACAGGTTGAAGTAGCCTTTCCGCCAAGGAACATACTTACCTTATTCATTACACGTGCCCACAGACACGTGTCCCAAAGCTCTTAATCATACCTGTAACAAGGGTCATAGGAAGCTGCAACAATGTTGAACCCGATATCAAAAAAGAAGGAACTTAACGTTCAAAAACTTTCAATATCGAGTCAACGCATCCATTTATCGTATGCAAAACCAATCTCAGAATACAGGTCATAAATCTCCCATCCTAAACATCAACGCGAGGTTTCCAAAGAAATACCATTTTCGGTAAGTAGACCGAACAACGGATGCATACGCTCGTAGCTAAATGCAATTAGCACCTAAACCAGGCACACTTGCGCAAACAATCAATTCGTTGCGCCGCTGATAACAGGCGAACAATCATAAACTCTAAACACTATCCCAGTATGATGGAAAAGGCAAACAAAGCCTTACATCCCATAATCCGTGTACACATCCGAAATGCAGGCGACCCTTTGCCCCATGCCAAATGTGCGGCATCCGATCCGTAAACAAAGGAAGAAACGAGGAACCGATCACCAACATCGAATGGTGATAATGATGATGATTAGGTAAGATTTCTCCTTCCAGATCCTATGGGAAATTCTCCTTGTGAGATGAAAAGGAAGATGGTATGCTGCTAACAGATACCGTGGAAAATTCTGTTAGCAGATGGATTGGGAAATTTTTTCCTTTGCATATACAGATCGAAAATCTGAACCGGGTGTTTTTTTTTTTGGCAGACAGGAGTCTATATCGGAGAATCGCACAAGGGAGTCGAAGGATGGAGTGCCAACGTAGATCATCGAACTGCTAGGATCTCTAACGAAGAGATTCTGAAAAAGATAATCGAATCGGGTCGTGAATGAAATTATTCGAGAAGGTCGACTCGTACGTGTGCTGAAATTTAAAACGATTAACTTGTGTTCTGTAATGTGTCTCAACCGTGTCAAAGATTAACGGAGTAACGTGCGTTTTCTTTCGTGTGTGGTAACTACGTTTATAACCATAAGACAGTTCCGTAACAAGCGGAGTGAGATACCGTGAAACTAGATTTAAAGTTTATTCTAGACGATATGTGTAAAACAAGACAGAAGGTTTAATAAAAGTCACCATACAAATAAACAAACAGTTTTTCGTGTTTAATTGTGCTGTTCGCTCTGTGGATTTCCTTGTGTGTTAGCAGTGTTCGGCGGAACGCTGCAACCAAAACCTTCAACCGAAGGACAACAAACTTTCGCCAAAGTGTCAACCTACGATACCAAATAACAATTCCGCCAAACATCCATGTCCTGAAATTAGCTGAGTCAAGTAGTAATTCAGCTCGCCATGTTTTCTTTTCACCCATGTATCACTTTAAATTTGTTATCTGGCGCCGGCTGTATGTATGCCGTCCGTGCCTATTGGTAAAGCTGTGGGGGGCGAAGTAGAGTGCGCCGGCCTACGGCACGGGGTTCACTTCTGCTCCCACCATCACATGCAGTTCACTAAGAATTGTTCGCCGACCAAACAGGAATGAAAGGTATAAGAGAAACAAACGCTGTAAGTCCGAGAGGACAGAAAACACATTAAAATACATTAAAACACACTAGATTGTTGGTGGTGGTTGTTTTTATTGTTTTTTTTAATGTTAATTTATTTTAATAT
Source organism: Microdon myrmicae (assembly GCA_963931805.1). Lineage (NCBI taxonomy): Eukaryota > Metazoa > Arthropoda > Insecta > Diptera > Syrphidae > Microdon > Microdon myrmicae. The sequence continues at coordinate 54,243,511 of OZ007502.1, read as the reverse complement.
TGCGACAAAATGAACATGGATTAACGTTTAACACTGTTGATAAATTTAGATGATTTAAGGTTTCAACTTGCGACGCGGTAACCGTTACATCGCATAATCTGTTCAACGGCGATGATTGATCTCGAGTTTATCTAAAATATCGTCACTTGTGTAATAATGGGCGTTTGTATGCGCCTATTCGAATTTCTGCTTTATGTTTATTGTGGCCCATTCTGGTCGTTTTTCGATCAATACATTGTTCAAATTGATAATTTGTTGTCGGTAGCGTTGCGCTCAACAGTTTCACCAGGTTTTAGAAGTTCATGATACACCACCCCCTTCTGGTCCCACCAAACACAGAGCATTGTCTTTTTTCTGAACCGATCAGGCTTTGCAGTCGATGTTGATGTTTCCCCTGGATGTACCCATGATTTTCTGCGTTTAGGATTTTTAAAATAAATCCATTTTTCATCACCAGTCACAATTCGATGCAATACTGGCTTCCTTTCGTGTCGTAGAAGTAACGTTTCACAGGTGGTGTTTCGCTTTTCCATCTGTCATTCAATTCATGTGGCGCCCAGTTTTCACACTTTTGGATCTTTCCTATAGCTTTTAAATGGTCAGAAATTGTTTTTTGTGCAACATTTAACATTTGTGCCATTTGTTTTTGACTTAAAGTGTCATCTTGATCCAATATTACTTGCAATTCGGCGTCTTCAAACTTTTTTGCTGGTCTTCCACGTTCTTCATTTCGCACATCAAAATCATTATCTCTGAACCGCGTAAACCATCTTTTGCATGTTGCTTCCGATAGAGCATGATCACCATAAGCCTCGACAAGCATTCGATGCGACTCTGAGCACTTTTCTTCAAATGAAAACAAAAAATGAATGCTTTCCGCAAATCATCATTTTCTGGTACAAAATTCGACATTTTTAACAGGATTAAAAAAAAAGATGTTGTTTGTACAATGACTTGATGCATACTAAATATGTTTGATAGATGTCATAGCAACCAAATAAAAAAAATATAAGGGCTCGTTCACAACAATCGTGCCCTATCGATACATTTGTATCTTGGCGCTCACTTCAAGCCGGTACACCTGGTAAGCTTACATTAAATATTTTTTGTGCTTATGTAAAGATATGAATTAATGATTTCTGTGTATTTCAATTTTTTGTGTAGTTTTGATTGTTGTTTCTCAGCGGGACAAAGGTGGTGGGGGACTTACTACGTAACAGCCATAGTGTTGGACCTGTTATTTGTCGCTTTATTTGCTTGTAAATCGGAGTAGCGCGAATCGGCGGTAGTTGATGTAGATCTGTGGCGGTTCCTTCGAACGTCACTGCTTATCTTCTCGCCTATGATGCGAAAACACCCCCCAAGCTTAGAAAAAACCTATACTACGAGTATTTTGGCAAGTACAGGTGAGCGCCATTACTTACCTGGCAATTAAGCGTACAAACTTCCACCTAAGGCGCATAGATCCTGGAGAGCATTTACGCATCTTCCAGTTATTTGCGTAAAATGTCTTCTAACCACGTAAGCCATATTCTCGCTAATTAATAACACGAGCAACAAGAGACATTTTTCCCTAAGAGCATGATTGCACGAAACACATCATATGCCTAGAAAGCAATTCGTCGGTTGTATGCTGCATCATCAGATTTTCTAGTAAGAAATTATAAATGCAGCATACATCAAGGAAAACCATTCGGTGCTATCTAAATATACTTACCCTGCTACGCACGTACGCGAAGATCATCATATTCATCCCAAGTCACAGCAAGTTATCCAACCAATGAAACTTGCTCACCTATTTCGCACCCAGACGTCGGAAGCAAATTCTGTGACATTAAAATATGCACACAAGAATTCTGACTAGGCCACTAGCATCGGTACGACGACATAATAATCGCAGTGCGAGGTCTTTTCCACTGATGGCATGTGTCGCCCCATACACGGGCAAAATGATCATGCACCCCTGCTATACAAGTTTGGCCCAGCTGCAGATCATTGCTCATTGGTGTTCCCCTTATGGATTTGGTATATCCACGGTCCGCATACTTGTGGACACACACACCATGAGCAACAGAGGCAAACATCGTGTATGTTTCGCGCCATTTGTGCTGGGACCAATGCTTAGAAAATCATCCCTTGTTGGGCACCGAAGCGATGGATGAAATTTGCTATTCTGTCGTTTTCGGTGACTTAACCAATCGTAAAACTGATTCCGTGGAGGGAAGTCGGCCCGCCACGTTAAACAAGTAATACAGTCGGAAATCCACCATCATCGAGTAGTGAGTCAAACGCCAAGTTCAAGTAAACCGCACGGGCGGGTGAAGTAGCCTTTTGTAGTAGATGTATTGCGGCGTCGAGCGACTAGTTTGTAACATAATAAAATCTATAGTAACTCAATATAATTCAATAGTGTACAAGAAATTAAATTAACCCTAGTGACTACTGCGTCACGTATACAAGAATTTGTGGATATAATCAACTTTTATTCCGTTAATAAAATCGATAGTAACTCAATAGTGTACAAGAAATTAAATTAACCTTAGTGACTGCTACGTCACGTGTATAAGAATTTGTGGATATAATTAGCTTTTGTTTCGTTAATAAAATCTATATGTAATAAATAAGGTGGAATGTGTAAAATATAAACTGTGTTTTCTTCACTTCATACTACGCTGAGATCTGAGCAAGATCCAGATTTGGGGGAAGACTCTCAGAGACACTAAAATCAAGCGACCCCCATAATTGGTGACAGTACAGTGAGTGAATTTGCTGGTGACGGAAGTAGAACCAGTGCTAACAACAGCACACGAGTACGTCCAATCGCCACAGATCACCAATCAAAATTAAATTCAATCCTATAAAATTTACTTGAAAATTACCGGTGAGATTTAATCTCGAATCTATTTGAGAGAACAACTCGACTCCAATCATACTGATTTCATAGATAATCACTACCCGAACGTATTTAAACAGTGATATACGAGTATATTGTTGTGCTACTTCAATTGACAAAGGAAGCAACTTTGACATCATGAATCTTATCGTCATCATCCACTTGTTCATCTTCACGACATAGTTTTCGACAAATATCTATGATTTTGTTAACGTCTCAGTCAGATTCGAACTCTTTACGACGTTCTAAAATCTGATTTTCATTTTCGTCGTAAATCCCAATAAATATCATCTCTTCAGGAATGTCGATTTCTTCATTACGAAATGGGATGTCCAACTATATACTCATTAAGGGGAGGTTCTCATCAAGAAGATTTAAAAAAATCGATTTCATTTTTTGATAGCTTATAGTGTGTAGAATAAGTCCCCAAAACCGTTTTTGCGAAAATAATTTTATAAAGAAGTTACAGCATAAAAAGGCGACCCATCGTCACCAACGTTACCTAAACTTCAAACGCGTTTTTCTCGAAACCATGTTTTTCACATTGGTCTCCACGATATCTCAAAAAACTACTCGATGGATCGGCTTTTTTTTTTAATTTAAAGTAAATTATATTTATTGGAGGGTGGATCTAAATGTAGATGACTTTTTCATAATTTTTTTTTATTCAACGTTAGAGAGCAAAAAAAAATGCGAAAATCAGTATCTAAAGTTTGCATGGCCGCCATGTTGCTTATTTTCCATCTTTTTTTCTTAAAAATATAATTCAGACTCCCGCAAATATTATATAATTTCAAAAAACTTTTTTTTGGTATGATTACAGACGATTACAAACAGGGCTACGATGGAAACCGGTTGGGTACTGTCTATCCGAATCATCCAGTAGGGCCACCCATCTCTTGAATTGAAATTTTTTTTATCTTTCACAAAAAACAATTTTTATGTATACCTAAGTACTTAATAAATATGTGTACAAAATTTTACATTGATATTTGCTTTCGTCTTTGAGATAAAAATTCAAAAAATACACGTCATTTTTGGGTCCCTAGATGAGAACCTCCCTGAGGCTATATCATAATGAATACCATATAACGAATGATGCGTTATTGCTTTCGACGAAAACACGAATTTTTAGTATAATTAGCAACGAAATGTGGAAGTGACAATTCTTCCAGCTCGTCTGGCCGGCGCACACCCCGTACAAACACACGTGAAACATACGCAGGTAGAACGCTCGGAACAGAGCAAGTCTTAGGCAGTGTGTTGCAGCCCAACATGACCTCGGCCGATTTGCCCTCGGCAATTACAGAATCAATTTGCCACAAATCAAATATTATAATTACGGTCGAGGATCGAGTTGATCGATCGCGATAATGAGAATATGGGTGTGAAGGAGAGACCACAAAATTCTATGTTTTGTTGACCCGTCCACACACACCAAAGCTGTGCATTGGCTATGACGTTCGTGCGACCTTCTCAAGAGAACAAAGAAGTGTAAGGTGGGGGCTTATGATAGCGGAGATAACTAGCAGTGAATGGAGCTGGAAAGACCACCGACCTGGGGGTTCGATGACTTCAAAAACGGCTAAGATCACCCGTGTTGCTGTTTTCTTGAAAGCTGGAAGATCAAGAATTTTTATTATATTATAATATCAGTCGTGTCCCTCCATCAACTTAATATATTGAAAATACAGTATTTTGAAAAATTGGATTCCATTCGCAACGGCTTTTTTTTTCATTTGAAGTATTTTTCAAAAGTGTGCTGTACCCTTGCGTACACAGTGCAATGTGGATACTATACTCATTATAAAAGGTATTTCCTCCGATATAATAAAAAACAGCGTATAATGTATTCTATCTCATTCGCTTCCAGGCTAAATCCTTTACATGTATGTGCTTGTCTCCTTTTAGTGTCGCCTTCTCGTTTCATCGAGTTTATTGCACAACAAAAATAATAGAAGGAAATGGGTACTTACAGTTGTGCCCAGGCTTGACGGGGGGGTTAGGTGCCGCTTTGTGTACCTCGTTGCGATGATTCTATAAATGGTTTCCTTTGGCACATAAAAAAAAACATTAAAAGACACGCCACTTTGTTGTTTTTATATTTACATTTATTGCTAAGTTCCTTAATGTTTTCCGTTCCATTTTGAACCCTTTAAACTACACATTTATCATTCTTTTTCGTGTTTTTGTTTTTACATTTAATACTAAGTTCCTTAATGTTTTCTGTTCAATTTTAAACACATCAAACTACACTTTTATTATTCTTTTTCTTGTTTTTATTTTCAATTTAATGCGCGCACACGATCTTTAGACACCACGACACCTGTTTTAAGAACACACCAGGTTCTCTGCCCATTCGCGCCCATTTATACCGATCGCCCATTCCCGATCGTACACTCGTCCTCAATTTCTCATTTCCCCACCCACTAAATGCGTACAAACTATCGGGAACTTACTCAACAGTCAATGAACTCAGGGAGAATAGGAAAATTGCAAAGGAGAGAAGCTTGGTTAGGGGTGGATTTGGTTTGGTTTGCAACGAAAAGCGAAACCAAAAGGGTGACCACGTGACCTCGTCTGGAAGCTTGGGTAATGCTCGGAATGCAGAAGTACGAAATGCAACCTGAAAAGGGGAAATGGGGAGGGTTGAAAAGTATACTCATGTAGAGTTTTCAACGGATGGAAAACTATTCCCAAGCAGATAGCATATACTTTATAAAATTAAAGCGGAACTTTGGCTTGGGATCCATTTTTACATTGGAATTTGCAAAGGAATTTGAAGATGGACAAAACTGTTTCGCTATGTAGAAACAGCGTCATCTACACATATTTTGCTGTTGTTAAATAGCAGGATGAATTTTGAGGGTTTCAGGTACGGGAGTGGGTATGGGGGATATAGGGAATCGGTTTTTTTTTTTTTTTTTTTTGTTTAGATAAGAAGGCCGTGTTAATTTCGTTGATGCGGCGTTATGAGTGGACTATATTTTTTATTTCGTTCAATTCCGAATGTAGTGGGCTCCTTAGCTGGCCCTGTGCGCAAGTGGTATCCAATTGGATTGGGAGCGTTATGTTGTCTTTGTCGTTTTTTTATGTTGCAGTTTTGTAGAAACTTCGGTTGGCTGGCTATTAGAAACTTCCTGTAGATTTTCTGTGGTTGTCGGAACACGACTCCGACTCTTCTCAACAGACAATATTCGTGGACACGTTAAATCAGTTCACTTCCTGTGGTATCTCAATAGAATTTCTTTGTCGATTAAGGACTGATAAAAGTTCCAGAAAGTATACCCGCCTGTCACACGGGAGACCGGGGTTCGATTCCATGTCGGGGAGCCTCTGGCGCAAGACTAATGACCTTGCCCGGAAATAACAAATCATTATGGAAAATTTAACAAGCCTCAGGACTTGCTAAATTAGGCCAAGACCGGTTCCCGGTTGTAGTGCCGATGATGATGAAAAGTTCCAGAAAATAAATAACAGAGTCCGAATTTGCAGCTAAAAATATTTTATTCATTGAACTTGGGAAATTATAACTTAGCTATGTTTATTGGGTGAATCACTCAGGCTATGCTGACGGAAGCATACGCTTCCAGTAGGGCCACCCATGTCAGACAGACTAGCGAGGAGTAACACACAGATCTACGAGTACCACCCCTAATTCAGGGTGTTACGCGTCACCGTGTCCATTGGATGGTTTGCAGCCAGGGGTATATCGGCTGTATTATAACGACGCCTCTCTGCCACCGAGTCGAATCAGAACAGAAAGCAGACCTTACCATATCAAAGAGGGGCTCTGATGTGGCGGACTATTTGAAACCCCAAGACTCGTGGGATCAAAAATGGATAATCAATATACAAAAAACAATCCCACGAAAAACCCGGTAGGCGTAGGTGTGATGAGCCGACACTACCATAAGGGAACAAATCATCAAGAAAACACCGACTCGGCAAAAAGAAGACGCAGGGAAAAACGGAAAAATCGGGATATACCAGTCGGCACGTGGAATGTTTGAACGTTATACAAGCCAGGCCCGATACAGACGGTCGTAGAAAACGCGAAACAATATGAAATCGACATCGTCGCTCTTCAGGAAGTTCGACTCCCACATCAAGTAATCGAAACCAATGGGTTTCGGAACTGGCTTCATCATAAGCAAGAAGGTTACGCCCCATGTAAAAGATATGTAATCGATCGATGCTAAAAATACAGGGCCCATGGTACAATTATGCATTTATAAACGTACTCGCCCCAACAGAATCTAACGACGAAGAAACGAAGGACACGTTCTATGAGATCCTAGAGGAAGTATTTGATAGGATCTCATCATTCGATGTTAAAATCCTCCTCGGGGACCTCAATGCGAAAATTGGAAAGGAAGATATCTTCCAACTAACTATAGGTAAAGAAAGCCTACACGACGTTTCAAATGATAATGGAATTCCAATTATCACGTTCGCAGCGTCAAAAGATCTGGTAGTGAAAAGCACGATGTTCAAGCACAAGCAAATCCATAAAGCCACATGGATATCACCCGACGGCGTAACGCGTAACTAAATGGACCACTTCCTTATACAAAAGACACCACTCGAACATACTTGACGTAAGATCATATAGAGGAGCAGATTGCGACTCCGATCATCTTCTAGTGATGGGCAAAATTAGAAGTCGGCTCGCAGCAAACCCACATGGGTACTCACGGGACACGAGCAAAAAGTTCGGCATTGATAAACTAAAAGACCTACGTAAAAGAGCTGAATATCAAGACGAACTAACGAATAAATTTAACATCCTAGAGAATGGGAATCGTGAGGAAGAGGAAACCAATAATCTGAGCACTAAATGGGCATCGATCAGAGACACAACCAAACAAACAGCCCAAAAGGTATTAGGATATAAGAAAACAATTAAGTCCAAGCCTTGGTTTGACGATGAGTGCAGGGCAAAGATCGAACAACGTAAACGCCTGAGAGTGATCCACTTAGAAGGATATGATGAAGTCAACGCAGAAAGATACGCGACAATTCGGAAAGAGACAATGCGACTTTTCAAACGCAAAAAACGCGAATGGGATAAGACTCGGATCGAAAAAATACTAGAAAATGCCAGAGCAAATAATATCAGAGGTATGTATGCCGGCATAAATTCAATTAGAAATGGCTACCGAGGAAGAGCTAACATAATTCGAGACACAAACGGGTGTCTGGTGACAGAAACAAAAAATATCGTGACAACATGGAAGCAGTACTTTGAAAACCTGCTCAATGTGCGCACCCAACAACCACAAATAAACGCACCCGACGTACATACAGCCGAGCCTCAGATCCCAGAGCCCTTTTTCGACGAAGTTTTAGACGCAATAAACCGATTGAAAAATAACAAGGCTCCCGGAGTCGACTGCATACCGGCAGAGCTTGTGAACATGGAGGAGAGGCAACCGTTCGAAAGATCCACCAGCTCATCAAAACAATATGGGATAAGGAAGTCATTCCGGATGAATTGAAAACCGCAATAGTCATCCCCATTTTCAAAAAAGGCGACAGATCTGACTGCGAAAACTACAGAGGAATATCGTGGCTCCCAACCACATACAAAATACTAACAAATGTCATACTGACGAGAATCACACCGTACGCAGAAGAAATATTGGTAGTCTACCCATGCGGATTCCGTAGGAACCGGTCAACAAGCGACCAAATGTTCACAATAAGGGAACTACTGGAAAAGAAGTGGGAATACGGGGAGACGGTCACACCAACTGTTCGTTGACTTCAAAAAAGCCTACGAATCAGTCGCAAGGTAAAGACTCTTCCACATTGTGGTTGAGTTGGGAATCCCAAACAAATATGCTGCCCTCATTCAAATTTGTATGAATGTAAATAAAGGGCGAGTTAGAATAGAAAACCACTTCCCAGAACCATTTGAAATCCGCGACGGACTAAAACAAGGGGATGTCCTCTCACCATGTCTTTTTAACCTCGTCCTCAAGTATGTCATCAGAAAGATACAAGACGACAACATGGCCGGATCACCCCTGAACGGGGTCACACAATTGCTCGCATATGCGGATGACATCCCGTTTTGGGAGTCGAGTCGGTGAGGTCATGAACTTTCGGGTTCATGCAGGCCAATAAATAGAAATAGAATATGTTAATTGGGTAGTTCCTTGTTCTGCCTGCAATCAAACTCCAAATCCTTTTAATAAAACTTATCTTTTAGTGGCCAGTTGAATCTCTAGTTCCTTCTCTTGTGCACCGTAAACAATGTTGTTCGATATCACGTTTAATTTGTCTTTTGATCGTTAATTAAGATGATCGTAAATGGTTATACTAGGTTTATAACAGACATTTTTCGAAAACCTCCTCTGCACAAACGTCGTACAATCCTCACCATAACCTCTTTGTCTTTTTGTTCGATCCATTGTTTTTCCTAATTTTCTTTGTTCGATCAACCTTATCTTCGTGCCTCTTCTCTCCGGGGCTTTTGCTGTTGTTTTCGATCAAGAGCAGTACTGTTGTACTGTTCTCTTGAATTCGCTCCATTATCTCTTGTGTCACAGCTTGACGTAATCGAAACTGAGCTAATCGGTTGTGACATAAGCTAATACCTCGAGTGTAGAGGGTGGAAAATTATTTAAAACATGTTATCACGCTGGGAAACTCTCCCTTCGCTGGAGGGGTGGTTCTGGATCTATAGGTAATGCGTAGGTGAAGCAGGTTATAGTATTCTGCTACTTGTCGTTGTGTGGCGATATTAGTTTTATCTCCAATGGTGACTGCGTCCAATGTTCCAACGTTGTTTAATGCGACTTGTTGACTGCTTGAGAAATTCCACGGTGACTTTGCACAAAGAAGGGTCTCAACGGATCTAGCATGTTTCAAAGGATCATTTCTCCGCTTGATGTGACGGGAACGATGTTGATTGGTATATGTTGAAGGCGTGGCAGCGGTCCTTTCACCAGAACTGGACTTCACATGTTTCTTAAGGCCACCATCATTCTCGGTCGAGTTGAATCTGGCCTGTTTTATACCTTCGACTGGTATTTTTTGGTTTCGATGGGATGATACTAAGTTAGTATTTCCCGCGGAATGATTTTGAAGAAAGATTGACGAAGACGACAGAGTCTGAGACGCAAACGGCGACGGATTGGGTACTATTCTAACCGACGCGTTTGCAATACCCCATTACTTCTTATTGAATAAACCTTCACGCGAATTCAAGATACCACATGAGTTATTTGGAGAGAATGTTTTTGAATCAATTTCATTTCTCCTGACTCTAGTAGTACCGATAGTCGTAATAGTCGCTACGCACGTTACGCTATCACCTTCGTGTCCAGATCTTAGCCGGTGATTCAGTTGCCACTCATCCTCACCAATACCAATGCCGTTGCCGCTACCCACATCCTTGTTGTTAGCATTCGAAGTAAAAGCAAGTTCTTGTAATGTATGGAATTGCTGTTGATGCAGAAGATTTTGCTGCTGATCCACCTTATCAACACGATCAGTTGCTGACTGCTAGTTACTTGGCTGTGACGAACGTAGGTTAAGTAGCTGATAATGGGGTTGCTGAATGTCGGACCTCTTGGATGCCTTTCGCGTTCGCGGGTTCAGTTGATAGGTGTTGAGTTCGACCCGCGATGTCATCCATTCTCTCCGACTGCGTCTTCGGCGACTCCTGCGCTGAGATCGCGAAACCGACCTATTGCGAAGCCTTCGAGCTCGTGACGTTGAGCGAGTGCGAGCACTAATTAAGGTTCGGTAAGCCAGTGAGCATAAGTGCGTGTGCCTACACTGCGACTTCTTACGCGGATGGTGCTCGCATGTCCTCAACGTTGAACGATATCGGTCGAATTTGTAGCGCCTCGCGGTATAGATTTTGGATACCTCTGGTCGCAAAGGTATAGTCTTCGGTTGTTGAGACTCCAGTTGAGACAGTTTTGCTGGCCTATTGACGAGTGTTGTTTGAGCCGTCATTCGTCCTGAGGACGTCTCCTGATTCTGTGTAGAGTTGAACTCATCATATTTCTCCAAGCTTAACATCTGTGATGGTGTCAAGACCTTATCATTGTCCGATAAATTTATCTGGATGAAGTTGATGTTAGCCAATTCACTTGTTGCGTCTGAAGTTTTGTCCGGCACGACCATACGTACTCCGACCGTAGCACTTAAGTTGTCTTCAACCAACTTGGAATCGAGTCAGATTGACTTAGGACGTAGTCTCAGTGGGTGGTTATGCTGTGGTTAACTTGTTCGATTCCGCGTTGTACGTCCTTCTTGTCTAGCACTTGGTTGATCAATTGACTCAAATTCGATGGAAGGCTGTCAACCTTAGGTACTTGAAACCATCCTTATTTTTATCGTTAGCTGAAGTGAGGTCAACCTTGTAAAGCTATCTCAGTGTAGACTTATCATCGGGTGTTGTTGGAGGCATCGGTGCAGGATGTGTGGGTTCTGCTGTATGTGAAGTTATGATTGGGGCTGAGCCGTCACCAGTTGTTATGTTGATTCTTGTATGAGTGGTGCAACCTCTGGTGGCACCGTCGCCATTGTGAGCTCCATCTTGTAATGACCTCGGGCGGTCATGGGTACGAGAAATGGGAGGTAATACGTTTTTGGGCTGTCGCACTTTAGGCGTTTTGGAATTGAGTCTATGATTGTTGGCGGCTATCGGGAATCATGCTCAAAGCCGCGAACAGATATATCCGGTAAATGTTGTATAGTTCCCGGATCTCGACAAAAACGTCATTGACCAGAAGCTGTTTAGCCTTGTCATCAGTTTCGTTGATGGCATTCATGTTGACTGTAAATCCCATCTGGACGTTACGTTCCAGTGTGGCAATGCGTGCTTGGAACTAGCATCTAGAAGCTTTATCCTCTTTGGTTACTTGGTGGAATATCGCCTGGCCTCTGTTGGTCTGCCCTAGTAGGTCTATGAGAAGGTTACTCACCGTAGGATCGAAAATAGGAAATTACTATTACGAGTGTTGGGTTTAATCTATTTTGTCTCTGGTGGTAAGGTATCTCAGGGGCACAGATTCACCTAGATTACTAAACTGTCTCTTGTGTAACTCAATTAAATAAAACTCCATAACTAATCTTCTCCGTTTTATTTATCATTTGTTCGAACAAAGAAGAAAAACTAAAGCTGTACTTGGTACACTAATTCAAAGGTGGTTTAAACTCTTACAATTACTTATGATTTAATTAGGAATAAACGTTTGGGTATTAGTTGAATTTAACGCTTTACATGAAAATAATTTAATGCAGGCTAAACACTAGTATATTAATTGAATTTGCTGTTTAGAGTCTAGTAATTTAATGGTGCACTAAACATTGATGTATTAACTGAATTTAACGCATTAAATGAAATGATTTACTGCAGGCTGATCACTAGTATATTAAATGAATTTTCTGTTTAGAGTCTAATAATTTAATGGCAAAATATGAAAGCCCGTCTGTTGCGAGGTTTAGGATGAAATACTCCATAAATGAAACTGACGCTTTGTTGCAGGATTTAAATTCAATACTTTATAAATGAAACGCACGATTCGTTGCAGATTTAAATGAAAACGCACGATTCGTTGCAGATCGATCACTTGCTACACGACTCTTCAACGTATGACACACCAACTGAGAAATCTCCGATCCCCGCTTAAATCACAAAACCGTATCTGTGAAAACAAATAACAAAAAAGAAACATACATGATCGCGCGCATCTCCAGTCATCCATACCGAGCATCCCTCAGCAGACGAACCGTAGGACACGCAGGTGTCCATGTCCTCGAGCACTATACTCGTAAGAGTTTTATGACCGGACAACTTGCACACCATTGATGTAAACAACGCAGCGAATGATCGCTAAGGGTTGCTGCTGTGCTAGTCGCACAAAGGGACATCGGATGTTTATATGATGGCAACAGCGTACAGCGTTTATGCTGAACGTAAATCCCTCGCCATCGCATGGTGCTGCGTTGTTTTGGTTCTCATGGGGCAGCTAGGCATGGTACATACATTGCCTGTGGCTTGGTTTTGCAACAGAGATGCTCGCTGTAAAACAGAACCAGGAAAACGCATTCTGCACGTGCGCGATGATATTAGGCAGGAGGTATGTGCGCTCAACGTATTTCAGATTGCATTGGTTGTGTGATGATGCGACCGTTTCCTCTTCACGAGAGGATGGTGCATGTTAATGGGGACCAATGGTTAGGACAAGATCGTTAGCTATTGGCACCGGTTAAATTTCCTTGGTGTGCGTTGCATATTGGACAATCTCCCTCGAGAATTCATGTTATGCAACACACAGACGAACGATTCTTCGTTATAGGAAATTTTTGGTCTTGTCCCATAGAAATACGGTACCATGCGAAAACCAGGTTTCTGATTGTTTTGATACCCTGGTGATGGCACGCAAGCTACGTTCCTAGGTGCATTGTCTGCATGCCCGATGAATTCGGACAATGCCTCGTCACCCGGTTATGCCTTTCTTTTGGGTGCTACCACCCACAGGTGAAACGGGGCAGTGGCGTAGATTAAACCGTCACACGAGCACTTGCTCAGCCTTTTCCGCTGGTTTGGCTGCCTCGGATCGTAGACGATGTGGGGGTTCTGTATACCACATGGAGAACCAACCTACAATGCCAACCAATTTTGACCGCTAACAGCGCACCACCCTAACCCAACCTGTAATCCATTCCCAAACATGCAAAAACACATCCCAATATGCAACAGCATCCTTCCCCAAACCTGCAGTTGCATACATCCCCAACCTACTAAGAACCCATTGCATTTACACATTACATTTTCCCAAAATTACTTCGGTTAATTCTCTATCTAAATTATATCCCTTGCTTGCAATCAAGCAATTTCAATTTCCTCCGAAAATCATATCCTGTAATAAACGCATATTCAAATTTACAACCGAATACTCACCATCTCCACCAGCTACATCGAGCCGCACACATTTTCCCAAAAACAGCTTCGGCTAATATCTTATCTAAATTATATCCCTTGCTTGCATCTAAGCAATCCCAATTTCCCCCGAAAAACATTCCGGCTCACTTCTTGCTTAAACTATCTCCTCGCTTGTAACCAAGCAACATTTAGATCCCAGGAAAACCATTTCGGTTCCCATGCCACCTAAACCATGTAGAACCACACCAATTCCCTCTTATTGGCAAGCCACCACCATGATGCGTCCCCTTTTCACGAAACGACCAAGACCCTTGGCCACACTTGGCTATGGCTCCAAAACCAATTTCCCGGTACACACAACCAAAGAATCCAACTTAGCCTATACGGCAATGATTCTCCGGAACTAAATCCCCTATACAGGCATAGCAACCCTTTTCAAAGTTCCTAGTAAATGGCAGTGGTTTTATTTTAGCTATGACTCCACTGCCACGATGAGACGAACTTTTCCTCGCTAGTAATTAGTCAGTCGATATCCAACCACCACCGCGCGCATACACGCACACCTGCTTCCTAACCACCGCCCGGTCCGCACGCTCAGAGTCGAGTGTAAAAGTCGTTCCAAGTACGAATGCCCGCGCTTCCATATGTTCGTTTCTTTAATACACGTCCCAAATTAATTTCAACCGCGGGAAACAAACAGTGGGGCGATAAGAAATGTCATGATGATTAGTAGAATTAACTAGCGAATTGAACGCGACGAGTAGGACTGATATGTGAAATTAAATTCGTAATTAGTGATTACAATCGAACGCGACGGCTAGGACTGATTTGTGAAACTAAACGACTGTCTCTGTGTACGACATTCCGGCAACGCCCGAAGGTGTTCAGCTAAACGCATGTGCGTCATATACGTAAAATAAACGCCTTCCCTGTATCAACACGCTCTTTAAAAATTAAGAAAATGACCGAGAATCCATAGACCAAAAACCTTATTTCCCCCTTGGCAGAGACACACCAAACTTGTGTAGCGTTTGCCCTTTTCGCGGTCGCGAAGTGTTATTATTGTACATAGATCCTCTCTTGTAATATAAAGATTGATTTGAGAAAGAAGATAAGTGACAACATAAAAGGAACACAAACAGTATTTTTACAGTTACATAAAGAAAGCTTTACACAACCAAACTTCCCCGGTGCCTTTTGTTTACTTTTATTTTTGGTGCTCGAATTTCGGACGGCGGTTTTTGTGGAGGACTCGTTGGTGGGTGATAGCGAACCCGTGTCGTACGCTGGCACACATACCTCCTCACCCCCACAACGACACACATTTAAAGGTTATTTTATACTAAGGACTCGGCCTTGTCAGCCCAAGAAATGAAAGGGTATCGTTCTCTAGTCTAAGTCTATTGTTTTTCGGATTTAGATATACATGCGGGAAGCTATTTAGTTTGTGGTTTGTATGGAATTGAGAGTTTTGTTCGAGACTATGTATCGGGTTTTCCAATAGGGACTTGACAACTTTTTTTTTTAATTTGTGAACGCACCCTTTCGCGGTGGCCATATGAACGAAGTCGAGTTCCATTCATAAATGTTTTGATTGTACTTCAAGCCGATAATAAGGTTTTTGAAATATCTCAAATGGTTTGCTTTTTATTTAAAAAAAAGTTGCCAAGTCCCTATTGGAAAATCCGATATTTGGGTTTTTTTTTTTTTTTTTTCAATTCAATTCAATTTTTATTTGGTAGATAATTACATTTATGGTATATTTTACAACTAGTACTTAAGAGATTTAGGATAGCAATTCCTTTACAACTATAATCTTAAATCTATATAACGACAATAGCACAATTTTAATGAATAACAAATAATAAATTAAGGGAAAACTACAAGAAAAAACCCTTATTTGAATCTTAAGACTAATATTGCACGAGCTTCCGGTTATTTTATATAGTAATGACCTCGATATAATTTTCATAGCCAGAGTACATATGTAGTGATTTAGGATAACGCAAGACGGGAAACGAGAACATTGTCAGAAAAAGAACAATTGGCGAAGAAGTTTCGATTAATTTTGTCAATAAGGAACTCTACCGGTTTAACGTTAGCGTTTTCATGTAGTTCATGTGTCGAATAATGCCATGGCAAATTCAGCAACATTTTCAATATTTTATTTTGACACCTTTGCAATTTTATTTGTGTGTGCGACCACAATTACACCATACAGGGGCCCCGTACAGGAGTATAGCTTGAAAAATGGTTTTAAATATTATAATTTTATTTTCGATGCTATGCTTTGACTTTCTACACACTAATGGATACATAACTCTTACGACTTTGTTTATTTTGTCAATTGTGGTAGTGATGTGTTTTTGAAAGATGAGTTTTTTATCTAGAATAATACCTAGATATCTACAGTCTTCGGACCAATCGATATCAACTGCACACATACTGAGTTTAGTGCCATTTGGTAGGTAGCAGTGTTTCCTACATCTCGAAAACCAGACAGCTTGTGTTTTATTACCATTTATTTTTATTTTCCATTTCCTGTAATATACTGCTAGTTTGTCAAGAGCTGCTTGCAATGAGTTGTAGACATTAGTGAATAAGGCACCCGAAGAGAAAATGGCCGTATCATCGGCAAACATAGCTACCTGAATGCTTTCACCTAGACATGGTAAATCTGCGACAAACAATGTAAATAATATGGGACCAAGGACCGAGCCTTGGGGTACACCATAGTGGATTTGGTGCGTAGAGGATATGTCGGTTCCTATACTCACAACATATTTTCTCGAACGAAGAAAGCTCTGGATAATTTTGATAAGCGGCATTGGCAGCTTAAGCTTCAGTAGCTTATAAATCAAGGCATCATGCCATACCGTATCAAAGGCTTTTTCGATGTCTAGAAGAACAAGTCCCGTTGACTCCTTGTCGATGAATTTACCAGCTATGTGGTTTTTAATGCGCAAGACTTGGTGGATTGTGCTGTGACCACTACGGAAACCGAACTAAAAGTTTGGTAAGATGTTATTGTCTTCCACAAAACGATCAATCCTTTCCTTAATGATTTTTTCTAAGAGCTTACTTAGACAGCTAAGTAGACTAATAGGTCTGTAGCTTTCGGGGCTGTTCTTCGGTTTGCCGGGTTTCGGGATAGGTATTACTTTTGCTGTTTTCCAACAGTCCGGAAAATAACAATTCTTAAGACAAGCGTTAAAAATGAACGTTAAATAGTTACTTGCAGCAGGTGGAAGTGCTTTGATTAATTTGTTGTTAATATTATCGAGACCCGCAGCCTTTTTAGATTTCGATTTTTTTATCAATTCTTTAACTTTGCTGATATTAGTTGCGTAAGTGCTTTCAGCGGGTGTTTGAGAAAGTACATGGATAGTGTTAGCAACTTCAGCTTCAGTATACGCGTCGCTTAGATGCATAGATATGGAGTGGTTCTTACTAAACGTGTTAGGAAGTAGGTTCGATTTCTCTACTGAAGATATAAACAACTTGTCGTGAACTTTAAACGGAGGAATACTTGAACCTCTCTTTTTCATAATTTTTGATATTTTCCAGAACGGTTTGCTTGCTTTGTCAAGAAAGGAAAGGTGTTTATTCCAACGCTTGTTCCTATATGCTGAGATTTCTTTTTGATGATATTACTTAGACTTTTACATTAACTAGAAAGCAATCGATTCTATAACGAAGCCATTTTCTTCTTTCAGAGTTTCGTAGCCTAATCAGATGTAAGATATTTTTAGGAAGCGGTGCCTTATCAACTGGAGCAGTGGAACATTAAGGTATCGCAAGATCGGTCGCTCTATTGATAACAGAAACAAAATTGTTGCATAGGATATCAATGTGCTCGCTGCAGGTTATAGAATTTAGGCTGGTATCACCTAGAACCAGGTTCGTGTTTATATATGATTTATAACAATTCCAGTTGGCGGCGGAATAGTTGTGGTATAAACTGGTACGATTTACAACTACTGTATGATTCACTGTGAGGTTGATCGGAAGGTGGTCTGAACTTAACGGATTTAGAGTTAATGGTACTGTGCAGTAATTTGGTATATTAGTGATATATAGATCAAGAGTTGAGGGGTTCTTGTTAGCACTCGCAGGGATATAGGTGGGGAGAAGTGGATAAAGTATGGAAAAACTTGGGTTGGATTCAGCAACATCTAGTAAAATGTTACCCCAGCTGTTTGCCCTAAGACAATTCCACGACTGATGTCTGCAGTTTAGATCACCACCAATAATTACCTTGTTTCGAGTGTTGACTCTATACAATTTTTGCAGATCCCGCTTAAAGTAAGTAGATTTCTCAATGTTTCTATTTCCTCCAGGGAAATAGACCGAAAAAAGACTCACCTTGGAGTTGTCACTTAATGTTACATCTATACTAATTTCCTCAATTAACTTAAGGTGCAAGGAATGTTCTATACATTTTTTCACAACAAAGGCGACACCTCCACGACTAGCATGTACCCTGTCTAGGCGATAACAAATGTAATTTTGATGTGAGAAAGAAATGTCTTGTTTGAGCCAGGTTTCTGAAACAAGTGCAATGTCAATATTAAAATTTATCAAGAAACTAAAAAATTCATGCTTTTTGTTTTTGATGCCTCTCGCATTCCAAGTTATGATGTTGAGAGAGTTTCTTAACATGTTTTTTCCGAGTATATGTACTTAATAGCTAATGAAGTAATGACGTTAAATTGGTTAGCTTTAGTTTGACAAGCACTAAGCTTGGTTACAACTTCATTAAGAAGAGAGTTTATTTCGCTAAATGAGAACAGGTTATCATCAGTTAAAGTTTCTGACGGATTTTTCTTCGTCTGTGTCGTATCACTGTTGGAAGGTTGCTGGGTTTGATGGAGGCCAGAAGCCCAGGTGGATGGAGGAAGTGAAGGTTGACGCACAGATCGGGGTAGTGGAGGAAAATTATCAATGGATAATCGGTCGGGCACTGGCTGCTGTTTGTCACTCGGAGGCTGTAGGAAGGTTGTATTTCCTGTACCACGTCCGCGTGGGGATAATTTGCGGCGAATGTCTATGTACTGCTTTCGGCTTATGCATTCTGGATCGGTGGATTTATGTGGCCCACTACAATTTGCACACTTGATGACCTCATTCGTTTTGCAGTCGTATGTATTATGGTTTCCCCAACATATTGCACAGAAGCTATTTATATGACAATGCATCGAGCCGTGACCGAAGAGCTGGCAATTGTGACATTGTGTGACCTTACCTGGATTATGTTTTTTAAAGTCCTAGCGAACGATGGTTTTGAACAAGGTTGAGTAGTTCCGTTTTAGTTCGTTTAATTTAACAGTACCGCGTTGAATATAGACGATGTACAAGTAGTGTTTGTACAGGGCTTTTGTTGACGGATTTAATGTGATGGTTTTAACATCTAGGCACTTTAACCCGAGTGCAATTGTTTCATTTTTCACTACATCGTTGCTAATTAAGTCTAGTCCGGATAACACTACCTTTAATGGACGATTTTCCTTACGCGAGTGGGTGAAAAACTCACATTTTAACCGTAAGAGTTCGGTTCTGATTTTGTTGTATATGTCCATTGTTGGGGCACATATTTTTTGCCCAAGCGAAATGGTTTTGATTAAGTGTTTGTCTATCTTAATGTTGCTCAAAATATCACGCACTTTAGCACTAGTTGTTTTTAATACCACAATTGGCGGAACGGTTTCTTTAGGAAGTTCTGCGCACTGTTCGTCATTGGTCGGATCCATTTCAGGAGTCTTCCATCAGACTTTGAAGTGGTTGAAAAAAGTTAGTGTTTGAACACATTTTAGATTTTTCTAGAACTATATTGTTCACTTTTGAAAGTTTATCGGGAGGAGTTTGGCCTCCAATAACGGGGTCGTAACGCAACCGTTTGCGGTTAATTTTATTTAACACACGTGGCCCAGGGTTATAACACTTGTTCAAATTTTTGTATGCGGAAAACGAGGCAAAGAAAAAAAAAGTTAATGATAATTAAATTGTGAAAATTATTGTGAAAATAACGGTTGATTAAGATAAATAGCACGACCAAAACTGTGAGACAAATTGTCTGTTTGAAAGTCAGCCAGGTACTGATGATATATGCGTGTAATTATGTGTAGGGTTAGCTTCAGTTAAAAAATCTGTAGATTGTGCAGGGTTTACTACTCAGTCGGAATAGTTGAGTTGTGTCGTGTTGTGGAGATAAACATTCGACCGAAATATTTATTTGTGTTGTATAGAAATAAATATACGCTGACGAATGTTTATTTGGAATCTGCACAGTCTATCCTGTGGTGTGTAAGTAGGTGTCTGACACGACACGGATTCACTTAAAACACCCACAGATGGGAAGACAACTCACCAAACACACGAGAGAAGATAAGAAGGAAAAATGTCACAAATAAAAACACACAGCTATTGTTTGACACTTAACGTTCCTTTATTTTTGTAGCTTTTTGTTTTATTTTGATTAGTCCTCCGGATCGCAGCGGAACTCTTATTAGCTAACACAAATGTCATTAATTTTAGAGGAACACAATATATACAAAAATCTTTGTACTGGCACGACTTTAACAGTAGGCAACAATCGAGTCTGAATATAATTAGGTTTCTGCACATACACTATGTGATGACTCTTAAATGTCAATTATTTCATTGGGACTCTTTTTCATTTAACCGCGTCTATAACTTAATTCACTAACGATTTTTATTTAGTTACTAGCACATCGATTCTTACTAGATATTTGACACTTTCCGAAAACTTCACTTGCGACAAGTGACTAGAATAAAAAATGAGATACGTGGTTGATAACCGGCAGCGTGTGTGCGCACTCCGTGGGGGTGGGGATCTGACTCCTGGTGTAATGCATTGCAGGCATTATAAAGATACGAGATAGCGAAGATCGCCGAAGTGAGAAATGGGTATCTGTGTCTTAAATAAACAGAAACTCTATTTCGAGGGCCATAAATCTTTGACGACCTGCGCCTGTGAACGAAATAGGTTTTTCCTTTAAGATACACAAAAACGCTATTTCGTGTTTACTCAGGCGTTCATGATAATTCCGTTGTAGGCTATACATTCTGGTGACGATAGGTCAGCCGAAAATTTGGGTCTTGTTTACAAGATGGTGCCGGTACATGAGTATAATGGCGAGGAATTAGCCTTGCAGATGAGCAAGCGTACGTCTCACCCAGGGTGGCCATGGACCAGCGGTCGGTTAATAGGGTAAACACAGTGATGCTACAGAGTGTTTGTTTGTTAACAGGCCGGAGCATCGTTAGGCATGATCTGGGGTATGATTGTCTAACGTCAATCATATTAGTGCCCAAATCCCATGATCGGTAGATAACTGATAAAGGGAATTGGTCGCAACTGTAGCGAACCTTGGGATTGGGGCAATATTCACTCATGAACCGTAGCAAGAATACCGGCTACAGCTGTGTCAACAATTACGCTGGCCAGCGAGTATTTATCTTTTATAATTGCTGACAAGCCGAGCCGATTGTCTGGCACGGTTCATGTAATATGAATGAAATAACTTGTTTGATGTGCATGCCTGCTGGGGTTTTACTTTCAGGTGAAAGTTATTTGAAAGAAAGCTTACACTGCTCGATTGCAGGTAAGTATAGTGGTTTATGGAGTGAGGGAAAGGTATGTTGTTTTAAAGAAATGGATGGTTCTTTAGGAAGGTTTTAAAGAACCGCCACAATCCCACTGATATAGTTTATTATGCGAGTAGTGAGTGCATTCCACTGGAGTATGGTGATACACATCACATCGAAATAAATAACTACGAACGTCACTCTGTTTTTTCTTATTATGCTCCACCAATCCATAATACATAATTATGTAACAAGTTTCAAATCACAACGATGCTGAAGGTTCACTTCAAAAAAAAAAAAAACACAATTAAGAAAAAGTTCAAATGAAAAACTTATTTGGAAAACAAAAAACTGAAAAGAAAATAAGTTCAAATATCCCTAAACATTCTTAATAAGCTTCCCTTTGCCTGGCTTTACATCATATTTGAAACATATGCTTTTTTATAAAATTTCATCCTAATTATTTTCGTTTGCAAGCTGTGTAAAACAAAACCAAAAAGTATTGTCAAACCGCTTAACAATTTTAAATATTAAGTGTAAATTAGATGAAAAGATTTATATTTAACAGGCAAATATGGAAACCATCCAATTTACGGATATGCTAAATAGTCTAAGTAGTTGGTTAATCAAGTTCACACATCGGCGTTAATGATATTAAATCTTTTGTCCGGATGTCGCTGCTTGATTGCACTTGAAAGACATTTGCTTGATTCATTTTAAATTCGTTAACGACATAAGAATTTATGACCAGCAGCAGCAAAAACCCTCAGGCATACAGTCATTGTTTTGTTATTAATTTGGTTTGTTGGTGCTATTAAATCATAAAGTTATTTAAAGAGTTTATACCAGCAATCATATGTCATTAATTTTTATTTCGATTGAAGTGGTTATTACAAGACATTGGGGATTCACTGAACTTCAAACTAAATCTTATTGGATAAGTTGTTTATGATTCGACTCTTTATTGCCAGTTTATTATTATATAAATGTAACTTGTAAAGTGTCCAATTAGTTAGGTCATAAGAAAACTAGTTTTCCACAAATCCTAGACTGGAAAGAGATAAATGTGAGATACGTAATCAAGATTTATGTTATTATTATTGCTTGTGAGGTTTGAATACTATTACTAATGGAACATTAAGTAGCAGAGCGGTTCCCGAATGGGTAGAAAATTATCGAAACTCATCTGGTGGTCTGCGCTGTAAAAAAGAAATCCAAATTGCAAATTTGGTTTTGATTTCATATTGGTCCGGATGAGACTTCAATTAAAAATATTTATAATATTTTTCTGTATATACAAATTCACTGGGACATTGACTATAGATGGCTATTTTAAAATACTAAAGAGCATGATGTACATAAATTTGAAACTTAAACTTTATAAGGTTGTGCTTTTACCTAAAGTAACGTTTATCAAGTAACAACTCCTATTTATAAATCTTTTGGTCACCTTTTTTGTAACCTGAAGATTAATTTCCCACAGACTTCAAGTAAAAAGAGAAATTATGAGAGTTTTATCTGTCCACCTAGGTACCAGATCCATTATTTACCTATCTATTTGAGTATCTCTCTATCTAAGTAGTTATTTATATATTCCGAGGCTATTGTGAGTCAGAAGCGCTTGGCCTTCCTCTCAAGATCCCCTTTTCTACAATATGGAGACTATTTGTTCATTATAAATAATTACTTATGACTAGGCAAAATCCCTCAAATCTATTATATCTGTTTTCTTATTTTAATAAGTTTATCGACGCTTTGAATTAGAACTACCTACCAATATTTGTTTTCATCTCTTCTGAGTTTTTAATCATATCTTTGCTTTATTGCATTTTTATCCCACTTTAGATTGCTGGATTACGATTATTTTAATTTTATTATAGAGAAAAGAGGTATGTATTTTGCGGATCGCAAAAAGCTTTGCTTTGGGACCTTCAATAAGTTCCTGCTGATTTTTTATAAGAATTCATCTTTTATTTTAAAAAGTCATAAAAAGCATCTCAACTATAGTATTGTTGCCCGTTGTTAGTTACTGCTTTTTCATATCTTTTAGTCAGCATTTGAATTCTACGTCGAAAAAACCACACGTCTTTTGAGGCTATTCTAGAATCGACCCATTTATGGGCATCTTTGTAAGAATGGAATGGTCGGGCGGAATGCCATCCTGAGTAGTGCTAGGCCTTTAAGCGTTTTGAAGTAGGTGTACCTTCATGGTGTTTTGCGACAGTAGTAAAAAGAATGTGATTCGGAACAACGTGATGGCGGTTAGAATTGCAGTAAAAGATAGAATCAAAGTATAAGACCACTCCCGAATGTTGGAGATTGATTGTTATTTTCAACAACTCTTTACTGATCTCGAATGACGATCTTAAATACTATATGATAGTAAATGGCGATGGTAATTTACTATCAATTTTCTTTTGGTGCTCTTTACTATGGATTTTGCGTGTCCGGGTGTATGCCGTGTGTCGTGTCTGTTTGAGTCACCACATTTTCTTTTCCGGACTGAATACAAAAAGATTACAAGACTCTTGCGTAGAGATAGCTTGCTACTGCCTTCTTTTAAGCAAGTGGAACTTATGATACTCGTTCAACAGAATCAAGCTTAAGTTTATAACTACTTGACAAAATATAAGTGTTTACAGTGCCAATTGGCCAGATTCCGCATTATTCCAAGGCCTTTCTTGTTGACAGTATATTGAACATTTCGCTCAGATGCCATTCGCAGCTAAGCTTATTTCTGCCATTTCTGTTGAAATACTTGCAAACGAATGATGACTGATCGATATTTTTGGGTACTTAGATCAATGTAATTCACATGTTTGTATTGTTTTTTTTCATTACCATGCGTGTGACAATGTCATCTTTAGATCGTGTCAAATACAAGCATTTTTGGAGTAAAAGACTGTATGCTATTGTTAACCGGAATGTTCTACTCTTATAAAGTCACTAACTTTTAATTTAAACAGGGTATCTTTATATGTGAGGTCGATGTCGAAGAAGGGATCTTATCAGAAGGTATCGCGGTAAGCCAATAAAAGTCAAAGTGTGATGTAGTGAGCAGAGCTCCATCATGATATATCGGAATAAACTGTCAAAAGTCACTACTGCAGTGTGCAGTCTATGTGCAGCTTATCAGCTTGTGCTTTGTTTCTGAATGACCGGGTTACTACCTTCACTGCATCGTGTAATTTATAATAGCATAGTAAGAAATATCTTAATGCAATGTGTGGGTTGGTTAAAAAAACAACAACGTATATCTATTCGGTCCCGGTTAGATTAGTAAGTGGTATTTAAATGCACTGCATGGAATCAGATGTGACTTGGTGTCAATCTCATCGGAGCAAAAACAAATGTGAGCCCCTTAAATAGTAGCATCTTCGTTTAGATACCCGATTCAAAGATGGGTATAAAAAATGACGTTTGTGATTTCAATATCAAGGGTACGTGAAGGCCATACCCGTTCTATTGGAACTCGGATAGTTACATCCAAATGTGCCAATCAGATGATACTAAGAACTACTTATTTAAGCTGAAGATTTTCTCTTGGGTAGAGTTTTTAAAAGAACCTGGTTCCTAGCTTTATCGAAAACTCAACTAAGTGGGTTTTATAAAGTTGCAATTTCCTGGTCCTTTTTTTTTATTCCCCTTGAAGTTTAACTGTGAATTGTGGAACGTATCTACAAGAATTTAAGAATATTCCCGTTAATTAACATATTTTGCGAAATGGATGTGAGAGACAATAATGCTTCTGGGGGGAGGAGTTTTAGCAACAAAGCAAAACATTGGAAACCAGGTAAAACAACTTAAATTAAAATATCACAAAAGTAAATCATAACCAGTTGAAGGCAAGATTCATAGATAGTAAAATATAGGTATAGCGTTTGCGATGATAGTGAAGAACGTGTGATTCGAACTGACGCTATGACAGTTAGAATCACTAAAAATTCACATAACCAAAAATTCACGTAACACATCAGGCTACTGGCCGTGTGTACGAATTCGATTTCTAAACTCAAGTACACTCAACTGATGTAGGATTGTTATGTTATCGTTATGGTATACGGCTCTGATGCATTTTTCTTATTCGATTTTCGTTCGGTGTTCTTCACTATTTCCTTGTGTATTGTGTGTGTATCTGTTAGAAACGCCACATACGTATTTCCGATTGAAGACGCACATATTGTACCCAAATGAAGGTGTGGGGAGGAAGTATTGTACCAGCATGGGTACCTCAGCCAGTGAATTTGGCTCTCTTAAATTAAGGGTGCAATTCCTGTTCCGAGAGAGACGTAAAGTCTCTCTTTTGGGTAGCCAAGAGATCTCATACAGAAGATCACCACAGTACACTAGTGTGTGTGGACGTCGGTTCTTTTCATAGATCGAAGCTATGATGCAGAACCTGATACAGAAAGAACGGGAAAGGGATCATCAGATCTTTGATCCCAGATTACTGGGAAACGGATCCAAAACTAAGTAGGATAAAAGAGATTTATGACCTGTGAGTTCAACTGAGTAATAAAATTGCAACTCATTAAATGGTAGACGTATTTGCGATACGTTTTGGTGATTGAATTGTTTGTGTATCGCCGGAATGCCTGTTGTTAGTCAGCGATCTTTGTTCGCGCTTTTGTGCATTGGTAAGGGATTAGTCTCAACGGAGATGGTGCTAATTACATGCATCTGCGTTAGACCGTTTATCGCTGGCTGAAAGGGGCCGCCAGCCGATGTGTGTGTAGATAGTTTTTTGTACACCATCGAGGCTGGGAAAATAGGCGGCGCAATATTTATGATCCCTGTCATGATGGTTTCATTATATGTAAACCAAATCATCTTATTTTCAGGTTCTTGGTTTGAGATTCCTGATAAGGTAAGAAAGAAATCTTACAGAGAATTGGTATTTTAAGAGAATGCATGAAATTGGTATTTTAAGAGAATGCATGAAAGGTAATAATAGATTTGATCTCTTAAATGCGTCAAGCATTTCAGGTGCTTAATGCGGTTGCATTGGCGAAAACTTATGCGTCTTGGGGTGAATTATTATTAACCTTTCAAGAATTAATTGAATTATTAACCTTTCAAGAGTTTGATTTGGACATAGAAGCATAGTTACCACTTTTGAATAATCGACTTTCCAAGAGTACGGTGTGAAGGGTGTATTTGACTCGGAGTTTAAAGTCTAATTTTCAATTCAAATATTTATTTTGTTAATCCAATCATTATGTTATAATTATAGGCATAATTCCACTTCTAGCAGGACCTTTATTATACATCGTCGGTGCTTTTGTGTGGTGGAACTTTAGGGGGCTATCGTCCCACTTATTAGCTTAGGTTTGTGCTGAATACAGTTGAGTTAAAAAGATTGGGGGCGTAAGCCGAGCCAGAGGGAATCTGGTGACTGAATAAGATATGTGACAGCATTCTGCGTTCTTTCAGGGTTTTCAGGTCAATTAATTTGGGGCGGTTGGTGTAACGGAACAGGATCAGACAATGTTCAATTGACGGCGAGTGCAACGTAGGAAACGAAGTTGAATACTCTTGATTCTGCGAATGCCACTCGGCTGGTAGGCGGACCATACCTGACGAGTAAATTGGGACAGTGGACGGACAAAGAAAATGTAGAGGGATCGGGTGTCAAAGGGGCTGGAGAATTCTTTAGACGACCTTTTTACAAACCCGAGGGTTGAGTTGCCTTTAAATAGTTTACTACAGGGAGACTTCAACAAGGTGCAGCGCTATTGCGACGACTGGAAACTTAAGATCAACTTCCAGAAATGTGAAGCTATCGTATTTAGAACCCCATTATATAAAGCTACAAACGACACGCGGAAAAACTGGTGAAAGCTAGTTATCGTGGGATGGCACGGAGATAAACTGAAAACCAAGAGTTTAGTTAAATACCTTGGCATCTGGCTTGGTCAAAGCGAGGAAAACTTTTGCTATGACAAGGAGGCTATTTCACAGTAGCCAACTTGACAACAGGGTAAAAGTCATATGCTACATGACGCTAATCAGGCCAATGCTCATATATGGCTGCCCAGTATGGTTTAACATAGGTCCTAATTTGATGGAAAATATTCGGGTGTTCGAAAGGAAGTGTCTCAGAAGTTGTCTCAAATTATATCGAACACCGGAATTACAAAAAGTATTACTCAAATAAGACTTTATATAATGAAGCCTGCATAAATAGGGTGGATAATTTTATGATCAAATTAATTAAAGGACATATTTCGAGAGCAATAAGCTCTTCCAATGACCGAATTTTCGGGGCTTATTATCCAAACACTGTGTACTATGAGAGCGTGTGTCGCAACGGCTTTGTTCCACCAGATGCTTTCCTTGATTTGGACATGAAAGGGCTTATACAGGATAGATCCGGAATAACGCTGGTCTATCATGTAAGTATATCCTCGGTAGACAGGCGATTGTGCTACGACTGGGAAGTCACGCGCACCGAAGAAGAGCTGTGGGGGTAGAAGTTAGTGTGCCAGACAGGGGTGTATCACCCACCAACGATTTCTTCTCCATTGTTGTCACCAATAGTTCCAGCACCAAAACGAAAGAAATGAAATGCACTGATGTAGTTTAATTAGTTGTTATCGTTCTTTATTGTTCATTCGAATTTACACTTTTAACAAATAGATGCAAGGTGGACGTGTCAAATTAATATCTCGTCTTTTCGCCAAATAAGTAATTGTAACCAGTCTATTTTAAAAGGGCAACGCGTTTCTCTTTCTCGATTGACTAACGGGACACTACGTTCGTCTGACAACACTTCCCTTTTACTTCTCACTCGAGCGTGTGCGCCAGCGTGCACACGCTGCGGTAGTTGGATAACGACTCACTGAAAAAGGGATGAAGATGGGTAATTTAATTTTTGCACACAGGACAACCAATAGAGATCATACTTCTGCTCTCTCATTGCCACGCCCGTCGATGTGTGGTGAATACATCGGTTAATTCTATAGTCGACGAACATGGGAGATTTAAATATTTAGATAATAAAGAAAATAAAAAAATGTTGTCAAAATGAAAAAAAAATGAAAAAGGGATTAAATTGGAGTGAAGAATTTAAATGGCGCATATTTTAGCAGATGTGCATTTATTTTCCTAATATATTAAGTAAATTTTTAATCTACGCTTCTCATTTAGTTTTTTTTAAAAATGTCCAATAGATTGATTTGGATAATATTTATCTGTTAAACATATGTTATATTTTCAAATATTTACCGATATCGTTGTTCGCCTAAAAATACATGGCGGATTGAAGAACATATGTTATAAATTCTACCAAGTAAAGATCGTAAACGATTACATTTTTGACATGCTAAAATAAATGTTTATTTATCGAAGGTGTGAACATCCTCAATTGTTTCGATAGGTGTGACTTTATTGGTAGCACATTTATTTCCTAATCTGAACTCCGACGCTTATAAGAGCTAGTGCTTCAGATTTATTTTTAGCTTTTGATATATCTGAAGAAACAAGTCGCGATAAAATGTTCGTGACAGACAAACTAATAAAAAGCAAAACAGATAACTTGTTTTAACAGACTCGAGGCTTTCGGATTAATATACAGAGATTCAAGTCGGGGGAATTATTTTCATCTCAGACTTTGTGCAAAAAACAAGTGATTAGCGGTTAGGTGCGACTTAGACTGCTCTTCTAGACTATAGAGAAAAATATGAGTAAATCGAGCGCGTGTGATGAAGATGCTAGCAAATTTTCATGTGACTTAGATCAATTATCTAAGCTCGATCACATTTTCTGGAATCCTAATGTCTACCGCAAGAATCTTCGCAAAATGTCTCTCGGGGCGTTACATTCGCCGGGATCGCTTTCTGTAAAGAAGAACCAACGGGTGCACTATAAGGAGCACGACGGTAATATCATAATGTGCGTTTAGATGTTGTTGAGGTGATTTTTACCTGTGAAAATGGTGTTTGAATTTTGTGGTTAAAAAAAAATTTCTGACTGTGATTCGGTTAAAGATAAAAGCCTTGTCGATGTAGAAATGTAAACGCCTGATGAGTATTGTATTGACAATTGTCTGATTATGTTTCTTGGTGACCGGGTTATCTAATCGTTTAACGGAAATATTGTTTAATTATTCATCTATAAATACATTTGTTTTGGTTAAGGCCTGTATCGGTCGAATCCTTGATATTCCTTTGGATAATGGAGATTCCAAAAATAGTGGTGTACGTGTGTGATGAGAGGTGCTGAGGCCTTATTATGTCACTGTGTTTATGTTTTTTGTGTTTTTAATAATTTTGCTTACTTAGTGTTTTGATAGAA
This sequence comes from Microdon myrmicae, assembly GCA_963931805.1. Classification (NCBI taxonomy): domain Eukaryota; kingdom Metazoa; phylum Arthropoda; class Insecta; order Diptera; family Syrphidae; genus Microdon; species Microdon myrmicae. The sequence continues at coordinate 54,213,803 of OZ007502.1, read as the reverse complement.
CGCATCTGGTTTTGTAAGTTGTGTTCTTAAACCATGTTAATTGTGCTAATTACACTCAATGCTATCTAATTGCGCTGCAGTCGGCTTTCTTCTCAGTGTTTCGTATGGTGTTTTATACATAGTGTATTACTTGGTTTTTGAATTTAAACTTGAGCGGCTTCGAGGTGGATATAATATTTATCTAGCTTTTGGGATTTGCATTTGAATTTCATGCAAATGATGTAGAGTGAATTGTAAATGCGGTTTCACACCTTTATCCAAAATATGTGCGGTGTGAAAAGAGGGAGAAATTACAGTTTTTGTCATTTACACTGAGTTAAGACAGAGAGAGATTTCGTTGCCTTTTGACGGAAATTACTTTACAATTGACATATATCACCCATCATCCTTGAATTTGTTGCTTTTTGTATATCTGTTATAGCCTTAAGATACGATTATATTTAAACAACCATCTCGTAACCTATTTTAAACTTGATCAGGTTATTGTATCAAGATTATATTTTAGTTCTGAGATTTTGAGATGTGTACGTTTTCAAAGGTATTGGCTGCCGTACCCGGTTTACATTCCTGGTTTAACTTGAAATTAACCTGTCTCAGTAGTACAGTGGTATTGAGGAGGGCGAAACTCGAATGGATTTGTTGGCACAATTGTAGTACAATATACATTCTTATAATGTTGTGAGATGTTGTTGAACTTAGAATCAATTTGAAGAGTTTGTTGGCATTGATCTTGAACGTCAAGTAATTTTTATACCAGATTTTTTAAGATACACTCTTTATTGATAATGTGTTTATTGAACACATATCATCATCATCATCGGCACTACAATCGGGATCCGGTCTTGACCTTATTTAAGAAGCCTGAAGCTTGTTAAATTTTCCATAATAATTTGTTTTTCCGGTCAAGGTTATTAGCCTTGCGCCAAATTGAACACATATACATTATATAAAAAAATCTTCCTCTGATGACAAAAAAATCCGCTCCATCTGAAGATCATTAAAACTGTTACGCATGACAAAATAATTTTGTCCTGCTACCGGAGCTCAACAATTACATACATGGTGGCTCAATTAAAGTGGCAACTTGTCAAAACGGCATAATTTTTTACTTTTTTACAAATTTTATTGAAGTAAATCAAAAAAACTCAAGAACTCCAGTAGTTTTGCTTCCGGTGACCGTGGAAGCTATTGCGTATTCAAAACGAAGTATCATCATCATCATCGGCACCACAACCGGGAGCCGGTCTTGGCCTTATTTAACAAATCCTGAGTCTTGTTAAATTTTCCATAATGATTTTTTTTCCGGGCAAGGTTATTATTCTTGCGCTAGAGGTTCCTTGACGAGGAATCGAACCCCGGTCTCCCGCGTGACAGGCGGGTATACTAACCACTATACTATCGAGGAGTTTTGTATCCATTCTTGGTTGACCCATGCTTTCTGTGATGGTACTGAATTTTTTTTTAAAATGTCCACTCTCTTTTACTGGATTGTTTGGTTGCCCACGGCTTCAGAGGACCTTCCAAAACTGTTTCTCGTATGACATTTTTGTTAGTTAGACACGACCATTTTGTTTGTTCATACATTGTTGAGTTGGCAGATTTTTTTCATAGGAGAAAATGATGTTTAGAAATTATCCATTGTCGACTAAGCGCAGCAGCTCCTTTGCTTTATAGAGCCGAACCCTTTTTTGCGCGTCAGCGAGAATTTGCCTTTTTTGTGTAGTTGTAAGGCTTTGCTTTGAGCACATTCTTTTATTATTCATTGTATTATGGTTTTCGACATCTGCAGTCCATGGGCCATTCGTTTGCCGTTACGACGCGGATTTTGCTTTTGTCAAACCACGGTTTATCAGATGAACTTCGTTTGATGGAATGTGGAATGTAGATCTCCATTCCGAGAAGAATAATTTCTGTCACCGACTCCGCACAAGCGTTAACACCGGCGTCTCCTCCGACCATGGAAAGGATGCGAAGAAATCTCGCAAATCGTCCCAGTTATCAGCCCCTTACTTCCATACATGGTGAAGCTGCTTAGGTCGGTTATTCGCTTGAAATGGAAGTGCTTGCGCGCAGATACCAAGCAGTGATCTGAGTTTCTCCGTGGCGCAGAAACCTCTACGGTATAAATACTCGGTTCGGATGTCAAAAATAGATCCAGGGTGTTCGCATAATCGCCTCGGGTATCAGGCACACGCGTTGGTTCCTCCACGAGTTGAGTCAAGTTGTGGCTAACAGCTAACACACATCTCCGCCAGCCCCCCAGCTTCGTCGATTCTGTTAGAATGTACCAACCAGACGGGATTGTGCACATTAAAATTACCAAGGACGACAATATTAGAAGCCGGTTGGTTGATCTGTATTCAGTCGACAGTACGTGAAAGATATTTGAAAAGTGTCGCCGGTCGATCGTCATTCGGGGAGCGGTAAAGACAATAAAGAAATTTAACAAAATTCCTCAGCACGACCCTCAACCATATGATGTCCATGTTATTGGCTTCCAACGCCTCCATCTTATGGCAAGCCAGATCGGACCGTGCGAAGACGCAGACTCCGTCCTCGAATGCAAGTCGTATCCTGAGCAACGAAGATATGTCGAATCAGTTGACGAATCGACCTGGGTCTCAGTTAGGGAAGGATATCAGGTTTTGCTTTTTGTAAATGTTGGTGGACGGCGTTTACATTCGTATTGGTGAAACCGATGCCCCTGATGTAACGAAATGCCGTTAGCAGTCGAGCGTGGGGAGAGCCTTGAGAGCGAGCCCAATTATGCGATGACGAACCTCTTAGAGTTCAGTTATTTATCATAATATCTGCATGATGTTACCGCTGACATAGTGGGGGTTTTTTAAAGCTTACCTGGAGAACCTCCATATTTGCACTTCAATCCCCTCGCATACCTGAAATATTTCCTTTCTCAAGGACATTTAATGCATTCAACGCATTATCTAAAAATCCCTAGAAAGAATTCTCCCAGCATTCACGCATTTAATGCGTTATTCAAATTCTCTGAACGAATTCTTTAAAGTACTGCGATATTGTTTGCTTGACCTTCTATGGAAAGACCTACGGTGCGTTTTATATCCCATTGTAATAACTGTGCAGGTGTCTATTGATTACAATTTAGCCATGCAGGTGTGGTACATTGTTAAAAGAATGGGGCTTACGTATCTGAGGACAACGTGGGCATAGGGCACCAGGTATGGACCCCTTCAGGTGGTTTTCTGAATGTTCGCAGAATCTGCGCAATATTTAGTAGCAACTTAAGCTAAGGTACTTTTGATTGGTCTGTAAGAACCCTTAAGTTCATGACTTCACTAACTCGACCCGTTTAAGACGGCCGGACATGCAAGGAGAATGTTTCAACTCGTACATAAGCTGTGATTGGTACGGTAAGGCTTTGATATGCGGTGCCGATGATTTTTTCCATTTTGGTTTTGGAACTATATCTTTCACCAGAAATGCCCATGCGTAATATGTTAGACCTGCCAAAAGCTTCTTAAGCATGAAAGTGCTACCATAAAGCCTTTTACATGGAGATTCTTAAACATAAAAATGCTTTCTATGTAAGCTTGTGGCGTTTCTAACAGCACACACTCTCCCACAGGTAAATAAGATTTTACTACTACGGTCCCGACTTCTACACAGAGTACCAGTTCACTCATCTGCTCCGACGTCCTCTCGATCCTTCGCTTCTCGCTCCGTCGTTCGCACACGAAGATGATCGTAATAAAGGTACTAAGGAGGGAGTGGGGTGGCGTTTCTAACAGATACACATACAATACACAAGGCAATAAATAGTGAAAGAACACGGAAGGAAATTCGAATAAGAAAAGCATCAGGGCCGTATAACATAGCGATAACATAACAATTCCACATCAGGGGAGTGTACTTGAGTTTAGAAATCGAATTCGTAAACGCGGCAGTGGCCTGATGTGTTGAGCATTGTTTCAATTTTTAGTGATTCTAACCCCCATAGCGTCAGTTCGAATCACACGTTTTTCACTATCGTCGCAATACGCTATAAGCTCTCACATGGAGGTTTTTCAATCTAAAATTTCTCCCACAGATTTTCTTATAGGAAAATTTTCGGAGAAGGGATTTCTTCTCAGGGAGATTTTCAGGCAGTGGTTCTTAAAGATGAAATTTCTGAATGAAGGTTTTTCCTAAGGAGTTTCTCCAATAGGAAATTGGAGTGAAGTGAAGAACGTGATTTGAACCTTCGTGAGACCAAAACAACGATGCAACAGACCATGGCTGCATGTGTGCGAGAATTCTCACTGCATAAGTTGTGATTGCTGTGGCAATATTCTGGTATGTGGCGCTGATGAATTTTTGGATTGGTGGTGTTTTTCACTATACTTCGTGTGCGTAACCCATTGGAATAGTCACATGCGCTTTTATCGATGTCCTCAAATGTGAATTCGCTCCTAGGCAGATTCTCAAATGGAAGTTTCCAAACTTGAAATTCTTTCCTATGGGAGTACCTAAGCAGAATGTAGGTTCTCACAAGAAGCTCGCCAAACAGAAAGCTGCCCTCCATTTCGTCTTTTAGTGAAGTGCCTACGGATTCCCTCTTATGAAAGTACTCAAGCTATATGTTGCCTCCTATGAAGATTCGGATATTTAGTTTGTAAAATACAAAATTAATCCTACAGAGGCTCTCTATATGGAGAGCCTCTGAAGCACAGTACCCTCCCCGTTTGTAGGAATGTGGGTAAGGAGAATCTATATACTCGAGCTTATCTTTGCGGGAAATTTCCTTCAGAGTCCATTGGCCTTCAGGAGTGTAATAGTAAATCTTGGTTTGTTGTATTCGACTGGTGCCTATCTATATATCTGTCTTACGGTTGCCCTGTTTTAACGTGATGGAATCTCCTTGATGAATACCTATGGTGTTCCTCAAAGCTTCCTTCGCGGTTATCTCTTCTGGAGTTTGTGCCGATTTCACTCCGTTCATTGGTAGCTGTCACACAGAAAACGTTTTTAGTTGCACTGTTGATGGTTTTCAGCGTTCAGATAGGAACACGGTAGCCATTGAACTACAAACTTTACTCTTTTAGTTCACACAGACTTTATTGTTATCCACATTTTATTACTGCATTCTAGTTTTAGTTTTCAACTCAGACTTTTCCATATTTTATCCCCGACTCTCACGACTGTCTACAATGACCCCACAAACACAACTTATAAACGATCTGCCAATACGACTTCTTCATTTCCTTGTTTTAATTCAGTTCAACTTTGTTTTGTTCGCGTCGCATTTTTCTTGCTATTCTTGTGCATCTCACAAAAAATCCTTTTTTCGATTTTTTTGTTATGTTAGCGATGTTTGATCCTTCGATTTGTTTGTTTTACGTCGGATCGTAAATGCCATATTTTGTTGTACATCTCTTCAGACTTCAAGCAATTTTAGTAACGGGGCATTGTTACCATGAGGTTTTGGGTAACTGTATATTGAAGGACAAGGGTGCCAAAGATATTTTTGTAAATCTTAGTGGGCTTGTTTGTTCCAGGTGTATTTATTCATAGGCGGTGTCGTTTCTTCTATTCAGGATAGCGTTTAATGAAAGCGGCGCCACCAGGGGGCTTTCTTCCCAGATATTTGTCTGGTATCTGTTTTTTCTATTGCTGTGGCATTTTCAATTTGTAGGTTGATAGCTTTCTAGCCTTGTTGCCAAACGTTTATTTACTCTTGGGCAGTGTCGTTTGTTCCGCTTAGGACATGTTTCTTGAAACAGGATTTAATGAATTTATGCCATATTTCTTTCCAGATGTTTGTGTGAGCCCAACAGTTTTATTGATTAAAAATTAAACAATTAAACAATTTGTCATTAATTAACCCAAGGGAATTCACAATAAGTGATTTTTAGCATAATGGGGCTTGACTCCCGTAGACACATGTACTGTTTACAGTTCTCTTTGAACACTTGCAGGTTGTAACGCTTCGAGAACATCTGCGCGGGGAGGGAATTCCATATCTTTCCCGCTCTGTAACGGAACGAGTTCTGATGCAGGGATGTTCGCGCCGTCGGGAATCTAAACCGAATTGCGCGGAACAATACGACGAATCTACGAAGAACAGTACCCGTAATAATATTTTTAAAACAGACAGAGGTCGGCTACGTGCTTTCGATGTGACAGCGACTGTAGTCCGATGTCAGCGCCGTGTCACAGACCGAGGGTATATTTAGGAGCAGACCTCCAAATGTGAGATCAATATTCGAGCACGGGTCTAATTTGGGATTTATAAAGGAGAACAAGTTGAGCCGCATTAAAATATTTCTTGGGGTAAAAGATAGCTCAGTTTTCCTGACGAGGATCTGGCGAAGTTCGACACATGTTTATGCCACGATACATTCCGACAGACCGTGATGCCGAGTAACCTCAAGCTTTCCTTAGATTTGAGGGCCTGGTCATTCATCATCAGCTGTGGAACCGATGATCCGCTTTTCTTTGAGAATATTGTATACTGTGCCTTCGTTGCATAGAAGTGGACGAGATTGATCCGTCCCCGATTCAGAGAGTTGATCTGGCCACATCCCACTGCTTCGACGTTGATGCACTAATCGGTCGATCACTCGAAAAAGAGGAAATAAGCATACTATCATCCGCGAAACTGAGCACCCTGTTATCCGTCAACTCCAACTTATCATTTATGTGAAGCAAAAATGAAGTTGGAGCCAAAATAGAACCTCGAGGCACCCCTAATTAACAGGATAAAGATACGAAGACTCGCCGTCTACAACAACCCGGATCGATCGATTTAACAGGAAGATTTTTGTCCAGCCACAAAGCTGCCGGGAAAGTCCATATGAATGAAGTTTGCCCAGCAATGCTCCGTACCAGACGCGGTCAAAAGCCTTGGAGATATCCAATGCGACCGCCGTTGACTTGTGGGAGTTTCTATTAGTGCGTCAGCACGGACGCGGATTCAACAAAAACCCACTGAAGAACAGAGAATTGTCACATAAGCAAAACTAAACGAATAAAACGCACGGTGTTTATTTAAAACTTGTTTTATTAATTTTTCGCAACACTGGTGATACACTGGCTGAACAATATTTATTTATGGTGAACGAGATAAAAAAAATCAACTTGCACAGTTTCTTTTGTTTAAGGTGAGTGTTTAATTCAAAATAATCTTCCGCTTCCAATAGGCACCATCGACAACACCAAAATCCCGACGGTCTTGTTAATTTGTTAACATAAAAGCAAAATATAATAAACGCACTAAATGACGAAAACCACTGAAAACGGTTTTAATTGAATGATCCCTTGAAAATAACTTAAACGATAGAGCAGGATCAGAAGTAATAGAAAACTATTAATTAAACTGTCGACGTGAATAAAATATCACGACTCGCCACACACAAGTTGACTCCAAGGAAAAAGGCTGACTGACTAACTGGAACTCACCAAAGAAAAGGGGAAACCTCAAAGAAACTGAAAAATAGGAGGAGCTACACGATTAACTCGAGGTAGTTAATCGTGATTGGACCGGGTGAAATAGGCATACATTATGCATGTGTGCGTATGCCTTGCATACGATCGTCCGGCGACCCTGGACGGATGCCGACATCGCTGCAGCATCTTACATGAATGTAATAATAACATCTGGTTATCCTATGGGAGGCCATAAATCAACATTTCGGTTGATGATGTTTAAATATTGCAACGAATATAGGGTGCAGCCGTTGCCAGATGTTGAAAGTAAACATTTTCTGGCTGCATCCAGTTCGTTGCTCGTTTGCGGTCCCTGCTTGGTGGGGACCGATAATAGGAAACCAGCGATTGCTGGTAATTAGGGAAATGTTTGGTTTGCGTCAGCCGAAACCTTGTCGGCGGTAGCAAACCAATGGGACCAAATAGCCGCATGCAAGAAGTGCCATGGGCAAACAAATAAAACGAGTCAACAAGGAACTCTTTGTTGATGTTGTTTCCATAGCATAAGGCTATGGAAACAAGATGCCCTGTTTAGAATGTATGCCTAAGGATAGGATTTCAAATGCCACGGCAATGTGATAATCTTTGCCGTGGACTTATGTTTTTCTTAGGAATCAATGCCCGGTCGAGGGTGAATTTTCGATGCCACGGCAAGGTGATAAGCTTTGCCGTGGACTTAATGTTTTTTTTAGGAATTAATGCCTGGTCGAGGGTGAATTTTCGATGCCACGGCAAGGTGATAAGCTTTGTCGTGGACTTAATGTTTTTTTAGGAATTAATGCCTGCCCGAGGGTGAGTTCTCGATGCCACGGCAAGGTGATAAGCTTTGCCGTGGACTTAATGTTTTTCCGGGGTGGTGTTGGAGAAAAAGGGGTTTGGAAGGAAAACCCCCCACAGAATAGGTAAGCTGCCTAACGGATATTCAAAACAGTTATCCGATTGGGTGACCGTATTAATTCCAGCGATTTGGCTGGGGGTAAATGCCGTAGCAAGGTTACACAACCTTGCTGAAGTTCGACCGAGAGGTAAGTCGTTCGCCTGGAATAGTGGGGATCGAGCGATGCATGGCTCTTCGGGCCCTGAAAAGCCCCACAGACTCACCATGCCGTTCAATCGCAGATGTCCATATATCGGTTATAAGTGTCAAAAGGTCTCCCGTGGACCGCCTGCCACGGAATCCGTATTGACTATCATTCAGAAGTCCATTGCACTCCAAATACTTTATTAACTCGGCATAGATGACCTTTTCCGCTATCTTAGATAATATGGACAGTAATGCTATCGGCCGGTAATTTTGTGGGAGACACTTTTTCCCTCTCTTTGGGATTGGCTGAGCTCGAACGACTTTTCAGCAGGCAGGAGAGGTTTTTCGTTCATAAGATAACCAGAAGAGTCTGCCAAGAACCTGTCACGCGGGAGACCGGGGTTCGATTCTCCGTCGGGGAGCCTCTGGCGCAAGACTAATGACCTTGCCTGGAAAAAACCAAAAATTTGGAAAATTTAACAAGACTGAGGACTTGCTAAATAAGGCCAAGACCGGTTCCCGGTTGTAGTGCCGATGATGATGATGATGATGATGATGATGATGATGATGATGATGATGATGATGATGATGGTCCTTCGCAGACGCTCTAAGCTAAACATTACATAACAATTGTTTAATTTGCCATTCGGCGACAGAACTTTGTGGCAGTACTTATGATTATTTGAAAGACAGAGAAAAGTTGAAAAACTTTGTGTCGAATTTTTTTTTTGTTTTTTTCCTTAAAATGTAACCTACATAAACCTTCCACGTAGAATGCGTTAAACAGTACACAGGCGGAACCTCACATCCCGCATCTAGAACCGTACTGGCGCAATCGCAGGTGGCTCCAAAAGACCGGCATCGAAGTTTGAATTCGCGAACACATTAGCTTTACCTTTGAATTTGTTACTAACATCCTGCTGCCCGTCACTAACAGAGGAAAAGAGGAGGAAGTGAAGTTACTGCTGACAGCCCTTGCGATTGACCAGAAGGGACGCGAATCAGTTGCGCACTCAAGGAGTTTATTGGTCACTCTGTCGTTGTAAGTCTTGCTTGCGATATCAATCACCTGGTTGCACGCGTTTCTGATCCTAACAAGATTCGTTCTGATAACTTCGGTGCTATTGGGGCGCTATTGTTTAAAAGCTCTACTTTTTGGTTTATCAGATGAACTTCGTTTGATGGAATGCAGATCTCCATCCCGAGAAGATTAATCTCTGTGACCGACACACCTTCGACCATGGAAAGGATGCGAAGAAAAATCGCAAACCGTCCCAGTTGGCAGTCCCATACTTCCATACATGGCGAAGCTGCTTAGGTCGGTTATTCTCTTGAAATGCAAGTGGTTGCGCGACAGATACCAAGCAGTGGTTTGAGTTTCCCAGTGGCGTAGAAATCTCCACGCTTAAACCTCGGATATCCGGCACTCCCGTAGGTTCCTCCACGAGTTGGGTCACATTGCGGCTAACAGCGAACATCTTCGCCAGTCACCCAGCCTCGTCGGTTCTGTTAGAATGTACCAACCAGGCGGAATTATGCACATTAAAATTGCCAAGGACGACTATGTCAGAAGCCGGGTGGTTAATCTGTATCCAGTCGACAGTACGTGAAAGATGTTTAAATGTGTCGCCGGTCAATCGTCATTCGGGGAGCGGCAAAGACAACAAAGAAATTTAACAGAATTCCTCAGCACGACCCTCAACCACATGATGTCCATGTTATTGGGTTTCAACGCCTCCATCCTCTGGCAAGCCAGATCGGACCGCGAGAAGACGCATATTCCGCCCTTAAAACAGAATTTCGAATGTAAGTCGTATCCTGAGCAACGAAGATATGCCGAATCAGTTGACGAATCAACCTGGGTCTCAGTTAGGGCAAGGATATCAAGTTTCGTTGTTTGCAAATACTGGTAGGCGGCGTTTACATTCGTATTGGTGAAACCGATGGCCTTGATATTACAAAATGCCGTTATCAGTCGAGCGTCGACAAGGCCTTGAGAACGAGCCCGATTATGCGATGACGAATTTCTCAAAGTTCGGTTATTTATCAAAATATGTGTATGATGTCCCCTCTGACATAGTCCTGCGGGGGTTAAGAAGTTGGTGTTCCGACACGGGCACTGGTTTACTTCTATCCCCGTCATGAGTTCACTGTACAAAAGGAATTTGTTCTTTAACCACTAGATTGATGTTCGCCTCCCTGCATATCACATCGGATTTGTTGCGTGAGCGATGCGCTTTTCCATTCTTTTCAGTGGTGCCGAATAGTTTTCCTAATAATGGTTATGCATGCAAAAGAATTCTTTTCAGGAAATTTCGATAATGCATTGGATGCATGAATGGTAAGAATTCTTTGCAGGGAATTTTTAGGTAATGCACTAGGTGCATTAAATGCCCTTGATGAAGGAAGTGTTTGCAGGCAACTGCAGATTTGCCAAGGGAGTTGCGAATGGGAAACTACTTTACCTCCGGATTTCTTTATCTCAGAAGGTACCATTATGACTTGGCTCCATGTCAGTCCTAGCCATTAGCGATACGTCGGAATCTTAGTCGAACTTTTCTCCCGACGATATCGTGGAATGTACAGCGTGACGGGGTGATATCTCCCATTGGGGCCGACTATCACCTAAACCAACCTTTTCTGGGGGCTTTCTAACTTGAAATTATAAAGAAAAAAGAAGTTTCTTAAAAATGAAATCTCTTCCTATAGAGAATTTTAAGTGAGGACGTTCGAATACTGGTTCTTAAATATGCGCTTGATTCGCAAAAAGTGTCTCATATGAAGGTTCGTACATGAATATGCTTCACACCTTGATAATCTATTATATCAAAGCACGCTACAAAACTAAATGGGAATGAAAACAACCAAATAGGTAAATATTTTTACTTATCCTGTTATCGAAAGCAAACAAATGTTTATTTTAGTTTCGAACGTGAAATCTACCTAGTTTCTTGTATATGAACTATAATGCTGAGTCATATCGATTGTCTGACATAAATCCAGTTCCTGTTGCACTTGTTCAACGCCATCCCCACCAAAAGTACACTTATCTCTTAGCTTCAGCTATTTATATGTAGCTTTGATAAAAAAAATCTAGTTTCACATTTCTGATATCAGAAAGACAACAGTAACCAAATTTGATTTTTATTTTCTACCAACTTATCAAATGCGGCTTAGATTGGTGATTGATTACACACAGTATGATAAGACAGAAACCTGACGGCTTGTCTTCTGATGAACTGGCAACAAAATCAATTAAATGAAAAAAAACATTATTTCGTTGTCTTATTCAAAAATCTCCACCCCTTGCATAGAGAGACTCCCTCTTCTTGTAGGAGTGGGAGTTTGTGCGAATTGAGTTTTCGTTTTCCTTAAAAAACTCCAACGTCAGGCGGGCCAGAATCCGGATAATTAGACAGAAATCAATCAAAAAGTCTGTTGACAACAATTTCCATCGATCTTCATTTCAGTGGCAAAACATTTAGATTGTTTTTTATTAGGGAAATGAAGAGTATCTTAGTCCGCAGTTGGTTGCGGAACACTTGTCGTGTCGGTTGTATAAGATTTTTCGACGTTCGTTAAGTTCTGAAACGGGCGAATTCAAATCTAAGGAAGTGTGTTAAGGACGAAAGCTACAGAACTTTTTCTCACATCACAGATATGAAAGACGTGGTTCCATTAATACAAATCAGGTAGAGGTGACTGAAGATATTTGGGAAAAAGTCAATCGGTACCAGGATTTAGTGTGTGAATCATATGTTTGGATACAAATGCGGTCTCGCGGTTTCTTACCCTTTGTTGGTGAAGGTTCTTTTAAATCTATATCTTTTTAATGATAAAATAGAACGAGGTACTTACTTACTTTACAGCATGTTAAACGGTCTTTGGACAGTTTTAAATAAAAGTTGTTGTGGGCCATGAGCTTACTTACAGTTGTAGATATAATAATACCATACAACCCTCTTAAGGGGGTCTCGGCGTAATATGGGCTATGGTGTCAATCGTCTATTTTTGCTTGTAATATAAAGAAAATTTATTGGTCTGGGTTAGTTATTTGGTTATACACTGAAGAATGATGATGTACGGCTTATAAAATTCAAAGTAGCCGATACCATCGGTAAACAAAACACAATTATTTAAAGAGCGGTCTGTTTTCTATTAGATAATACAGTTCAACTTAATTCAAAAATGTTGTAGAATTTTGAGTTGGTATTTCACTAAATTCTCCTCTCATGCTTTACTTATCAAACAGTCAGATTGTTGTTTCAACAGACGTTCTTTTATTTACAATTTTATAAAAGTACTTCTCCCTTCAGTAATCACAGTCTTACAATAGTTTTATTTCTGTCATTTCGTGTACGTCATAAGGCGCCAATTTACTTACACTTATAACAGAGTTTTGACAGTTCTAAAATTTTAGGTTAATAGAAAATAATTATTCACAACACTCCTCCTTAATTATTTTAAAACGCTGACTTTCAAATACTTTTCGTGACAACGGCTCCGTGAATGTGTCTGCAAGCTGGCTGGCACTTTCAACGTGTTCGAGTGCAACCGTCTTGTTGACATGTTCTTGTATGAACCTTCTCGGAATTTCTATATGTTTCTTTCCCTTTTCAGTTTTACCTTCATGTGCGTTTCGCATCATCTGAATTGCAGCCTAGTTGTCGATCAGTATTTTCACAGGTTCACCTTTTTTCAAAATTTTCAACTCGAGTCCAATTCTCTTGATGCAACAGACTTCATCAATTGCCGCAACAGCAGCGCGATACTCTGCCTCAGCTGTTGATGTTGCCACTAGTCGTTGCTTCTGGGTGTACCAAACTATCGGCCCTCCTCTCATCACAAGTACTCCGGTGGTTGAGTGTTTCGTTTCAGGATCTCCGCCGTAGTCAGAATCCGAATAAACGAAGAGCTGATCTCCTCCATCAAAGTGAATGCCAAGGTTTGGTGTTCCCTTCAGATACTGAAAAATTCTTCTCACCATTTTCCAGTGACTCATTTTTGCTCTTCCGTTGAACCGACTCAAAAAATTGACTGCAAAACAGATATCTGGTCGAGAGATGGTGGCCAAATAAAGTAAACTTCCAATTGCTTCTCTGTACGGGATAGTTGGCGGTATCGGCTGATCGTTCTGCTTGTCCTCTTCATATGTCACCATACCTTTCTCTATGGGCGTGAAACTTGGGTTGCAACTGACTGACTTGAATCGTTTGATGATCCGACAAAGATACCTGGTTCACCGACCTGAATTTCCATTCCAAGGTATCCAATTTTCTTCTGAATTTCTTTGCTGTAGGTGATTTCAAGCTTCCTATTTATGATGTTCAATGTTCGATAGATCTCAGCTTCATCACAGCTTGCAATGAGTCCGTCATCTACGAATAAGGTCATCATAATTGTCTGTTCTTTGTTGTAGTATAAGCAGGGATCATCATCACAGCATATCAGTCCAAGTTTCTCCTCAAAGAACGTTGATACAGTGTCGTGCCAATTTCTCGGTGCCTGTTTCAGTCCGTAAAGACTCTTGTTGAGTTCACAAACATCATTAGTGCCATCATCGAATCCTTCCGGCTGACGCATGTAAATTATCTCTTCCAGTTTTCCATGTAAGAAAGCTGTCTTGACATCAAAGACTACCAGCTTCATCTTCTCGGTGGCTGCATGACTCAGCATCAAACGGATTGAAGTATGGTGAGCGACTGGACTGAACGTTTCGGTGTAGTTGAAACCTTCGTCCTGTTCAAAACCTGTTGCCACCAGACGTGCTTTTAATCTTTCATCGGCCTTTTCACTTAACACCCATCTGCATGTCAAAGGTTTGACATTTTCAGGACATTTCACAATTTTCCAAGTTTTCATCTTCATCATTGCACGCTTCCATCTTTCATCCTTCAGAGCTTCAGAGCTTCATCCTTCAGAGCTTCAGAAATTGGAATATCTTCTACTTCTCCTATCATTGCGACGTTGGCTGGCTTGTTGTGGTAGTTAAGAACGTAGTTCTTGAGTCCTCCTGGCTTCAGTATTTGGCTACGATCTCGCAGACCTTCCCTCTTCTGACATTGTTCATTCTCATCTTTTTGCTTTGGAACTTCTTCATCTTCATCTTCAGTCATTCGACTCTCAAAATTACTTTCAGTCTGATCTTCTGTCGTTTGAGTCTCATCAACCTCTTCAGTCTCTTCTCCAACTTCATTTTCTTCTTCATTCGGGCTTGCTTCTGACTCTTCAATTGACTTCACTGGCTTTCCTCCTGACTGGCTTTTCGTTCCACCTTCATCGAAGATAACATTGTCCGAACAAATCACTTCTCTGCTTCCAGGAATGTAAACTCTGTAACTTGACGATTGAAGATCATATCCAACGAAGATTGCCATTCTTGACTTCTTATCCAACTTCTTTCTAGTCTGACTTGTGATTAATACATAACAATCGCATCCGAAGGTTTTCAGTTTGTTAATATCAATGCGACGACCATACCACAGCTGGACTTTTCCCGATGACTGAGCTTGTCCCAGTTTGACTGATTGTAAACACAGCATAGTTTACAGCGTCTGTCCATAAAGTTTCCTTCAAGTTCTTCGCATGCATGGCTGACCTTGCTGATTCCACAATTGTTCTCATTTCTCGTTCGATTCTGCCTCTTTGTTCTGGAGTGTGACCATTGGAGAAGGTGTGCCTGATTCCCAACTCCTCCAAAAGTTTGCGAGTAGTGAAATTGTCTATTTCCTTGCCATGATCAGATCTCAGGACCTTTACTCTTCTCTGGAATTAATTTTCGACTTCCTTCAAGTAAATCTTCAACTTTTCTGCTGCTTGATCCTTAGACTTCAGATAATAGACTGTTCGAAAGTGCGAGTAGTCATCTTTGAACATCAAAAAATACTTCGCTCCTCCGATTGACCTGTCGTTCATTTCTCCAAGATCTACATGAACCAAATCCAATGGTTGTTTGGATACTTTCTCATTCCTGGGATGTGGTACTCGTTGCTGCTTTCCATCGATACATTCTGTACATACTCGGTTGTTCCAGTCATCTACAACCTTGATGTTGTTTTTCTTCAAAATGTCCCTCACGTACTTCAGATTCTGATGTGCGAGCCTCTCATGCCAAGTGACAATCGAAGTTGCAATCAGACTGCTGTTCCGGGTTGGTTTGCGTAACATGACCTTGTATAAGTTTCCCTCACGCTGAGCCATCGACAAAACTTCTTGGTTGTCCTTTGCCTTGATAACTGATACATCTTTATCACATTCTTCAGTGTGACCTTGATCCATGATTTGACCAGGTACATAAAGTACATCTTCAAGTGTCGCCAACCGCCATTCATCACCGTTGTAGGCTTCCAGTTCTATGTCTCCTACTGATGCGGCCTTGAGTTGACGAGAATCTCCCATAGTCACTCTGATTGGCTGCTTCAGTTCTCTCAGCTTGACAAACCAGTTTTTGTTCGATGTCATATGTTGTGTGGCACCACTGTCCTGATACCAATTTTCATTTGCTCCTTGTTGATGGATTTTCAATTCAGCACTCGACAAACCAATAGCAACGTACAGTTTGCCCGTCCGACCTCCGTTTCTTCTATCACTCCTGTCTAGTCTTTCATTATCTGGCTTGTCATCATTTTTCTTCAAACAATCTCCGGCAAAATATCCCTTTTGACCACAAACATAACAGGGATAATTCTCCCTGCAGTCGGCTAAATACTTTGCACATGGTCTGTTTGTGCATTTCTTCTTCACGTGTCCTTTCTGCCCACATTTGTAGCAAGTGATTGCAGCGTCCCTACTCTGTTTGTTTGGCTTTGCTGTCTCGTCTTCTTCCTTTGCTGCATCATCAAGGCGTTTCCGGATTTTCACTCACTTGACCCTTCTTGTTCCTTGATTCTGTCTTCTTTAAGTCTCAGCTTTTCAAACAGATTTGGTATTGTACGCTGACGTCCTACTACGTTGTCCCAAGATGTTCGAAAGTGATACAGATGAGATGGTAGAATTGATAAAATTCGAGTCATTGCCCACTGTTTATAGTCATTTCCACCCAGAGAGGTTAAATCCTCGGCGAGTTGCAGAATGTCATTGCAATTTGCAACAGCTGATTTAGAGCTGTCAAATGTGAAGCTGAAAAATTTTCGCTGCAAACCTTCGATTTCATAGTCTGACTTTTTACCATACAAGTTTTGCAATTTTTCATACATTTCTTTCGACGTTGCACAACTCAAAATCTTTTTCGAAATTGCTTTACTAACATTTATGCCAATGACGGTTTGAGCTTCAATGTCTTTTTCTAACTATTCAATTACTTTTGCAACATCAACTTTAGCTTCAGGTTTTGTTTTCGCACCAGTTACATACTCATAGATTTTCTTTGACTTTAATGTTAAATCAATTTTAAATTGCCAAGCTACAAAATCGACTTCCCCGTCTTGATCTTCAGACAACATTTCAATATTCGACTTTGTTGTTTCCATTTTGACTCAGGACAAAACAAATTTTAACAACCCAACCTCAAAAGTTGCTCTACAAATTGTTTTCGCAAGAATTTACAATTTTGATTATTTGTCGCAATTTTATTGATTTAATTTTACTTGCGCTTTGACATTTGGAGGTTATGTTGACACTGCTTACAACTTGATGCTTCACTGACGATGACTTAGCTGGACACACGGTTGATAGGTTGACTTGGCTGACACACGGCTGAACTGACTGGGATGATATCGGCTTGGCTCGACAACTTGACTAACACTCACTGTGACTTTGCTGGACTTCTCACTGCGACTTTGCAACAACAATTTCTGACCTGACTTGACAGACTTTTCTTTTGTTTGCTAATTTGGTGTGTCTGACTTTTGGGCATGCTCTGGGCCCATAACCTGTTAGTTAATAAATACCAATAACTTATCAAACAGTCAGATTGTTGTTTCAACAGACGTTCTTTGATTTACAATTTTATAAAAGTACTTCTCCCTTCAGTAATCACAGTCTTACAATAATTTTATTTCTGTCATTTCGTGTACGTCAAAAGGCGCCAATTTACTTACA
Source organism: Microdon myrmicae (assembly GCA_963931805.1). Lineage (NCBI taxonomy): Eukaryota > Metazoa > Arthropoda > Insecta > Diptera > Syrphidae > Microdon > Microdon myrmicae. The sequence continues at coordinate 54,196,297 of OZ007502.1, read as the reverse complement.
CTTATAACAGAGTTTTGACAGTTCTAAAATTTTAGGTTAATAGAAAATAATTAATCACAACAGTTATATTATAATTATGAACCCATTATGTCAAAGAAAGAAATTTAAGGCTATTTTTGAGGTAAATTTTTTTAACACTGTTTCATCTTATTACAAATGACAAAACCGATCGGTTTTATATTGAAATCTTTCTCGACGATTTGCATCATAAATCTTTATAAATCAGATGTAAATACAACCTACTAGTCATCAGAATTAATTATTAGTAATCCGCTTTATAACCCACAGTTACTAACAACACATTTTCACAAGACAGGCTTATGTTTTTAATATGTTATTTGTACATAAAATTCTGAATAACCCACATCACATGTGATGACATATTATTCCACTTTATTCAATACTTATCAGGGTCGTCTAAAATGTTTTCAGTGACTATCCGGTGGGGAATTCCTTCGAATCAACTGAATTACACCCATTGCCGAGAAGACAGCGTTCAGCAGGTATTCTTCATAATTCTGGTCGGCCACGAACACCTTCACTAATATCGATAGCTCCATCATCTGATGAGCAAAATCTGGAACAGTCAACGTCAGGAGAACAATTAAAAAAATACTATCGTAATCCCTGTGACCATTGTGGGTCACATAACTACCCCTTAATGTCATCGTCTCCTCAAAAACCCAAGTCGGCGTTAGCCCGATCTCAAAACAGCCTCGAAACTGTAGAACCAGCAAATCAGTACACTGCACCCAACAACTTACTTGTAGTACATCATAGTTCGAATATGAGACGGAATGACTCGACATACTCGGATTGCATGACCACGGAGTTAGCTGTTTCGCGACGGCCTTCAATTCTATTACAAGAAATTCTTACAACACGACGGCCTTCGGTTGTGTTAGGTACCTTCAGGGGACGAGATTCTTCTGTAGCAAAACATCCTAAGACAATGCGGTACAAATGACTTTATTAGCCAAACATTCAGTCAGGGTTGCTATAATTTCATTATAATTTTTTCTTTACTCTTAAGCCTCCTGGAACAACATCCGAATGGGAGTAGTGTGGTCTCCATAAACGATGGGGCCAGTGAGAGTTTATGCGGAAGTGATAGACCATCGAAAAGTAATTTAGCTAAACAGTTCAAGTATAAAAATCGAAGAGTGGGAGAGTAAGTTTATTGAGCATTTCGAAGGAATTTATTCAATGAATTTTGTCTATTTATTTATCTTTCTAGTGACGCTGTTAGTTCATCCCTGTCGGCGCTTTATTGCAAGATCCTGGTGCTTATGGGTGTCTGCCTGCCAATTACCGAGATTATTTCGGATCAGATACCTAGCTACGTTTACCAGGGTTTCTACGTGTATTTGTACAGTCTGAGTGTTATTTTCGTTGTTTTCCTCTACATTGATGCCTACAAAAATCGAGCGCTGTTCAAGATTTTGAAGAATTTTCGTAAGTAAGATAGAAACATATTTTATTATATACATATGATTATGTAGTAGTATGATCTGTTTACTTAAATTGTAAGTACACCCTGAGAACCGACTGAAGCACAGTGATAAGAAGAATTTATATGCCTACGTCAATAAACTATAACGATGTTTTATAGCAAGTTTTTGAATCGACGCCATTTGGTGATTCATTATAGCTAGTAATATCGGATTTGGTGATGGCGAGCAGGTTGAAGAATTTGTAACCGTCATCCAGGTTGGAGAAACTGGTCCTTAATTCAGATGATCCGGGTAATAAAAACGCTTAAAGATGAAACTGGTTGTAGAGTTTAGAAGTGTTTTTCAAATGGTTTTTTAGAACATGTTTTCATAATTTAAATCGGTCAAAATAGCTGTTTATCGAGTTGCAGATTAAGTTAAGCTTTTTAAAATTTGTCTTTATCACCCAAGTTGGAATTATAAATGTTTTATTAAAATAATTTGCAAATGTTGGGTGTAATTCAGTAATCTAATAATGGTGACAGAAATCACTATGTATGCATAAGTCGACGATTTAGAGATTAGTTGTGACGTGAGAGTTTTTATGATTGTTTATACTTTATTCAAATATTAAGCAGGATCTGAACGATAATGCCAAGAACCGGAAACGTCGTATTGTCGAAATAATGGGGTAATTGACGCTTTATATCATAACCACTTGCAATGGTAGTTTAATAAATGCCTAATAGATAGAAATATTATAAACTGTTGTAGCAGGATATGAAATGAACGGGCGACTCCTCATACGAAAGATATTATTTATTCAACGAAGCACCCGTGCACTTGGTTTTAACAAATATTGTATTAGTCTGACGCGGCAATATGAAAGAGACTGTAGTGCTCCAAAAAGCCCTACCATCTTTTTCCGCCATTCCTAACCCAAAATCCTATCAAAACCCACAAAAACCCAAACATAACCCAAAATTCGCAATAAACGAATCAAAATTCGTTTATCGCATAACATTTGCCCCCACGGCGAAGTTTAATCCAAAATCCGAATTAAAATTAAAATTCACAATAAACGAATCTAATATTCGTTTATTGTTCTATATTTGCTCCACAGCATCACCCAAATCCAAAATTCAGAGATTGTTATCTCTATCCTAAAAATTCCATTGAGTTAAACAAACAAAAACTCAAAAGCAGATACATTCACACATCTGCGTAATGGTTTCGTAAGAATTCAAGAAATTGATTTCTTATCTTGTGTAAACACAACATCTCGCTCGAAATATCCAAAAGATCGAGATTGTTGCACGAAAATGTGTATCTTTGGGATACAATTTTCGATTCCTTTTCCTTTATAAAGGAATGGTTTCGTGATCTCCGGGCCGCAGTCTAAATTCGTGTACAGTCCCTGGAGGAAGTACCCCAGGATAATCTTTGAGAAAATAATAAAAAACACATTCCAAAGGAAACAAGACGTGCTTTCATTTTTACCCAACAATGGATAGCTAAGTATCACCTGCCCCCCCACGGAAGACCAAGTGAAGACTAAGGACGAAGGCCAAACCAAAAGGACGTTACTCTTCCCTCTGGATCAGAGGAAGCACGGTTAACGACCCCTTGTAGGACAAGATTTCAGGAGCGGTCTGTTTTAAGAGATCGCCTTGTCCTTTTAAGGATCAGGAGACTCGCGTCCTGAAACTAACCCCTACAGAACACAACAAAAAATTTTGGTGGCAGCGCGTGGGATACCCAAAATCCCCTACCACAGAAGACTCGTGGATTATCCAACAATCCCCTACCGCAGAAGAGCAAAACTGCTGAAGCAACGAGGCGATTCAGGAGGATATCGAAGACTGTTGAACACCGGCAAAGTGAGATTTTTTAAAGCGTATTTCCGGGGCTTAGAACACCGGAATGCATAGTGACATTTAAAATCTTTTTTTTTAAACAAAGTAAAACTTACAAGCGTTGCCTGGGGCTTAGATACCGGCTGTAGAGAAAATCAAAGTGTTAAGTGTATGACGGCCACGAGTCCCGTCGACAATCCAGTGGAAAAGAGGAAAAGTCTTTTCCTTGTACAACAGTGACTACAAACAACTAGGAGCACAACACCAGGACCAAGCAGCTAGATCCAGTGACGACAGGACACCCTACAAATCCGCAGTAGATCCAGAAAACACAGGTATTAAATTTTTATTTATTTGTTAAGTGAAAAGTGATATAAAGGTAACTTAGTTGAAACAAAAAGTGAACTAAAATTAAATTCAGTTTTGTCATTTTTGTCATTTTGTCTTGGTAATTGGCTCCCAAATAAGTAAATTTTTAAAATGTTTGAATTGTTAACTAAAAGGGGACGCCAAGAATAAATTGAATATTTATTTTAATTGTTCTTTTACACTGGGATAAAGCTTATTAATAATTTGTGCAAGTGCATTTAAATTTAACTTGTTTTTCTAAGAATAATAAGCAAAGTTGTTCTCATTTTTCCAAGAAGAGTATACGCATAAAAAGCCCAAAGTGATAAATATAATTAATAAAAGAAATTTTTCTCTCACACAAGCATATACAATATACAAGTACGCACTTACTTTTCGGCTAGTAGAGGCAAACATTTTAAATACATTTTTCTTAATAAACGGATCTTTCTTAAACGCATTTTTAAAAAACACATATTTTTGACAATTTTCAAAACTTTCTTCACGAATATATACATATACACATTTTTTCCAAAAACTTTTTCCCAAAATATCAACATTTTATTCTTCAAAAGGGGACAATATAAAAGACCCCACACAAAAATTAACTACAAATTTGGTTTTATTATTTATTTTTTGATATATATTTTAATTAATTATACACATAAACATATATACATACATTTTCTTTTGGGAAGATTTTTCTACGTGATAAGCTGAACAATAATGAACAAAATTTAAATCCTTGGTCTTTGTCCTTAGCGTCTTTTTTTGGAAAGTTTTCTTTAGGTCGAATTTTTCCTCTGAATCATCTGCGACTTTTGAAAATCTATTCTGGGATATTTTTCTCTCGACAGTTTAGACACTTTTTCCATACGGCGAAAAGGTGGATTCTCTCACCTTAAGTAGAACAAAGGCTTTCTAATAGAATCAAAACTAACTGAGTTTGAAGACATTTCTCTTGTCGTTGGTCTTGTCTTTTCTCTTGGCCATATTACCCAACAATAATGAAGATCTCATCTCTTGGTTCTCTACCCCTTTTCACCATCATTTGGGAAGGTCTGTTTCACAAATATGTCGTGAGCGACAAAAATAAACCGGGTACGCGTTCGCAGAGACCTGAGCCCGAGCTCATACAAAATCGCGAGGACGAAATATCGGAAACCGTACGTATGGAAACACGCGAACAGAGTTCTAGAATGAACTTACCAATAGGATTAAGTGACATACTGGGACTCGTGCCGATATTTAACGGTAATCCTGACGAATTAGAGGGTTTCGTCTCTTGTGGAGACATTTTGTTCTCACAAGCACAAGATGACAATCAGAAGTCCTTTATTCTAAGGGTGGTCAAAACCAGATTGCAGGGACCGGCGCGTGATTGTATCAGGCATAAAATCATTTCTACCTGGGAAGATCTTGTTTCAGAATTAGAGGGAGAATTTAAAGCTCTCATCTCTAGGTCTGCTGCCCAAAATAACTTAGTGGCAACAAAACAGGATAGCAAGGAGGGTGTGAAAGAATTTTCAACTAGACTCACACACCACCTGCATGAATTGGACAGCGCCACATACGCTAGTTCATCTGATCCAGCAGTCCGAACTTATCTTCTGGCTGAAAATCAAAGACTCGCTTTAAATACGTTTGAGGATGGGATACGAAATTCCAGCCTCAAAATCTTAGTAAAAGCGCATAGGGCTTCAAATCTCAAAGCGGCCATTAGCTACGCTTTGGAACAATCTCAAAGATTGAACAGCGATAACTCAATGCAAACTTCCACTAACAATTTTAGGAGAAATAACCAACCAATTGTTTGTCAAACATGCAACAAGAGGGGACATACTTCTGCGACTTGTTATCGCAACGCAAATTTTCCAAATTTCGTCCCCCAACGCATTAAGACTGAGGTTGAACGTCTCCAATGCACATACTGTCGAAAGTATAATCACACTCAGGCAGAGTGCAGAACCAGGTTAGCTCATATGCGAAACCAGGACCAACATTCGACGAGTCGTAATCCTTTCAGAACTCAGCCCAATCAATCTCAAAATAGGACAATAACAAACTCGCCCCGCATTGAAAATCGTAATACCCGACAAAATCAAAATATTAACAGGGTATCCAATCAACAACAGGGAAACGAACTCACTCGGGCAGCGAGCAACGGCAATCCTTCTCGAGTTCAGACAATCGCCGATATACACCCCATCCCGATGTAAATTTTCAAATGCGCGTATTTTTCTGCCCTGAATTTAAGGAGCCAGTAATACGTGTAAAATTTAATCCATCGGATAAACAATACTCGACTTTCCTTATCGATACAGGCGCCGACATCAGCCTGATCAAATTAGATAATCCTTATATTGAACAATCTGTAGACAATTCAGACCCAGTGACTATATCCACCATTGCTGGGAAAACGGTCAGCACATGCGGAAAGATATTGGGGGAGTTCGAATTCAGAACTGATAGGCACTCCATACCCTTTAAGCATAATCTATTTGTAGTGGGAAGCAACGTAGACTTCCAACACGATGGCATACTGGGAAGCGATTTCCTTACGAAGCACCAGTGCCACATTAACTTTGAAAAGGGATTCCTTAAATTCGCTGTAAAGAAGAGAACTATGGTAGAACTCGAGCAGCCTTTAGGGAACAAAAATGAGGTCAAGGAAAATATTCAGAAGGCCACGCCTTACGAGGTATCTTCCACGGATAATACAGGCATTCTTGAAAAATTGGATAACACCGTTCGTGAGTCAACATCCGAATCCGTTTGTCTACGGGCCGGATCTGATGCTGTGACAAACACAACGAAACCAACCACCCTTGAATCTTCCTCTCCCCATTTAAGTAAAGTTTGTGGTAACAGAAAAGGTAAGGAAACTGCCGAAAAACTGAGTTCAGGAAAACATGAACCTGAAACTCTAATACCGTCAGTAAATTTAAAACGAAACACCACGGTCGACTACATAAAATTGCATTCACGATCTCAACAAATAATGGAGATTCCCTTTAAAGAAAAATCCAGTCAAGAACTGATTATTAAAAAATCCGAGATCATGCCAGGGATATATCTGGGTAATAGTTTGACAACAAGACGCATGTAGCAAAAGGCGCGCTCGGTCTGGTGTAACTGTCAGAAGTAGAGCCAGCGCCTTAGGGCGTGAATTCATTTGCCCTTTACTCGTAACGCCCGGTCCGGCGCTACAATCGCTTAGAGCACACAGCTTAGGGCGGATCCACAACATAAACTACTGCACTGATTATCATCTTGCAACTTCAAAATAGTTACTTTCCACTTGTCTTATCTACTTTGTCTCCTATTTCGAGGTGTCCGTATATTGTTTTTTTTTTTAATTTTAAGTCCGCATTTATTTTTTTCTGAATCGAATTACACATGTTTCTTTATACAGGATTAAATGCATGTTCCATTGTTCCGGTTTACAATGAGTAGGCAATATATAGGAGGGCTTCCTGTTTTAAAATTTTGCTGGGACAATGTATATATGTGTTTTAAATTTTATTTAATTAAACAAAAAAATTTTTTTTTAACCTTTATGTATTTAAATTTTTTTACGAGACAACGTTTAAAACAAAATGATTAAAAGATACAAACAAACAACAATTTACAACAAAAATTAAAATTAATTTGATTAAACTAAATATGAAAAAGGGGTAGCGCCTAAAAGGCATGCTGTATTTGGGGACGTGTAATCCTTTCTTGTTCGCACACCCAGCACCAGTTGGGATGGGATCGGTCTCTTTTACATTTATCTCTTTCACTTATCACTATACTGAAACTTAGGCGATCTAGCGTATTAGAGATGTCGATATCGTTAAGAATTCGTTTATACCTGGCACCGGGAAAGACGTGGTAAATAATTGGGACACTATGATCGTCTTGGATAAGTCCTTTCCTATCCCATTCGGGAAAGTACGCTCCATATACGAGGGTGGACTGAAAAGTTTCCTACCTCAACTTGAAGATAGCAGTGTAGTGCTCCAAGAAGCCCTACAATTTTCCTCCCAGTCGTTACCAACACGTCAAAGAGATAAGACGTATACCTGACAACAGGAGAAAGCAAAAGAACGGAAAAAAAAAATAATAAATAAATAAATTCGTCGCGCGAGTGTAAGTGAACAAGTGTGGATTACACAGTGTGCGGTGTTTAAAACAAAATAAAAAAATAAAAAATTATGGAAACAAACAAAGTGCTAAAGAGCTCGTCGCCTTTCATGAAAAGGGGCCAGGCAGACCTGAATGCGATGACACGGAGCCGACTCGAGCGCCAGCCGAGTATTATAACAAAGCGGCACAAGCCAAATTCAGACGGCGAAAAAAATGCAAAAGGAAAGAAAAACGAATACACAGGCGCAGGTAACCAATTCAACGAATTGGTTGACCTTGACCCAAGTGAAATCGAATTACCTGCTGAGGAAGAAAACAATATCACAGGTACTGCAACAGATCCGGCCGAATTAGAAAAACTCCTTGCGGATATTGACACAAAAAAAGAGGAACTCAATAAACAAAGAGAAGCAATCCTCAAATTAAAAGACCTGGTGCAGCAATAACAAAGCCAAGAAAATACAACAGCACAACGGAAAAATCAGGAACAACATCAGTAAGCAAACAAAAGGCAGCAAACAAAGAAGATGCAGAAGCAGCAAACAAACCAGCACATCGTAATCAACGAAAAGGAAAAGGGAAACAAAGGACGTTATAAAATTAGGTGAGTTAACTTGCAAAAATTTCAAAACAAAAAAAATTAATAATTCTAAAATAAAATAAAAATAAAATTAATTTCTAAAAATAATAGATAAAATAATCTAAATTAAAATAATTCTAAAATAAAATTAATAATTCTAAAATAAAATTAATGTGCGATGATATTGAAGGTTATCGCAAAGTAATGACTGCTTTGGGTAGGACAAAAAGCGAGTACTACACGTACACCCCGAAATCGGAGAAAATAATCTCCATGCTCCTAAAAGGCGTTGATCCATGTTTTTCCCCTGAGGAGGTATTAGAGGAATTAAAAAATGTCGAAACCGACAATTTAAAATTTACAGGTGTGAAACCCTTCTCTACCGCCAACTCCAGAAAACGCAATTGCAAATTGCCTTTCTTTATTGTATCACTGAGTCCCAATAGTAAAGTTGATGCTCTCCGATACATCAAACACCACAGCCATCAAACAATAAGTTGGGAAAAAATTAGAAAAATCGATCGCGTATTGCAGTGTATGCGTTGCCAACGCTTCGGGCACGCGGCATCAAACTGCCACATGCAATTCAGGTGCGTAAAGTGCCTCTCCGACCATATCATTGGTGAATGCCCCTTGGGCAAGTAACAGCTTCCAGATAGGAAAACACTGTCCTGTGTCCTCTGTAAAAATACAGGTCACACTGCTAATTTTAGAGGATGTCCTAAATTTCAACAAATGAAATTAAAATTGGAATCCAAAAAGAAACAAGTTGAAGAAGAGAAAAAAATGAAAACTCGTTCTTACAACAATTTCGTGGCTCCTTGTGTGTCATATGCACAAATGGCCGGTGCTCCTAAGCAACCAGCATCCATGGAATATACATATAGTAATGGGAAAATGCCTGCACCAGAGGCACATTCAGAAATAATAACAATGTTATTAACCATGCAAGGACAATTTGCCGAATTTCAAAGAACACTGACTGAACAAAGAGCACGAATAGATACTCTCTATTCAACCCTGTTCTCAAATAACTCTCCACTTCAAAATCTTCAACCCTCCATCTGAACTTAACTTAAAAATTATAGCTGTTAATGTAAATTCACTAATCCACATCGAAAGAAGGGATAATTTAGGCAATCTGCTCCAAGTCGAATGCCCAGATGTGCTCTTGGCTAGCGAAACAAAGCTAAACCAAAGGCACAAAATGGGCTACAAAAATTATAACATAATTAGACGAGATCGACAACACTCTACTCGAGGGGGTGGGGTCGCTATCTTAGTTAAGAAAGGTCTTCACCATAAGGTCGTTTACAGCACGGAAGTACACAAATTCCAGGTGCTAGAGGCATGCATTATAGGCATTCCGCTAAAAAGTCAAAGGCATCTATATATAGTCGCTGCTTACGCTCCTGAATCTGTTCAAGGTACCCAATTTATCAGTGAAATCGATACGCTTTTCCGAAGTCTCAAGATAGATTTGGAAAACAATTACTTTTTAATGGCAGGTGATTTTAACGCCAAGCACAGTGCCTGGGGCAATCTGACCTCGAACACCAGAGGCAATGCCTTGTTTGATTGGTGGCAAACAAGTGCGATCGAGCTTAAACTAGAATTGTACGCTACAAGTACACCGTCTTATCCAAGAGGTAACTCCTTCCTTATTTACTACAGATGATCGAATTCAGTTACCAGATACCCAGGTAACTACTCGAAATTGTCTTCGCACAATTGAGTACGATAGTGATCATTACGGACTTGGAGCCGTAATACACATGCCAAACGAGTACCATCTACTTGAGCAGTACGACCAGGTACACTCTTTCGATTTCCGAAAAGCACATTGGTCGCGTTTCGATCGCGTAGTAAAAAGTGAAATACGCAACATTGGCATAGACCCACCGACTAATAGAAACCTTCGTAATGATGAAATCGATCATTACCTCCTAACTATGAACGATATTGTTATAAACACAATGAATCGTTCCATCCCCAAAGTAGCTCATATGGATGGCTATACCCACCGATACAGAAATGCAACTATCGATGCTTTGTATAGGCAAAAGAGCACCCTGCTCTCAAAGCTGAAATTGTGCTATAGGCAGTTCAGTGACCCAAATAGCAATGAAATCAAAACAGCAGTAATAAATGAGGAGTGGAGCAACAGAATTCGAGCTGTCTAAGCAAACGGACCGAACATGTTTTCACAAATCAAGAAAATATGTCGAAGAAAAGATCACAATGACATTCCCTGTCTCCGAATTCCACGGACTCCCGAGAATTGTCAGATAATGCTGAACGCAGGACTCACCTTAGAGCACATCAACTCCAATGATGAAGTAATAGTAGTCGAAGATCCGCAAAAGAAAGCGAATTCAATTGGAGCCTGTTTCGAAGCAGTGTACAGAGTTAACGAATCAGTTCATGCTAACACTGAAATTGAAAGCAATGCCCGTCAAGGACATTGCTCGCTGCGCAACCAACTTCACAACTGGCTATCCAAAAACCATAGTTTCATCACATTCGGCGAAAATAATAGGGCAAATTCTCCCGTCAGAAATGAAAATACAAATATGTTTGTGCGCAAGGATGAACTTAGAAACATACTTAGCTCAATAAAAAATAAGAAATCATCTGGAATAGATAGCATTCCAAATGTGGTTCTAAGGCATTTGCCTCGCGAAGCAGTGAACATATACACTACTTTGTTTAACAACGCTCTAAACAATGCACACTATCCAACCCATTGGAAGACTGCAGTAGTCCACCCTATCCCCAAAAAGGGTAAGGAGAAGAGCAATCCAGCTAATCTGCGCTCGATCAGCCTGCTTCCCAACATCAGCAAGGTCTTCGAAAAAATTATAAACAAAGTACTGATAGGTTGGTGTGATGAAAACGATATCATCCCCAACAACCAGTTTGGCTTTCGAGCGCGACATGATACAGTTCATGCAGCGACGAAACTTGTTTCCGATATACAGTGGAACAAGGCAAAGCGACAATGTACAGGCGCCTGTTTGGTTGACTTTGAAAAGGCTTTCGACACCGTATGGTTAGAAGGACTTGTCTATAAGTTAACAAACCTGGGTATGCCGCAATATCTGCTATACATTATTTATGATATGATAATGGACAAACATTTTGTGGTGAAATGCGGGGACATACTCTCCAACAAGACCTTCCAAATTAAAAATGGCTTACAGCAGGGAGCTGTGAATTCTCCCATTCTATTCAATATTTACACTAGTGATCTAGTGAGTTCTCTCGAAAACGCCATTGCGTACGCCGATGACATAGTGGTGTACAGAACAGGAGGAAAAATAGACGCCATCAATACGCACCTTTAAGATGACTTCAACAAAATAAAACAATTTTGCGACGACTGGAAATTAAAAATTAATTTCCAGAAAACCGAGATTATTGTTTTCAGAACGCCCCTATCCAGGGCCTCGAGGGATACAAAATACAACTGGAAACACTTTTCTATTGTAGGTAACAATAACCTTCCACTACAAGTGAAAACTGTAGTTAGATACCTTGGTATCTGGCTAGACCAGTATTTATATTTTGACAAGCACGTAGCAGCGTCCCTCTCCGCAGCTAAAAGCGCATATTCTATGACAAGAAGTCTATTCCGGAGTAGTCTTCTTGACCCCAGAGTCAAAATAATTTCGTACTCGGCATTCATCCGACCAGTTTTGATTTATGGCTGTCCAGTATGGTATAATATATCTCCACTTTATATGGAGAAGTTTCGTGTGTTCGAACGGCAGTGTTTGCGTTCCTGCCTCGGACTTTATAGAACACCAGAGTCGCAATACAAAAAATTCTATCCCAACAAAATCCTGTATAATAAATCAGCGTTAAATAGGATAGACAATTTCATAATTAAAATGATTCGTGGTCACACAGCAAGGGCAATGTGCAGTGACAATAATCTTATCGCGGGAGCATTCTATCCCAATGGTATGTATCTAGAGAATACCCTCCAGAATGGGTTTATTCCCCCAGAAGCGTTCCCCTTCTTGGATCAAAAAGGCCTTATCCAAGACGTGCATGGAGTCCCGATTATTTACCACGCTTTCCGTGGTGCCAGGGAGAAACGAATTCTCCATGATAGTAATATCTCCTATGCCCCAGACCGCATGCGTTTTAGCACGGCGATCAGTGAAAGAGATAAATCAGCCAAAGATCGAACATCTCCCAAATGGTGGTGGCTTCTCTACGAGGAGAGGACTTCACTTCCTCAGATATAGTACGAGGGTTGCCTTTTATATTTCGGGATTAGAGAACAAAAACAAATATTGATCATCGAAAATCACTTTATTGTTTTTCAAAATATTCCCCATGAAGATCTATACACTTTTGCATGCGTTTGAACCAATTGTCGAAGCACTTTTGCCACTCTGATTGAGGTATCTCCAACACATGCATTCTGAATGCAGCAACCGCTTCTTCAGGTGTCGAAAAACGTTGACCTCTCAGTTTGTCTTTTACGTACGGGAATAAAAAGAAGTCATTCGGTGCCAAGTCAGGACTATACGGCGGATGACGCATCAAATCGATGTTTTGGGTGCTCAAAAATGCAGTTGTCGCAGCCGATGTGTGAGAGCTCGCATTGTCGTGGTGAAGAGTGATCCGTCTTCGGCGGTTGGTTTTCCTGATTTCTTGGAAGACAACTGGCAAACAAATGGTTGTGTACCACTCAGAATTGACTGTTCTGCGTTGTTCTAGTGGTACGGTTGCGACATGTCCAGTTTTTCCGAAAAAGCAGGCGACCATTTGCTTGGAAGTGCTTCGTGCGCGAACAACTTTTGTTGGATTTGGCTCATCTTGAAACACCCAGACAGTCGACTGCTGTATACATTCGGGCTCATACGCGTAAATCCACGATTCATCACCTGTCACGATGTCATAGACGTGGTTCGAAGCACCGCGACCGTATTTTTTGAGCATTTCTTTCGACCAATTGACACGAGCCTTTTTTTGGGCGATTGACAAATTGTGTGGGACCCAACGCGAACAAATTTTTTTGACAGTCAAATGTTTATGCAATATTGAATGTATGCTGGTCCCACTAGCGCCTAAGGTTGTCTCAATCTCACGATAGGTCACATGACGATCTTCCAATATCAGTTCGCGCACAGCATCAACGGTTTTCGGAACATCAACTGATTTTGGACGGCCTTCACGAAATTCATCTTGGAGTGAACTACGACCACGATTGAATTCACCATACCATCGATAAACACTGGTCCTTGATGGAGCTTCATCGCCAAAAATTGAATTAAGTTCATCCATGCACTGTTCCTGAGTTAATCCACGCCGAAAGTTGTAAAAAATAATCGCACGAAAATGTTGACGATTTAATTCCATTTTTGGGCCGAGATGAATCTTTTAAGTTACTGTAAACAACACAAATAGCGCTCGTATGTCAAAACGTTCTGAGTGCGTATAACCTCAAAAATGTCCAACTTTACGACAGAGTTGTCAATTGCCGGATTGCAACACTAAGGGTGCCAAATCCCGAAACATAAGAGGCAACCCTCGTATGCCTCTCAAGAGCAACGCTCTCCTTCCTGTTGTCCCCCACCCCCCTGTCCTCCTTTCCCCATTACTTTTATTTTTATTTTATTTTTTATTTCTTATTTTATGTTTTATTCGTTTTGTTTTGAAGTTTTTGTTTGTTATAATTAAAAAAAAAAAAAAAAATTTAATAATAATGTATACATATAGATGTAAACGAGGAGTCCCTCTAATATATGACTTATTTCATCGTCATCATCATCGGCACTACAACTGGGAACTGGTCTTGGCTTTATTTAGCAAGTCCTGAAGCTTGTTAAATTTTCCATAATGATTTATTTTTTCTGGGCAAGGTCAGTAGTTATAGCGTTTTAAATAATAGTGAAGAAGATCGTGTGATTCGAACTGACGCTATGACAGCTCGAATCACGAAAAAAATTTGACCTAAGCGTTACACACCAGGCTACTAACCGTGTTTAGAATTTGATTTCCAAACTCGACTATATTCCACTGGTATGAGTTATTTTTATTTTATCGCTTGGTATACGGTTCTGATGTATTTTTCTTATTTGATTTTTTTCGTTCGGTGTTCTTCACTATTTTTGCTTGCTTGTGAATTGTGTGTATCTGTTAGAATCGCTACACACTCCCGCCGCAGTAACCTCGTTACGATCAGATTCGTATGCGGACGACGGACGAACGAGAGAGAAACGAGAAAACGTCGGAGGCTGGGCTCTATGCGGAAGTCGTGACCGTGTGTGAAGTTCTGCTTTACTATGGGAAGTGGATGCTGCGTGTTCAGATCACGTCGGGGTCACCAATTATAGCGTTTTAAATAATAGTGAAGAAGATCGTGTGATTCGAACTGACGCTATGACAGCTCGAATCACGAAAAAAATTTGACCTAAGCGTTACACACCAGGCTACTAACCGTGTTTAGAATTTGATTTCCAAACTCGACTATATTCCACTGGTATGAGTTATTTTTATTTTATCGCTTGGTATACGGTTCTGATGTATTTTTCTTATTTGATTTTTTTCGTTCGGTGTTCTTCACTATTTTTGCTTGCTTGTGAATTGTGTGTATCTGTTAGAATCGCTACATGGTCTTGCGCCAGAGGCTCGCCGACGGGGAATCGAACCCCGGTCTCCCGGGTGACAGGCGGGTATACTAACCACTATACTATCGAGGAGCCCGTATATATATATATATATAAGAGACAAAAAAAAGATGTACGCCGAAAGGCATTTATAAAAATCAAGTTGTAATGTGTAATTTAGAGAGCTCGCATAGAGCCAGTAAGTTAATTTAAGGACTGTGATTGTAGAAAAGGGTTTAACATTTACCCCTAATATTATACATGTAAAAAGAATTAGGAAAATTAATGTGGTTTAAAAACTAAAAAAAAAAAAAAACCATTTTCCTCCCACATATACACAAATCTTACCTATAACAAAATCCATTTCATATCCCCAACACAACATTGAATTCAATGTCAAACCAAATCGAACCAAACGTTCAAATTCATTTACTCAATTCAATTCATTTACTCAATTCAATTCGTTTATTCAATTCAATGCATTTATTCAATTAAATTCCCTAAAATCAAACAGCATAATGCATATCTTCTCATGTATGCTATAAGCAATTAACACCTAAATTTCCTACAAGATTCAAAACCCAAAACTGCACGTGTCCAAACAAAGGCATATCTATTCGATTCGCCGACACACAATTCTTGCAATCATAAACATCCTAAGGCATATTTTCACATGCCAGATGTTTTATGACTTGCAAATGCACCAATTTTAAAACTAACAACCAATTTCCACGGATCTTATGTTACCCATTTGAAGTGCACGAAAACTCTTGTTTGCGTTAGCCATCTGGCTAACCCCAAGAAAAGATCAAGCGATAAGTGGCGATGGTCTTGAACTTCGAAAGAAGAAAATATATGAGGATTCGAATTTCGAAGTGAGAAGGTGACTTGACATGAGTCACTTGAAGCAGTCGAGGTTAACAATTCAGTGGAGAAGGTATCGTCCTTAAAACATATTTCAGTGTGTAATTAAAAACATATTTCAGTGTGTAACGATTAATTATAAGATAACCACAATTATTTATGGAACAAGTGAAAGCAAAATTCAAAGTGAAATTTAATAAAACCCAAGTTCTATGGAACATAAACTGCCTTTTTCTTTTTAACGTTTTAACTTCCTTCGAGTAGCAACACTGGTCGCGTTGGTCATCGGTCGTACCGCCTTCTCCGGGTGTATTTAGTGAACGCGTTGGAGATAATAGTAAACCCGTGCAGGCACATCAACTGAATCTACCCCCACAGGACCAACAATCATCAGGAATCCCTACGGTATTCCATCGTTTGTTTCTCTTCCTTGGTAATACGAGAAGCACGGAAACGAACGGATGTAGCACGCAACATATAATAGCAGCACTCGTCAATAAAAGCTGAATGTAGTTGTGCATCTTTTGACAGTTACTCACCAAAATTTCAGTCATTTTGAACGCGTAGTTTTTATTTGACAGCCATTTGAGTGAGTCGATGTGAGCGTTTTTGTAAAAATGGAACCAGGGACAGTTCTGGAACACGGTTCTTAAGGACTATTGTTGATATTCCACCCGGGCGGGTTGCCTTCCTACAGTCTAGTCCACGAAGAATGCGTTGAAACCTCACACCACCTATCAAAGACCGTACCGGTGGTATCACAGGTGGCTCCAGACCGGCATCGAGGTTTAAATTCGCGAAAAAAAACCGCGAATACATTAGCTTTATCTTTTGAATTTGTGACTAGTGTCCCGTTGCCCGCCACTAACGGGGGAAAAGAGAAGGAAGCGAAATTACTGTTGAGAGCCGTTGGTATTGACCAGTCGGTACCCTTCTAGGAGGTAGTGAATGTAGTTGTGCATTCTTCGACAGTTACTCACCAAAATTTCAGTCATTTTGGTAGCGTCGTTTTTATTTGACAGTTGTTTGAGCGAGCCGATGTGAATGTTTTTGTGAAAATGGACAAAATTGAGATTAGAGCTGTCATTACATTTTTGTTTTTGAAAAGTCGATACGCCTACGCAAATCAAAGATGAGTTGGACTCTGTGTATAGGGACTCTGCACAATCATTCACCACGGTGAAATTTTAGGCAGCTGAATTTATACGTGGCCGTGAGAGCTTGGGAGACGATGAACTATCGGGACGTCCAAAAACTGCAACAACGGACGTAAATATCGTTAAAGTTCACCAAATGGTGCTAGACGATCGTCGAATTAAAGTGAGAGAGACAGCAGAGTGTATGAAAATGTCCAAAGAACGTGTTTGTGGCATATTAAATCAAGATTTAGGCATGAGAAAGCCGTCCGCGCGTCGGGTGCCGCGCTTGCTCACGTGTTCATATGGACATCATCAACGCTCTGTTGGTATAGTTTAGGCGCAATAAATCCGGGTTTTGGCGCCGATTAATTACTGTCGATGAAACTTGGATACACCATTATACGCCCGAAACAAAAATACAGTCTAAACAGTGGATTGCAAAGGGGGAATCTGCTCAAAAAAAGGAAAAACTGTCTTTTTCGGCCGGGAAACTGATGGCGACTGTTTTTCTGGGATAGTCGTGGAGTTATCTTAATCGATTATCTTCAAAAAGAAAAAAAACCATTACAGGAGTATACTACGTATCATTACTTGACCAACGGAAGGCAGAAATTGCAGAGAAGCGGCCACATTTGCAGAAAAAGAAAATCCTGTTTCACCAAGACAATGCGCCGCCTCACACCTCAGCGGTTGCCATGGCGAAAATCCACGAATTACGGTTTGAACTGCTTGACCATCTGCCTTACTCACCAGATCTATCCCCAAGCGACACCTTTTTGTTCCCTAATCTAAAAAATACGCTCGGAGGACAGACATTTTCGTCAAATGACGAGGCAATCACCTTCTTGAACAGTTATTTTGCAGAGAAAAACGCCGAGTACTATTTGGACGGGTTAGAGAGATGGGAGTATCGCTGGGAGAAGTGTGTAGAGTTACAAGGAAACTATGTAGAAAAATAAAAATAAATTTCAAGAAAAAAATGTCTTGTATCGTTGTTAGATCGGAAACTTTTTAGACCACCCTCGTACATATCGCTGGGATAGAGTGCTCCCGAAACAAGATTATTTTCACTGCATATTGCTTTTGCAGTGTGACCACGAATAATTTTGATAATGAACTTGTCCATCCTATTTAGTCCTGATTTGTTATACAAGTTTTTTTTTGGGGTAAAATGTCTTATGTTGCGACCTTGGGGTTGTGTACAATCCGAGGCAAGCACGCAAACCCTGCCTCTCGAATACCCGAAACTTCTCCATGTGGAATGGGGATATGTTATACTATACCGGGCAATCATACACCAATGGTCGGATGAATGGCGAGTATGAAATTAATTTGTCCTTAGGGCCCAAAAGACTCCATCGAAAGAGACTTCCGGCCATAGCAACAACCCGGATCGATCGATTTTCGAGGCAGCTCTTCGTCCACTCACAAAGCTGCTGGGAAAATCCATATGAACAAAGTTTGCTCAGCAATGCACCGTGCAAGACGCGGTCAAAAGGTTTGGCGATATCCAATACGATCGCCCTTGACTCGTCATGCCCCACAATTGTAGATGTCCATATATCGGTTATTAGGGTCAAAAGATCTACCGTGGACCGCCTGCCACGGAATCGGTATTGACGTTCATTCAGAAGTCCGTTGCACTCCAAATACTTAATTAACTCGGCATTGATGACCTTTTCCGTCACCTTAGATAACATAGACAGTAATGCTATCGATCGATAATTTTGTGGGTGACACTTTTTTCCCCTCTTTGGTATTGACTGGACTCGAGCGATTTTTCAGCACGTAGGGATTGTCTTCCGTGTATAAGATAACAGGAAACGTCTGCCAAGAATCGGCGCACCGGAGTCTAGCTTAATTTTTCTTACAACGTTGGCTGCAAGGTAGATCGCGTACAAGTCACGATCGTATCGTCTCCGAAATCGGGCTCCCTCACATACCTATAGAAAAAAGATAAGCACGATACGTTGCGCCTATGTTCTTAGGACGGAATTGATTGCAGCGTCTCTGGATTCGTCCTCCCTCACATACGGGGCCAGCAATTCTCCTTAACACCTTCCTCTCGAACTCGGCTAAGAGTTCAGAGTGCCTTTTATTGAGCACCCAGGTCTCGGATCCATACATGAGTACTAGTAAGACCATGGTCTTGGAGAGCAGTAGCTTGGATGTTCTGGATAAATTTCGGGATTTAAAGAGCCTTGATAGACCATAGTAGGCTTTGTTGGATTTGATCAGCCATCCGCGTATTTCGTGGGGAAGAAGGAGGGAATCACGGAAAGTGTTGAAGAATAAAAAGTAAATTATAGAGAATACGATGGACAAAAGTTAGGAGTAATATAGAAGTAACAAAGCCAGTAGAGGTAAATAATTATAAATTATACAAAATAAAAATTAAAGAAATTAAAAATTAAAGTAAGTAAATGTAGAGAACTTAAAACCTAAGACAAACCAAAAAAAATAAAACAGTAAAAAAAGAATAAAAGAAGAAGAAATAAGAAATTCGGATTAAAAATAGAAAAAAAATATAACAAGTAAATTATAAATTGTCAAATATAAAAATTAAAGAAATTAAAAATTAAAGATCAAGAATTAAATTTAAATTAAAAATTTAATTAATTTAAGTTGAACGCACGTTCAGTAGAGCCTTACACAATGCGGCACTCAGGCTGTAACCAAATTGAGGTTTGAACAGCCTTTTTTATTTAATTATTAATAATTGTGTAAGCTTCTACACAGAGACGTAGCTGTAGTCTATTGTGCTTCGATGTTTTATCTTATTCAACCTTTATTTTGTGTGGTATAGATTTAAAAGTTACTCGCTGCGCGTTGCATTAATTCATTTTCCTTTCTTGTGCGTTGAGTCGTCCTTGTTCCAATTTATCGACACCATCTGTTTCTTTCCTGATTAATGTCTTTCTTTGTGACGTAACGAGTCGAAACTTCCTTATTCTGCGTAAGATTTCTTACCGTTGATTGCTAGAACTCACAATTAGTATGTAACCATACGAACGAATGTGCCAAAGGAAAGTTAGGATCATAGGAATTCTGGATCAAATCCGATGCATGTGGTTCTAGAAATTATCACCTCGCAACTCTATTAGTAACTAGTCTGTTGTGCTACTGGGATCGGATGGCTTGTAGCAAAGAAATGAGTACTTTTCTTTTGCCCGGAATTTTCAGACCATCTTTATGTCATAAATCTTTGAGCTGATTTTTTTTAGCATTCTTTCTGGGATATATAAGTATATTTTTTAGACTTTATCTTTAAATTTCCATGTGTAGTATATTCATTTGTCTCACTATATAAAAATATGCCACTGAAAAAAATTTTAATTGAAATACGATCGAAAGGATGAACACTAATTAATATTTTTCTTTTTATTTTAGATGAACAGAACAGCAATGTCCACCTCAAAATGAAAGCAGCGAGATTTGGAAGCTTCTACTTACGAATTGGAGCAATTGCATTCGCAATTGGAACTATGGTCTATTCTGGACTCGAATTTGGTCAATTTTTTGAACTCAATGGAAGAGCAGGTTGCCACGATCCATTTCTGGCAATCACACCAATAGCCAGAATTACCTTGTGCATCGTTCAAGTGCAATTTATATTCCTCAATACTACGTATCTAGACATGGCGCGTCACAAGGTCATCTGTCGCTTCGGTCTTATGCACATGGTGGCCACAAATCTGTGTGAGTGGCTGTTCGTTTTAGTCGAAGAAACAAAACATGAAATCTATCATGTTGCTAGTCATCACAATACTACTAATCACACTAACCGTATTTTCGAAGATACTCATCACTTTTCGAGTGCGGAAGTATTGAACACAACCCATCGGGGTCACTGTTCTAGGACAAACATAATGGGAGCCTTGGTACAAGAAGTGTCACCCTTCCTATTCCCTTGCACCATCGAGTACTCGCTTATTTGTGCGGTTATCCTTTACGAAATGTGGAAGGCGGTTAAATCAATACCTAACATCGCTAAGACGCGAAGCGAGTCAATCAAGCCTGTAGCTGTGAAACAAAGTGCTCATACATTCTCCATAGACTGCTCCCAATCACACAAGGGACTATTCGCCGGCATACTGGTGATTGTTATGACAATAATATCCATTATTATGTACTTCGTCCTTTATACGCAGCCTGGATATGAACTTATTGCGACGCAAGAGGTTACCCTTTGGGAGACCACCATTTACGCCATTTGTATGATAGCAATTATCGCGGGAATGTTCTTCATGAGGGACCTCAAATATGTGGCCAGTGATGAGCATCATTCAATGAAATTGGACTGTACTCTGCTGGTTGTAGCCCAAACGGGTGTTTATCTATACGGGATGTTCAGTATTATGGGCAGTTACTTTTCTAAGTGGGACACAGTGCCCGACAGGGTGGAGGGTATCGTAGCTGAGGTTTTTAACTTGTTTCAAACTTCCCTACAAACCATGTTCATTATGCACGCCGTTCATCGACGGTGTAAGGGAGCTCAGCAGCAACGTAAAAAGCCGGGTCGGGAGATTATAACGTATCTGTTGGTGGCGAATATGGCCATTTGGTTTGTGAATACGCTCATTAAGGGACGGGCTATGTTCAGGTCAACTCACTTGGAGTTTTACGGTGTGTGGGCTTGGACGGTGATTACTCACATATCAATGCCTTTGGCGATATTCTACAGATTCCATTCAACTATTTGCCTCTTTGAGGTATGGAAGATGACATACAAAGCGAAAGTTCATTGAGACTGCGCTAAAAGTAAGGCCTAATGTAACCCTAAATTTATTGTAAATTAAGTGTTATTTAAATAAGTTCAAATATTGTAGTAAATAAAAATATTTTAGTTAAAAGTATGTTGCTGTTTAGTTATTGACTTGATGCACCGCGTATATAATTATTATTTAAATTTTTGATTTCCTTGAGAATAAAGTTGTGTCAAACTTATAATTGGCTTAATAATCCCTTATTTTATAGGACTGAGAAGTGAGTTGGGGCCTTGGGAACGGCACAGGGTAGAACACACCCAACCAGTTCGTTTCGCCCATGAGAAAAGGATGTAGTTTTCTTTCTCGTTTTTTCCCGCGATCCTCAGTTCGAATCGATTTTAAGACTGCGTTTTCTTACGAGGGGGTCTGCCCACCTCGGAGCCTATCTTAAGACTAAAATATGTTGTTTCCCACTGTGTTGTGATGTGTGAGTGGTCTATATATTTTTGTTGGAAGCAAATTCCCGTTCTTGTAAATTATATGTGGAGTTAATATTTGTTATATAATTCAATTTATTTTTATTGTTCTATCTTCGTTATTGTTATTCACCTTTGCATTTATTTCTATATCTAAACGATCCGAATTGTTTCTACTCACGGTTTATACGAGGGTTGCCTTTTATATTTCGGGATTAGAGAACAAAAACAAATATTGATCATCAAAAATCACTTTATTGTTTTTCAAAATATTCCCCATGAAGATCTATACACTTTTGCATGCGTTTGAACCAATTGTCGAAGCACTTTTGCCACTCTGATTGAGGTATCTCCAACACATGCATTCTGAATGCAGCAACCGCTTCTTCAGGTGTCGAAAAACGTTGACCTCTCAGTTTGTTTTTTACGTACGGGAATAAAAAGAAGTCATTCGGTGCCAAGTCAGGACTATACGGCGGATGACCCATCAAATCGATGTTTTGAGTGCTCAAAAATGCAGTTGTCGCAGCCGATGTGTGAGAGCTCGCATTGTCGTGGTGAAGAGTGATCCGTCTTCGGTGGTTGGTTTTCCTGATTTCTTGGAAGACAACTGGCAAACAAATGGTTGTGTACCACTCAGAATTGACTGTTCTGTGTTGTTCTAGTGGTACGGTTGCGACATGTCCAGTTTTTCCGAAAAAACAGGCGACCATTTGCTTGGAAGTGCTTCGTGCGCGAACAACTTTTGTTGGATTTGGCTCATCTTGAAACACCCAGACAGTCGACTGCTGTATACTTTCGGGCTCATACGCGTAAATCCACGATTCATCACCTGTCACGATGTCATAGACGTGTTTCGAAGCACCGCGATCCTATTTTTTGAGCATTTCTTTCGACCAATTGACACGAGCCTTTTTTTGGGCGATTGACAAATTGTGTGGGATCCATCGCGGACAAATTTTTTTGACAGTCAAATGTTTATGCAATATTGAATGTATGCTGGTCCCACTAACGCCTAAGGTTGTCTCAATCTCACGATAGGTCACATGACGATCTTCCAATATCAGTTCGCGCACAGCTTCAATGGTTTTCGGAACAACAGCTGATTTTGGACGACCTTCACGAAATTCATCTTGGAGTGAACTACGACCACGATTGAATTCACCATACCATCGATAAACACTGGTCCTTGATGGAGCTTCATCGCCAGAAATTGAATTAAGTTCATCCATGCACTGTTGCTGAGTTAATCCACGCCGAAAGTTGTAAAAAATAATCGCACGAAAATGTTGACGATTTAATTCCATTTTTGGGCCGAGATGAATCTTTTAAGTTACTGTAAACAACACAAATAGCGCTCGTATGTCAAAACGTTCTGAGTGCGTATAACCTCAAAAATGTCCAACTTTACGACAGAGCTGTCAATTGCTGGATTGCAACACTGGGGTTGCCAAATCCCGAAACATAAGAGGCAACCCTCGTATGTATTTTCCTTGTCGTCGTATAGCCCTTAATATTGTCGGTTCTGTATTTGGTGTCCTATATCTGCTACTGGCTCCTTGTGTTGTGGCGCATAGTTGCTGCACTTCCTTTTGATTGTTTCCTTATTTCTGGTGCGCAAACTTTGAGACTTTCACACCAATTTCAATAGACTCTTCGAATTACTTAATGTTTCAAAATGTACAATGTTAATTCATTCACCGCATTTATTCCACCTTCAATCTGTATTTTTGTTATGTTTTTTTCTTTGATGCCCTTGATCTAATTTTAGTTTTTCTTTTCGTATTTTTGAGTCGATTCCTCTGCTAATCATCTTCCTTGTTTTAACCTCCCTCGCCTTATTTTTCATTTTTCCATAATCCACCATAATCCATCTCTTCTTTTCTCTCTACCGTATTTTTCATGTTATTACAGATCAAGATCAGTAACCCGTTATACTGTTCTCTTCACCCCCCTGCCACCCCCCCACCCTTTCCTCTGACATAACAAAACGTAATAAAGGTTGAAGTCAATGGTTGTCAAGCTAACATTTAGAGTGTAGAGGGTGGAGAGTTATTTCAAAAAGGTTCCACACTGAATATTCTTGCAACAAGATTTATATAGTGACTTGTGGGGGTTCTTTAAGGCATTCCCAAAGAACCACCTACTCCCTTTTAATTACCCGTCTCCCACTTACCAGGCAAGTGATTATACTTACCTAAAAATGAGCAGCGTAAGCTACTATGCATCACCTTCCACCTGAAAACATAAGCTCACGGCCAGATTACCATCTTACCGTGGCATTAAACTTTCACCCCGGGGCATGCTTGCATCCAACGCATCATGTTTCCGAAATCTAATTCGGTTACCTCTTCATGTAACTGACATTAATTCCCGAACATGTCAATGTTCATCCTCGCCTTATCTGCTGAACCATCGGTCTATCGTCCAAACAACAATCCGTTGGTCCAGAAGACACGTCGACCAGAGTACTTGTTGACACAAGTGCAGCCGATAGTTTCCCTACCATTTGGTAATTAATTATAAAAATAAATAAATAAATAAAAATATTAAATATAGAATATTCCCCCATATCCTTAGGTTCGCAAACATTGTAACCAATTCCCTTTTATCGGCCAGCAACCGATTATGGGATTTGGGCATGAACATGATTGTTACTTAAGCAATCATACCCATGATCATGCCTTATGATGCTCCTGCCTGTAAACTATACAAACACATAGCAGCCTCACTGTGTTTATTCTACTTACCAACCACTGGTCCATGGCCACCTTGGGCGAGACGTATGGTTGCACATCTGCAAGGCAAATTCTTCACCACCGTACCCATGTACCAGCAACATTTATGCAAACAAACCTCAAATATTCGGTTGACCTATCGTCACCGAAGAATGTGAACGCCTAAGTAAACACGATAATGATTCTATGTAACATCGGCTAAACCACGAACGATGTGCATCTCATCGTGTGACCCTTGAAAGAGCGTTTCTGTTTACTTAGGACACAGTGACCTATTTCGGTCTCAGGCGTTCATCACGACGATTTATGGCAACAATGTCTGCAGCCACTTATGCTCGTTCCTTTGTTTGAACAGGTGCAGGACCGTTCGTTGTCTGTATTGCAGGCGAAGATGCATCGTATTTGTCCTATACGGGCATATGGGAATTCCTCCCATTTAACTCCGTTTCGATCGCCCATTGGCCGCCGCCAAGTAGATCCGATTCGCACCTCCCACCTCGGTGTGATCCCCCGCCGTTTCATCTGATGGGATGTGGATTGCATCGGGGAGTCAGATTTCATCTCTCGCGGAGTACGAACGTTACCAGAGGAAGTTCCCAATACACACTTGTCGAGTTCGGTTCTAAATTGTGAAAGAAATTGTCGCTTAGCCAACATCAATTCGAAATCCCACACAATCTATTTCGCATAGTTTCGCTATCGCTTTCAATAAGTATCGTTCATCATAGAAGAGGAGGATATGGTGAAATATGCCGTAACAAACTATCTAGGACAAAAGGAGTAGTTTAAGTGCACAAGAACTTTGTGGTTCAATTGATAAAAGATCATCATTTGTGAAAGTAGATTGAGAATTAACAAAATAAAGAGAACACCCTACACCCAAACAACCCAGGGCGTCTTTATCTTTCTCCTTCCTTGGTGCTTGGATTTTTGTGCACGTGTATTCGGCGGAACAATCGTTGGGGTGTATCACTGAACCTATGTCGTACCCTGGCACACCTACTTTAACTCCACAGACTTACCATTTAATCTAAACTAACTTACGTAGTAAAAACAAAATATGTACACACGAAAAAAATAAAAGGGAACAAGCAAAAGGGAAATGATCCGGCGAAACATGATCCCAGCACTCGATGCGAGCAGGCGGATCGTTGGAGGCGCTTTGAGTGATCGGCAAAATGATGATCTTGCACATCCACCGGGGTCGCATGTGCGCTGCAAACATTCCGTGTGAATCGCAACGTCAGCCGAATCGATGGAATTGAGTCATGTAGCACAGTGCCACAGTGTGGTAAGAAAAATATGTTACATTTGGAAAAAAAAGGAATGTGTATTGAAATGTAAATTATTATAAGGAAATAAAATGTTATTTTATAATTGTACAATTATATTTAGATTACAGTGGGTGGTTTGTTATCATAACCTTACGGCTTGAAGAACGGTAGAAGAAAACTGGTGTATGACAGTGTGGGGAGAGAATGAGTATCACTCTTCCGATTACCACATGACATGCGACTCCTGCGTTCGATTCAAGGTAACCATTGTGATAAACCGACGTTTCCTTCGTTTGATCATAAAAGCAAAGAGGACAAGCCATGGAAAAAGGAGAGATTTACGAAGAGTGTTCAATACACAAGCTCAAAGGTCGCCGTTTTGTTTGTTCATATGCGGCTCAAGAGACTTAGAGTTGAAATTTTACAGGGGGTGTATTGCGCCATTCACGTGAGACTATTAGCAAATTCTCCCCTCTTTCAGGTACATATCACAAGATGGCGCAAATAGTACGATGAACTTTATTGAACACCCGTTCTAGATATAATCTACGTAAGGAAAAACTTTATGAAAGGCGACCTGGAGTTATTGAAAGCAGGTCCAGAGACGAAGGACAAGGCTTGTGAAGAAGAAATTCACCATAACTAAGTCGAATCTTACCACATATAGTGTCCATCACAGGAGTATACTACGTATCATTGCTTGACCAACTGAAGGCAGAAATTGTGGAATAACACCCAAATTGACGAAAAAGAAAATCCTGTTTCACCAAGACAACGCGCTGTCTCACACCTCGGCGGTTGCCATGACGAAAATCCACGAATTACGGTTTGAACTGCTTGGCCATCCCCCTTACTCACCAGATCTAGCGACTTCTTTTTCTTCCCTAATCTAAATGTTGCGCTCGGAGGACAGTGATTTTCGTCAAATGAGGAGGCAATCACTCTCGTGATCAGTTATTTTGCAGAGAAAAACGCCGAGTACTATTTGGACGGGTTAGAGAGACGGGAGCATCCCTGGGAGTAGTGTGTAGACTTTGTAGAAAAATAAAACTAAATTTTAAGAAAAAAATGTCTTGTATCTTTGTTAGGTCGGACATTTTTCAGGCCACCCTCGTAAACAACACCCGAATTCAATTCGCTTTATCGAATGATATCTCGAATATGTAAACACTTGGTAAATTCAATTGCTTTGTTATATGTTAATTGTTTTGAGTTGGGACAGTTTTATGTTGGAATGAAGAGCCAGTCTTCCGATAGCATCCATCATCATCATCATCGGCACTAGAACCGAGATCCGGTCCATATCCGAGATTTGTTAAATTCTCAATAATAATTTGTTTTTCCGGGCAAAGTTATTAGCCTGGCGCCAACCTTTCTCAGGATGTCGCTTCATGCATGGGTTCACTACTTGGCGGGTGCCAAAGCAGCTATCCAGGGGTGCCACGTGGAGACTGCATGTCAACTTGGATTGAACAGGGACAAGGATAGTCCTGGCCTTCGGTTGAAAGCAGAGACGTCCCCCCCCGATGGTATACAGTCGAAAATAATATAAAATAAAGTAAATTTAGTTATTAGTAAATAAAGTTATTTAAGAATAAAATTATATTTAAATTATAATAAAATGAAGAATAATTTTAAATATGTACACTCCGGTCGTAAAGTAATACATAATTTAAATAATTTTAAAGTTGCGTTTTTGTGGACTAATCCATAAACAATTATCTGGCGGAATTAATGAAGATTGCGATTCTCATGATATGAAAAGATTAGAGCTAAAACGAAGACGCTTCAGACCACGGCCGATAGTACACGAAATGTTGCTACTCGTTACTTAAGCTGTGTGATTGCTCTGGTATACGGAACTGATATTTATTTTTATGATTTTATTGTGTAATGTATTTTTAACTATGGTTACGTGATCATGCCGCCTGTTGCAATCATCACATATGAGATAATTTCACCGTGACTGAAATATTCTAGGGAAATCACCAACAACACATTGTTCAATAAGTGCCGAGACTAACTCAGAGATGGCGGCCGTGATAAAAAATCTTTATGACTTTTAGGCAAACAAACGCTATCGGACATAAACTAGAATTGCACGCTACAAGTACGCCGTCACATCCAAGAGGAAATTTTTTCTGGGATTTATTGTTGCTGGACGAGCGAATACAATTATTAGATACGGATCTAAATACTCGAAAGTGTCTTCGTACAGACGAGTACGATAGCGATCATTACGGACTTGGTGCTATAATACATGTCCCAAACGAACACTCACTACCTGAGCAGTATAAACAGATACATTCTTTTAATTTCGGAAAAGCACACTGGTCCCGCTTTGATCGGATACTAAAAAAATAATTACGCTCCAATGGCATAGACCCACCAATTGACAGAAATCTTCATAATGACGAAATTGATCATTATCTTTCGATGATGAATAACATTGTTACTAATACAATGAATCGTTCTACCCCAAAAGTGTCTCACATGGAGAGCCATACAAACCGGTACAGAAACTCAACGATCGACGAACTATATCGGCAAAAGAATATTGTGCTCTCTAAGTTAAAAGTGCTCTACAGACAGTTCAGCGATCCAAATAGCCAGGAAATAAAAACAATTAAGTCACTAATTAAAAATATACAAAAACTGATCCGTGACAACTATAGATCAGTAATCAATGAAGACTGGAACAACAGAATTCAAGCCATTAAAGCTAGTGGACAAAATATGTTCCCTCATATAAATAAAGTCTTTCGAAGGAAAGATTACAATGACATTGAACGCCACCTATCATCTTCCCATTACCCCATTTAAAACTCCCACCTAGGGCATATAGAAACCTGAAAAGCATGACTTACCTGCGCATAACGACCAACCACCGCTGAAATGCTTAACCGCGCTGAGGTAAAACACCATCAGTAACACAAGCGTGTCTATAGGAAGGGCAAATTGGTTGCACATCTAGCAATCAACATTATATTAGTTCTTACCAACGAAATGTCTCCTAAAGAGTCGGCTACAATGCCACAGGAGATATTTCTTACTTTTTGGTTCTTATATGTATGCCCACATCGGTCGGTCACACGAGTGACAAATACATCGTGGCATACGGCGGTCAACCCAGGCGTTCGGGTTCTTTAAATGGAAATTTCCCAGCAAATTTCGATTGCTGGAAGATGCCGCCAAAGTGTACATGATCAGCAAAGTCCCTGTATTCAGTCGCTGATCATGTGAACATAAAATATGCTACGACGGTGTATTTGCGCAAAGTGCAGCCATGCCAACCCATGTTCTCCTAGTGGATTTGCATAATCCACGGTTCGTTTGACCACGCACACACAGCATGAGCATCCAAAAGGATCACCGTGTGTGCGTTCGCGCACATTTCCTGCGACCGATGGGAGAATCATCCCCTATTGGCTGTAGAAGCGATCGAATTTAGTATTCTGTCATTTTCAAATAAAACGCAAAAAGGGATCGAGAACTCGTCAGTGTAAATACACACACGACGGCTCGACACTCTGTGGATGCCAACAACATGCGCCCGATCAGCATACAACTTTTACGCGGTACCAATCAGACCAACATTTCCTTTTATGGAAATGTAATATCCACGGTCCGAGTTAGCGTACAACCATCTCAATACCTATGCAAGGATATTGGCACCAGCTGCATCCATGTCGGTTTATGTTCCCCTGAGGAAATCCTGATGCCCACGGTTCGATTGCTCATGCACAGCTTGAGGGTGCGATGGAATCTCATCTGTGTGTGTGCGCGTCCTCTCGTTGATCGGCATCAGGATCATCCCTTATATGGTCATCAGGCCAATAAATGAATATTTCGTCATTCTGTTGCTTCGGTGGCAATATTTAATCGCGATTTGGATTCCGTGAGAGCAGGTTGTGCCATCACGTTAAAATACACATCTCTCGTGGGGCGTCCCAAGAGATAGTAGTCTAAGGTGAACAGCCGGCGAGTCGGAACAGACGGAGCTTCGGGATTCGAATAGTAACAAAGCGCACGAACGTCGTGATTATGTTATATGGTTATTTTAAGTTACACAAAGTGCATCTAATTCCGTTAATGTCATAAAATCCTGTTTAAGTTACACAAAGTGCATCGATCAGTAATAAAGCACCACGAACATTGCGATTAATTTATACGTTTGTTTTCTTTTGGTCGACACCAAGTGCATCGGCCATTTGGTATTTTCTGAAATTGTTACTTACGTCTCTTCTCTTTCATCAAGGGGCAAGTACCCAAGTAGCCGAGTACTGTCATCGGACCAGACCTTTGGATTGCCAGAGGAGCGCAATGGGAGTGGATCCGTCGTGTGGGGCTACGAGTAGCGAACCCGTGCAAGGTGGCACATTGCTACAGCGACGTTGACACGTACCATACCCACAAAGGTTTACACTATTTTGTTCAATAACGCTCTAAACAATGCATATTATCCAATCCAATGGAAATCTGCAGTAGTCCGTCCCATACCCAAAAAGGGTAAAAAGGACAGGAGCAATCCAGCCAATCTTCGCTGGATTAGTTTGCTTCCGAACATCAGCAAGGTATTCGAGAAAATTATCAATAAAGCATTGACTAACTGGTGTGAGGATAATGGTACTATTCCGAACAACCAGTTTGGTTTCCGATCGCAACACTACATTGTTCATGCTGCGACAAAACTTGTCTCCGACATACAGTGGAACAAAGCGGAGTTAGACCTCTGATATTATCATTTACTATCTTATGTTATCGGGAAACTGTTGGGTTGTTTTGGTTTTATTATCTTTTTTTTTGTTGGATTATTTATTTACCCCACGTTGGGTGCCAAAATGGAACATTAAAGTGTAACCCCTAATGTTAACATTTAATATTTTATGGTTATTAAAATGTAACACCTGAGCGTAACCCCAGATGTTAACATTTATTAAGTAGTTATTTTGAATTTTGGGAATTACTTACGGTGTAATGCGGTGGGTCTCCTGGTTGACTGGCCGACTTTGTGTTGCTGTGATCCGTTGTTGAAACTAGTTTTTATTTCTTAACTTATCACTTTATTTGTAGTAAAAGAAACGCGAATATCCATAATATTTTGTTTATTTATAAACAATACTGTTATGTAATGTACTATTATCACTTTTACAAAAACAAGAAGACCCGCTGTGCAATTCCCACGGCTGCAGTCTTCTTGTTATATTATTACACTGTACTGCAAAGAAACTCACTTGCACTATAATCCATTCGCAATATTCAATAATCGTTTAATTGTTCTGCAAAAACTGCAGCGACAGAGAATTGAGCAAATCCATAATCGTTTAATTGTTCTGCAAAAAATGCAAGGGTATCGGATAAAAACGTATTCGACTCGTAGTGGCAATGACCGAACCAATTACAGTACATTGCTCTACGTACAAATCGTAACATACGATTAATTGCGACTCACTGCTGTGTTCGCTACTTTCGCCGAGCTCAGCGTTTCACTGACGTTCAACTACTTCGTAGTCGGTGGCCGTTGATAATGTCGCTTGTGCTCATATATCGTGTATCACACTTGTAAACATGTGTACTTGTAACATGAGACCGTGTAGGTCTGTGGACAGGTGCTTGTTTGATTTTCGTAATACTAAGCAGAATGCCAAATGGCGGAGCCGAGTCGGTGAGGTCGTGAACTTCCGGGTTCCTACAGGCCAGTAAATAAATAAAAAAAAAAAAAAATAGAAAGCAGAATGCAAGGTCAAGTGTATGAGTGATATATGCTTTGGCATAGATGGGTAATTACCGCAATGTATGTGATATGAATTAATTGTTCGTGGGGAAGGCTTTGCTTCTGAATGAACGCGAATGTTGCATTGTATGCAGAATACTTGTGACGATTGAATTGTTTATGGTATTATGAATGACCATGAAATGGATAGGCGTGTATCGCGATATGAGTCAAGTGAATGATGATTGAATTGCTGTGAAGATTTATTGTTTGAGGATGGTTGTTTGAGATTACGTATGGTATTGTTTAAGAGGGGGTGAATAGCGAGGTGTAACAAAGCGAAGCGACAATGCACAGGGGCCTGTTTGGTTGACTTTGGAAAGGCTTTCGACATCGTATGGTTAGAAGGGCTTGTATATAAGTTATCAAATCTAGGTATGCCCGAATATTTATTATATATTATCTACGATATGATAATGGGCAAACAATTTGTAGTGAAATGTGGAGATATAATCTCTAACAAAACTTTCCACAGCAAAAATGGCCTACAACAGGGAGCCATGAATTCTCCCATTTTATTTAACATTTACACTAGTGATCTAGTGGGTTCTCTCAACCATGCAATTGCGTATGCTGACGACATTACGGTGTATAGATCTGGAGAAAAGATTGATGTCATCAACAGACTTCTGCAAAACGATTTCAACAAAATCAAACGTTTTTGCGACGACTGGAAATTAAAAGTAATTTTCCAAAAAAACAGAGACTATCTTTTTCAGAACGCCCCTGTCCAGTGCATCAAGGAATACAAAACGGAATTGGAAAACATTTTCCATTGCAGGAAGTAGTAATTTTCCACTACAAGTAAAAACTGTAGTCAGATACTTTGGAATCTGGCTTGGTCAGTATCTTTACTTTGATAAGCATAAAGCTGCTGCTCTTACAGCAGCTAAAAACGCATATGCAATGACACTGAGTCTCTTCCGTAGTAGTCTGCTGGACCCCAAGGTGAAAATAATTTCATACTCAACATTCATCCGACCAATATTAGTGTATTGCTGCCCGGTATGGTACAACATATCCCCATTTTACATGGGGAAGTTTCGGGCGTTCGAGAGGCAGTGTTTGCGTTCCTACCTCGGAATGTATAGAACCCCGGAGTCGTAGTATAAGAAATCATCATCATCATCGGCACTACAACCGGCAACAGGCCTTGGCCTTATTTAGCAAGTCCTGAGGCTTGTTAAATTTTCCATAATGATTTGTTTTTTCCGGGCGAGGTCATTAGTCTTGCGCCAGAGGCTCCCCGACGGGGAATCGAACTCCGGTCTCCCGCGTGACAGGTGGGTATACTAACCGCTATACTATCGAGTATAAGAAATACTATCCCAATAAAGTCCTGTATGCCAAATCAGGACTAAACAGAATAGATAACTTCATTATCAAGATTGTTCGTGGTCACACAACAAGAGCAATGTGCAATGAAAATGATCTTGTAGCGTTCTACGAACGCACAATTTCACCCAGGGAAGGTTCCTACCCTTCAAGGAACATACTTATCTTATCATTACACGTACCCACAGACACGTGTCCCAAAGCTCCTAATCATACCTGTAACAAGGGTCATAGGAAGCTGCAAAATGCGAACCCGATATAAAAAGAAGCAAGGAACTGAACGTCCCAAAGCTTTCAATATCAGGCAACAAGTCGATTGTAGCATACCTGAAACAAAGGTAAAAGCAACCATTCATCTTATTCCTAAAGATCGAAATGCGCCGCACTCCAGCACTGCACAATTCGAAATCCTGAACATCTACACGACGTTAGAAGGATTTGTTATCGCCAGCAAATTAGCCGACCAACGGATGCACGTGCGGGTGGTCTGCCACAAAGACCACCAAATCTATCGGCAAACAAAAGAAACGGCAACCGTAATTATCTCAACGAGATAATTCGAAAAAATGTATGAGGTTTAAAACCAAAGGAACTACTCCTATCCCAAGGGGCCTTTTTTGTATTTCACACCCATTAGAAAGATCTAATGGATTTCGGGTGTATTGACAAAAGTCAAACAAAACCCATGAACCATACGTCCATTCAAATTGCAGGATATCTTTCGGCCTGCGCGCCAGATGTGTTATGTAAATAAGGCGGCACACAATCGACAACCGTCGAACTGAATTTCGACCACCACCACGGATGGTGATAATGATGTTCGATGATGAACGAGTTTCTTCTTTTAGGAATGAAAAATCACCCCTGGGACGTGATAACATGCTGCTAACAGAAATTCGGAAGTTCTGTTAGCAGAGCAAATAGGGAAATTTTTCCGTATAGATACAGATGTCAGTTTTGAATCTGGGTGTCTGTGTGGGCAGACAGGCAGTCTAATTTGGATCGTCACCGGGACAAGAAGTAGAAGAGTAGCAGGACAGCGAACCCCACCGAGGAGGTCATTGAGAAACCTCAACGAGAAGGTCATCGGCATAACGCGTGAAAACGATAATGTAAAGAATCGCGTTTCAATGTAACTGAACCAAAAATATATCGAGAGTCGTGAACCTTACTATCATCGAAGCCGGATGTATTTCAAGTCGTGTGTTGCGGGGTAGCGAAATCCGGTGTGTGAAGTAGTTGGTATGTTGTGCTAAATAAAGTTTGAACTAAAATAAATAACTGGCGCGTTTTATGTGACTTTGGTTATATGGTTTATAAATATACTTATATTAATTATTCATCCGTGCATTATAATTCTAATAAAAGCTTACCGTGCTTCCAAGTGTTTAACGTAATAAAATTTAATAATTCAATAAAATTTACATATAGAAAAACAATTTCTTCCGTGTTTCATTGTGCTGTTTCGCTCTGTGGATTTCCTTGTGTGTTAGCAGTGTTCGGCGGAACGCTGCAACAAAACCTTCAACCGAAGGACAACAAACTTTCGCCCCAGTGTCAATCTACAATACGCAATAATATTTCCTCCAAAATCACATTTCGGGAGCATTCTATCCCAATTTACTACTCCAACTATCTCGGTTCCTTTTATAAATTTTCCGAGCTCTACAACTTCCTCTACACCAACTACCTCACAAAAACACAATCTAATTTGATCAATGACCCCAAATCTTTTTTCCACTTCATAAACTACAAACGTAAATCCGACACCTATCCTAACTCCCTTTCTTACGGCGCGACTACTTCAACCGACCCCCTAACTACGGCCAATCTATTCGCTTCGTTTTTCAATAAATCCTTCACAGACATTTCCTTCGAACCCAATCCGTCTCACCTCAAAGACTTCCCCGAATTCTCCCTCGGCCCCCTCACCCCACAAATTATTCAGCGCCAGGTAGTTGAAGAGAAATTAAACTTACTCAAAGACGAGTTCAGCCTTGGGCCTGATGGACTCCCGGCTGTATTTTTAAAGAAATGTTCCTCTTCTCTTTCCCTCCCGATATCACAGATATTCAATCTATCCCTTTCACAAGGGGTCTTCCCTAGTATTTGGAAATCCTCCTACGTGACCCCCATACATAAAAAGGGACCTAAAAACGATATAAGCAACTACCGTCCCATCGCCAAACTGTCTCATATCTCCAAACTGTTCGAAGGAATTCTTTACAACGCGTTATCTTTCCGTTGTAAATCCATCATCTCATCCAACCAGCATGGTTTCCTTTCGGGTAGGTCGACCACAACGAATCTGGTCGAGTTCTCATCCCATACTCTCCGTGCCTTAGAAAATAGCAACGAAGTCGATGTAATCACCACCGACTTCAGCAAGGCCTTTGATAAAATCTCCCATAATCTCATCCTTTTTAAGTTGTCCACCCTAGGTTTCGAACCCCTATTGATCAAGTGGTTATCTTCTTATCTGAAAGATCGATCCTACCGTGTCAAATTCAGATCCTCCCTGTCCAATCCTTTTCTTCCCACGTCAGGGGTTCCGCAAGGTAGCCATCTAGGTCCCCTCCTATTTATCCTTACCATCAATGATGTTGACTCCATTATTAAATACTCATCCATCTCCCTCTATGGGGATGACGCCAAACTTTACAAAACGATCACCTCTCCTCTCGACTCCTTACTTCTCCAAACAGACTTCGACAGCTTCTCAACTTGGTGCCGTAATAACTGCCTTGAACTCAACGTTGTCAAATGTCACTCCATCACCTTCTCCCGCAAACGTCCCCCTGCTCCCCCACGCTCCTACTTCCTACAAAACCAGCAGATATCATCCGTACCCTAGATACGCGACCTCGGGATCTTATTTGACAGGGAGCTTAGCTTCATCCCGCATATTGATGATATTATTCTTAAACCCAACTCTGTCCTTGGGTTTGTGAAACGGTGGTCTAAAGAATTCTCGAATCCTTACGTTCCCCGTTCTCTTTACATAGCCTTCGTCCGCCCCCTTCTTGAATACGCCAGTCAGGTCTGGTCTCCACACTACTCGTCCCATGTACGCAGAATCGAAAGCGTGCAACGTCGGTTTCTGCGCTTTGCCCTCCGCGGATCGAACTGGGCGAATCCACGGATTCTCCCCCCATACACAAGCCGCCTTCATCTGATCAACTTCAACACACTTGAGGAGCGCAGAACTCATGCCGATATCCTTTTCATCCACCGTCTCCTTTCAGGCACAATCAACTGCCCAAGCCTGCTCTCCATCATTCCACTTCACACTAACCCCCATAACCTGCGAAACCCTCATCTGTTTTATCAGCCCACTCACCACACTTCGTTTGGCTCTAATGAACCCATTTCGCGAATGCTGCGGCGGGCAAACTCCTACCCTACCTCCTTCGATTTCAACTTTACCTCTACTGCTCTCAAACTACATCTCCTCTCTTCCCCCACATGACCACGCCCGCTCCCGTCTACACTCTTACATCCTATACTAAGCGGAGTGAATGAATGAGTGATAATTGTTGGATAAACCCAGTAACCAACCCGCCAAACATTACCCCCCCCCCCCCCCCCCCCCCTTTTTTTTCTTTTTAACCATAGTTTATATTCTTATATATATAGTTTTAAGATAATTGTTAAGTTTTATCGCTTGTACTAAGCTGAATATACGAGGGTTCTGCCCTCACACTCCAGAATGGATTCATTCCCCCAGAAGCGTTCCCTTTCTTGGATAAAATGGGACTTATCCAAGACAAACGTGGAGTCCCTATTATTTACCACGCTTTCCGCGGTGCCAGGGATAAACGAACTCTACATGATAACGATATCTCTAAATTTCGTTTTAGTATGGTGATCGGTGAACGAGATAAGTGAATATATATATAAATAATACATGATATAGAAAAAATAGAATACATTTTAAAAATAAAACATCAATTATTGTGACATATTATAAAAACAGTTATTGACGGCGAAATGCATAAGAAATATAATAATGTATAATTTAGAGTGCTTGCGAAGAGCCAGTAAGTTCATGTAAGAATGATATTTGTAAAATAGAAGTTAACATTTAGTCTTAAGTAAAATATGTAATTGAATTGTTAAATAATTGGGGATATAAAACAAACAAAAAAAAGCACCCGCTTTGGCTTTTCCAGATATCTCGAAACCGAGCCCAACATCGTAACGGATGTGGGTGATTCTGGTTATCGCACGATGACCAGAAGCCAGAGACAAGATGAAGGACACATCTGTCCTTGTCTCGCCAAAGTCGGCTTCTCGCCACCCAATTTTTTTTTCTGCAGAGGAGTTTTACAGGTTCCACAATAATAGGTTTTTACAGGTTAGGCTGCTATTTTTGGAAGAGGACTTTACATGACAATTGGTCTATCCTTATTTAAATAACCATCACCTATTACTTATGTAAAATATCAGGACAATTGGCTTTATTCCGCAGTGCATTTATAGCCGGGCTTAAGCTTCTCAATCCCTTGTAGTCTTACATTTGGTTGCCCTTGTTGACAAGAGGTCATAGAACTGCTATTTTTGATTTTCATTTTTTGAATATTTTTAAGACGAGCATTACGAGCATGAACATTGGTAATCGCGTCCTTACAGTAAATATAATATGAATGAGATTTATTTTCCAGCTCTGCACTATGCATGGATATATTCATGGTCGGGTCCCTTAATACCTAGATAAATACCCCCTGTGGGTGTTTTTAGGTGAGACACCAAAGAAACCAACTCCTTTTTCGTTTTCGTTGTTTTCTCTGCTAAAACTGTCTGTCGAATGCATACGAGTCCAACATGAGTGCTCAATGTTCTCAGCATCACGTACACTTTGCCCGTTTTATTTTGTCTTTACAGGGAAAAATATTTTTTTTTCACTATCTCCCTGCCGTTGGTTCGGGGATTTTCCTGTTTTCTATCATTGGGTTACAGGTGTGCAGGCGCCATCGTTTAAGCGAATCGTTAGTAAACATATACGACAAAGTAAAGACATTGTGTGGTAGGAATAGGTATTTGCCTGCACCTGATCTTTGTTTGCAAAGTTTTAAGATTTTCGAAAACATTTATGCGAGCAAATACATTCCTGCACGGATTGTTTACTTTGTGATATTGAGATTTGTACGATGCAAAACAAAGATTTCATAGCGTTTACGGGCTGCTGCGCTGCAAGGCAATGTGCTGTGCGGAATTGTCGAATTTCCTTCGACCCTGTAGGTTTCATTTATAAGTCAAAATAGCGATTAGTTCACTGGATCGTACTTGAACTTAACGCAAGAGTTTCAGAATTTCACGATTGGAGGAGTGTAATAGCTGGATGTGCACTAAAGCACCATATCAGTATCGGGACAGTCAGTTCCAGTTGGAGGTGATACGTCAGTAGTGAGAAAGGTTGTTGTAATCGGATTACTACGACGGACAACACCCTCAGTGTTCACAAGGATTTATTGATCGTTGTTGTATATCATCTTCGAGTTCTCCCCGGTTTCGTGTCTTTTTTTTTTATTGTGATAAAGTGAAAACTGTACATTGTCATAATCGAAAATTCATCTCAACACCCAGTTGCAGTCTAAGCGGATATAAGGGAAAAAACAGAGCGAACCTGGAACGCCCTTTTGATGCTTCCATCATTCACTTGAATCACTGGCTTGTGACCGTAATTTGATAGCCAAACATATTTGACGGTCAAATAGGTTTTACGCGAAAAGGGAGCGGTTATGTGCTGCACTACAAGCGACATTGTCACCCTTTGACAATTTTATACCGGATTTCCATATAACGAGTTGCATATGCAAATTATTTTTTGAATCTTTCCCTCGGCATGGTTTTCGTTTTTGTTTACCCCTTCACTGCTTCATTTGTCGTCGCTGTGCATAATCACTTGAGCATTAAAAATTCTACGAGAATATGCAGCCATGCTGGTCTCTCCACAGGTGAAGTGGTATTAATAATGAGCTTAGAAACAATTAACGGAAATTCCCTTGAGCGATTATAAGCAAATTGACCTGATTGTCCGGTGTGCATCTTTATTCTTGCGAACTGTCGGTCAAAAGAAAAGCACTCGTAATCCCTCGGCTTAGATTAGAACATGAACCACCCAGAAACAAGCTCCCTAACAAAAACTTCCCGGACAGAGGCGTTTATTTATTGTAGTGACAACAACAAGCACCTTGTATTGTGTTTTTGGAGATGTACACATGAAATATGAAGGCGGACGGTGAACATACACTTATCAACCCTCCGGCTAAGTCAAGGGTGAAATATTGTCTGACATGGATTTGGTAAAACCATGGGGTGCTCTTGTTTCAAGCCCCAAGGGGGACGTCATGCAGAGGGTTGCTACTGCCTTCGCAGTGCTATAAAAGGTGAAAACCGCTGGCACGAAAAATATGAGACACCTTATCGCACGCAACGGTGATAAGCGACGAATATGTGTAAAAAGGCTAATCAAATGCCTCGCTGAGAGCATAAAAAGTCCTCCAGAGGATATTCAATCGTAGGACGATGTCCTCTGAAAGTTATCATTGCATCTCTCCACTTACTATAATTCATTGTACTTATAAGACAATTGAATGGGTGTGATTTTATAATTCTGATGAGCAAGGACAGGTTTTGAGGCTTTTAAAAGTTAGGGGTTTGTGTAGAGAGGTGGGAAAGTAGCAAAAGTGGTCAATAGAGGACAACAGAATACTTCAAGTCAGCTAATTATTCTATATCAACCTCTTTTCCCAGTTGTGGAAATCTTAGTGAGAGTGGAGTGAACAACACTATTTGACTTCTTGGTCAGGGCTAATGAGGTAATTTTAGTGGACCCGCTAGGACGTACCCAGGTTCGGGGTACTAGCAATGTCTGACCTACGATAGGCGGCTGCAAACAACGTCTGTTGTTCACTTTAACAGTGGCTGAAAAACTAAATTTCCCAACGTACACAGCAAATGGGTTATATTAACTGATACAAGGCCTATAAGATTAATCCACTGTGTCAAATATATTACCATGGGCAAACATGACGTTATACAAATGTTAACTAATGTTTAGCTTAGAGCGTCTGCGAAGGACCAGTAAGTTATTATATAAAATAATTAAGCTAGAATTTAAGCATTTTTTGTCTAGCCTTTAATTTAGAAATTAAGAATATAAAGAGAAAAATAAAAAATGTTGTAAAAATGGAAAATGGAAAAATGGGCAAACATGACATGTTATTAAAAATCTTCCACTGAATATACGTAGGTCAGCACGCCGTAATGTATAGAGGTGGAAGCAACAATTCAGACAATAAACCACAAAAATAAAATAAAAAGTCGGGTTGCTGTACTCGACAGAAAATGACTACAGATTAAAGACAAATTGTCTAACATACACTGAAATATTATCGCAGTCAATGGAGAGTGGGTGATTGATATGCAGCTACGCTGTGAGTGCTCCCTAAAAGCTCAGTAAAGAACTGACGCCGAATTGCTCATACGTGGACTGGACTGTAAGAAGGAAACCGGCCCGGATGAAATACCAGCAATAGTCGGTAACAACTGTGCTCCAGAGCTGTCGCCAGTTCTTGGCAGACTCTTTCGCTTATTTTATGCAAGGAGAACCTTTCATACCTGCTGGAAAATCGCTCGAGTTCAGCCAATCAATATTTTTTTTTGTTTTTTTTTTTTAAACTTCTCTCGGGTGAGGCGAACCCATAACGCCGGATGGGCGCCCCGGGATGGAACCAAATAACTGTTGCAATTCTTTTTGAAGAGTTATATATATATATATATATATATATATATATATATATATATATATATATATATATATATATATATATATATATATATATATATATATATATATGATAAAATTCGTTTTAGGGGATTGGAAGGGAACATGCAGGGAAAAGTCGCTGATTGCGGCGAAGGCCAGGACGATCCTTGTCCCTGTCCAATCCCAGTTGACATGCAGTCTCAACGTGACACCATTGGATAGGTACTTGGGTACCCGCCAAGTTGTGAACCATACATGAAAACCAAACTAATATGGCAAATTTATCAAGCCTCGGATATGGAACGGATATACCGACCGCAGAAACGAAAATGGCAAAATGATTTGAGAATTTTCTCATGGAATGTCCGCTCACTATACAGGGCTCGAGCTGCACAACAGCTAGCTGATGCCCTGTCCGAATATAAGATTGACATAACAGCATTACAAGAAATAAGATTGACGGTGAGTGGTGTTATTCATTTATAGTAGCTGTCATGCAAAACACCATGTGATCGGAGTAGGCTTTCTAATCACCCAAAAACTGAGGCCTGCTATTATTGGCTTTAATGCAATAAACGAAAGGCTATCTATTCTTCGCGTGCGAGGCTAGTTTAAGAGTCCCCTGACGATGAAAAAGAAAGATTTTACGAGAATGTCGAACGAGCCCTCAATGCCTGCCCAAGATACGATGTGAAAATCGTTCTTCGTGATTTGAATGCCAAAATAGGTTGGCAGTCGGTTTTCTGGCACTATGCAGTTTTCCGTAGTTTTCATGACAATGTGACAATGGACTACGGGTCATCGAACTGGCAGCATCAAAGAACTTGGTCGTTGCGAGTAACTGGTTTCCGCGTAAAGATATCAACAAAGCCACCTGGGTATCACCTAATGGAGCCATTCGCAACCGAATTGACCACGTGCTGATAGATCGCCGCCACTCCTCGAGTCTGGGGACGGTACGAACGTACCGAGGTGTCAACGTCGACTCTTATCTATCTTGTTGGTATAGTTTTCCGAGCGCGTATTGCCTTACGGATACGTATTGCATCCGCGGATCAGGTTCGGATCAACACGGCTG
Source organism: Microdon myrmicae (assembly GCA_963931805.1). Taxonomy (NCBI): domain Eukaryota; kingdom Metazoa; phylum Arthropoda; class Insecta; order Diptera; family Syrphidae; genus Microdon; species Microdon myrmicae. Next base: position 54,154,166 of record OZ007502.1, on the reverse strand, counting down.
CCTGCACCAGCAGCACCTTTGGTCATGCCTTAAGACTCGCCCTCGAAGAGCTCGACGGATGGAAAGTAAGTCCTGCAGCCAGAATGCCGGGCATAGAAGTGAACTGGACACGTCTTAATAATACTGTCATTAGTACTGCCAACTCCATCTTAGGCAGTAGTCGTAGAGATCGGAGCGACTGTTTTGATGATGAGGGCAAACTACCGACTGAACGTAAGAATGCTGCATACCGGGCAATGCAGCAGTCTCATAAGACACGGGTACGCGAAGAGAAAAACGAAGAGCTCAGAAGATCTGAAAAAGATACTCCACGGATATAGAAAATTGCCTGAGAAAAAAATCTGGTCTGTGATATAGAGAAAAGTAGAGAGCGAGGTCCGCACCAGGCGCGGAATTTCTACCAAATAATCCGCAGTATGACGCGGCACACACGACGCTGCACATACTGCAAAGATAAAGAGGGTAATCTGGTCACCGATCCTGAAGGCATTCTGTAGCGATGGGAAGTGCACTTCAATGAATTGATAAACGGATAGCTCACCGAAGAATTGGAGGCTCCACCAATGCAAGATCAAGACCAAATACTGCCGTCACCAAGCGTTGAGGAAACATTAAAACCCATAAGACAGCTCAAATAAAATAAAGCTCCCGGAGCTGATGGCATACCACCTGAGCTGATCAAACAAGAAGGCATAGCGTAACATGACGTAATTCATGAGATCGTGGTGCACGTGTGGGAGCAAGAGGAGATGCCGGAAGATTGGCGTCGTGGAATAATTTGCCTAATAGATAAGAAGGGAGATATCACAGTATGCAGCAACTATAGGGGTATAATATTGCTGAGTACCGCCTACAAGATACTCTCCTCTATCCTACAAGATCGGTAAGCCCCATACGCTAAAGTCATCATTGGTCAATATCAGTGTGGTTTCATCCCAGACAAATGGGCGATTGATCAGATATTCACCCTTAGGCGGGAGATGGAAAAATGTCTGGAATTTAAGATTCCATTATATCATCTATTCGTAGACTTTAAGGCCGCCTACGACAGCATAGCCAGGGTAGAACTATATAATGCCATGAGAGAGTTCGGCATTCCAATCAAATGGATACGACTTTGTAGGTTGGCCACGAGCAAGGTCACTAGTCAAAAGAAATAGCGGGATTGCTGTCCAAACCAATAAAGATCTTTAATTGTTTCCGACAAGGGGACGGTCTGGCCTGCCTCCTCTTCAACCTGGCTTTGGAGAAAGCAATCCGTGAGTCTGGCGTTACAACTAGATGAACTGTTGTCACCAAGTCCGTGCTAGTTACTTGCCGGCGCAGATAACATCGGCATCATCGATAGATCCGATTCGGCTGAACAGGACTCCTTACACCCTGATCGAGCGGGAGGCACAAAAACTGGGACTGCACATTAATGAGGGAAAAACTAAGTATATGGTGGCAACTTCTGCGAAGAGAAGACCTAACGTTGGTCAAACTATCAGGGTAGTGGAGCACGAATTTGAAGTAGTGCAATCCTTTAACTACCTTGGGTCAATAGTAACAGTCGATAACAATATGGAAGAAGAAATACGCGAACGGGTGATCAAATCCAACAAACCCTATCATGGCCTATCAAGGCTCTTTAAATCCCGAAATTTATCCAGAACATCCAAGCTAATACTGTACAAGGCCATGGTCCTACCAGTACTCATGTATGGATCCGAGACCTGGGTGCTCAATAAAAGGCACTCTGAACTCTTAGCCGCGTTCGAGAGGAAGGTGTTAAGGAGAATTGCTGGCCCCGTATGTGAGGGGGGACGATTCCGGAGACGCTACAAGCATGAGTTGTACGTAATCTACCTACCTTGAAGCTAACGTTGTAAGACAAATCAGGCTTGCTAGACTATAGAGATTCTATATTTGCATTGTTTATGCTTTGAATTCAATCCGACGGTTATGCGCGAAGTCGATAATTGTTTGGAGATTCAAATAAAGGAGCATTTCTGGGTAAAGTGCTTGCAGCGGTATCGATAGTTGCAAGTCACTGCGAAGCATTTCAGACGATTACACAAGGACGGTTTGTATATACCATCTGTGTCAATTGTACATGGCCTCTATGGCGACTCCAGGATCGAACTCTAGTGTGAATATCTACACTAATTGGAAAATCGGGTCTGGGTCGCTAATGCGGAGATGCATTGATACATGTATGAATGCCCTCGTAGGAAAAATTCTTTGCAGGCATTTCCAGGTAATGTATTGAAAGCATTAGTTATCCTTGGGAAGGAAATGTTTTTGCTGCGGGGAGATTGCGGTGCAGGTGTGGGAAGGTTGGAATTTGCCTGGCAATCAAAGGTATATATACCGAATAGGTTTTGTTTTATCCTCCCGTCTAATGGAAAGAATTTTTGTAGGGAATTTGTATGCGAAGAAATGCATGAAAGGTATGAATTCTTTTACAGGGACTTTTAGGTTATGTAAATTTGATCTATTTGATGCGTGAAACATTTAAGGTGCTAATGCGATTGCATTATCGAAACTTATAAGGTTGGGTCGAAGTTATGGGGGTTCTTCAGGTAATTAACAGTGGGGTTTGGCGGAACCGTCATAGTACTCCCTCCCCCCCAGACGTAGTCACGGAAAAAAGGTAGGGTTGAAGGGGTGCTCGAATGGGTGGTGCGGTACTGGGAGGAGGGCTGAACGCTTGGAAAACAATGTGGCATTTTGTTAAGGGAACTGTCGTGATGACAAGTTCCTGGTTCGGTTTGTTTACTCTTTGGGTTCTTTTGATTTTATACCATTTTGTTATGCTTTTATAATTTATTTGCATATTTACGGCTAAATTTTATCCAATTAGATTGAGGGAGAAATAGTTCTCGAAATAATTACAACTTTAACTCGAAACGTCAACGGACACAAATGTTTTTTAGTATACAGATTTTAAATTTAAATTTCGCTTGGAAGGAGCTTACACGAGAAAAGAAGAGCAAAAAATTGCCAAAAATTTCGAAGATAAATAAAAGGAAAGGAAAACCTGGTTGGTGTTGTTGGTGTTCATGTTCTGGTGATGCGTTGTGTTGGGCTGTTGCTCCTGGCCCAGTAATGTTAGCTATCCGGAATGCTGGGATGGCCGCTGTCAGGTGGGCGCCACAGTGTGGTTGGAAGCACTCAGATGTTGCACTATTTATTGTTCTTAAGAGTTTCTCTTTTTAATTGGTTTTGGACTCGATTCCTTGGGCGTTGGTAGCCCTTTGATAGTCCTTAAGATCACTTTGTCACCGTTGGCACTGGAATAGTGACTGTTTATATTAATTAGGTCGCACTCGCAACGTGGCTCACGCTCGGTGTTGATGGAAAATCCGATTACATGTCATCGTTTGCGCCTGACTCCGGATCAGAAGTTGAAAGGTTGCGCGAACCTTCAACTGGGTTACCAATGTGGGCTCTTCAGGTAAGTAACAGTGGGGTTTGGCGGAACCGCCACAGCCTTGTAATTCCGAGGTTTTTACCTGTATAAAAATGTTCAGGTCGATTGATCTGTTAGTATACGTTTGAGAGCCTACTAAACAAGACGCCTAGAAATGAAAAATAAACTACCTCACTTGACCTCGTTATGCAGTAACTTTTTTATAAAATTATTTTTGCAGAAACGGTTACGGGAACTTATTCTATAGACTCTAAGCTATCAGAAAATAAAAAAAAAATTAAAAATCGTTTTTCAAAACTTCTTGATGAGAACCTCCCCTGAACCTCGGATTTAAGGTGGCAAAAGGGTTCACCGGTACACTACAAATTAGAGGGTGTCGACTGTGCCAATTTGTTGCAATTAAAATTGTTGCACACAAAGTTAAGTATTACAAAAGCGAGTACTCTCGGTTTGGCGTTAGACCAAACTGCTGAGTACACTACTAATAGACCAAACTGCTGAGTACACTCAAACACTGTACGTCCATTCACCAAATTCTCTTTATTCAATTTAAATAATGTTTTACTTAATATTATTTTTGCTTAATATTTTGTGAAATATATATATATATATATATATATATATATATATATATATATATATATATAATATATATATATAGTATGTATACATTGTTGTGAAAATATTAATGTTAACAATTTTCTTTATGTATAAATTGCATTTTTTCCACAAATCTGTCTTAATACAATCACAGACTTGCTTTTGTTCGACCACACGTAAGTTTTTACAACTTTTATTTAAACTATTCACTATTATAGTATAAATAGGGTATTTCACAACTCTTATGGATTTTCTTGTTGGTTTTGATTGTTTTGGTCAAATATATAATAAAGTTGGAAATGGAATAAATTGCACCTCAAGTAAAGAAATATTTAAAGTCTAGAGTTCACCAGGATCACAATTCACTCGAGTTTTACTTTAGCATACTTGCAGATTTTATGGTCTCGAAGAATGGTTTTCCCTGATTGAATAAAAAGAAAGTAATAGGTGTCATGACTCGAGAGAAATGTGTTACGTTTTGATCTATTAATAGCTAGGTTTTACCATGATACTAGCTCAATTACTAATTGGGAAACGCGGGACATCTGTCTTCACCTGAAATTCTTGGCCTTTGATCGTAAACATTCCTCCAATAGATGTGAACTTTCATTGTGTCATTTAACGTGCCTTTTATATTGCTTCCAATCAATATAATGTGTTATAAACTTGTCTGAGAGCCTTTATGGCCTTCTCGTGTTATTCGGATATTTTATGGACATTTTATGAGAGACGATGAGTTCTTAAAATGTGTTCAATAATAAGAAGGAATGGTGCATATGCCGCATACCTATCACGAGTCTATTCCAAGATGGGACAGCTTTGTCGTCCCCATACGACAAGGTAAGAGTCGATGACAGTTGCTGACATTCAACCCTCTACGATGTTTCCCAATCATATTTAATGCTGGAAATTGCAATACCAATAGACTTCGTTGTCGTGATTGTGGTTGATGTCCCGTTGATGGATTTATTGCGGAAATCAAATCCAATTTAATTAGCCCTGTGCCCACGCAGTATTTGTCCTGAGTTCGTCGTTTTTCTAATGTCTCCTGAGCCTGAAACACGGTTTTTTTTTCTACGGTGTTCCTCAATTGACTGTAAAACAAAGCAGTGAGTGATGGAGCTGAGTTGCACTCCCTTGGGGATCTCATACATATACTGCGAAAGGTTGTTCAACAATAGCGGAATGGGTTTCCCTCACTTCTGTATTCATCTAATTTGATATTTGAAGTTTCAAATTACAAGCGAACAGCTTATATGCGATCACAATCCATCCTTCGTAGGATAACTCATGACCAGTCCCACGTTGACGCTGATGAAGATGATGATGGCGCTGATGGGACATGCTGCCATGTACATAGCGCCAATTGAGTTTCTATTTAGCACACTCATTCATAATGGGGCATTGTGCATGGCGCGTCGGTGGTCAACTGATTTTGAATACGAAGCCCTTCGTCTGCAAGGGTTGGTAATGAAAGCTGGTTATCCGGAGGAATAATAGCCATAAAGCCAATTGCACGGCCACTGGGATAAATGAACATTCGAGTGACAGATGGACTTGGTTACAGTTGTACTACATCGAAAAGTGAATGCTGCCATCACCTCTTATCACCGCCAACAGTACCAACATCATGGCCATCATCATCTTCGTCTTCATCAACAAACCTCATCGGGTCTGTTGTCATCGTCGTTATTCTCGTCATCGTTGTCGTTGTCGTTCTGGTAGTAGTCGTTCAGGCGTTGTCATTGTCGGAATTGGCGAGGCGTTGTCCAGATAGTCCTGGTAGCAATCACGGTAGTCATCAACTCAGGATACGAATATGAGGAAGGTAGTAAGCTAATACCGCCTAACACCATCAAGGACATGATGATGACATTTTATTATACACCGCCGTTGAGAGAATGGGCAGAGTATATGTGCAATTGGCTGTGTGTACACCGGACCTTTTATTCTGAGTGACTTGTCTCTGCGGACCACAGATTGAGGTACTTAACTGAATTATGGTTTTTTGACCGGTCCACATGCTGTTTGTCTGATGAAATTATTAGTCCTTAGTGAAGTAATTTAAAGGAATTTATGGTTCCTTCGTACACACATGTAATGATCAACGTAGGAGTACCCTGATGTGCTTAGCGCAAAACGTCCTTACCTGTCAGTTCAGTTTCGCAGAGAACCCCGGGGGTTGTGTAAGTTAGTTATTAATAAACTCGATTACATCCGGTTGACAATGAGATTAACAAATATTTTTTAATTCTCGGTCATTTTTGGATGTATGTTCCAAGCTAATGAGAACAATTTGAACTTGATTTCAGGAAGAATACTGAACTCCTGCTTTGTTTGAATGAGGGCAGGTTTTTAGCCAATTAACCAGAACTCATTCCATTTGGCGGTCTTCTGTCGTGGTTCTAATATTGATTTACGCAATTCAAGTTATTTTCGTTGCAGTTTTTTATTGATCTGGAATGACTGTACGGCATGTGGGACAGGTAAAAATGAACATTCTCTTTTGAGGCTGTACAGGAATAGACGTATATTTAGCGAGGAGATAAATTATCAGAAGAAATTATTTAAATATGAAGTAATATTATTTCCTGTTAAAGGTGAAGGCTTGTTGATATTATTTGTCAAAGACTTGTTGATGTGATCTAAAATGGAGTTGATATAGAAACATGCGGAATCTTCTAAGCACATATCGGTTAGTCATATTGAATATTAGTTTCCCGTGTATTATTACGAAGCAATTTTAAATATTATTTATTACCTTCGGCAATTATAACATTCTATTCCAAATAATAGAGCTGCTTGTCTAACGATTTTTAATTAATTTCACAACATTTTTCATAAATATAACGATTAGAAATTTATCACAGAAGCAACTCACCACACGCTGAGTCTCGGTTCACATCGAATCTTGTGACTTTGTGTACTTTTTGTGTTAATTGCAAAAAAAAAAACAAAAAAAACTATCAAACACGTGTATTTTTCGCTGGATATCGTAGACGAAATCTGTCTTCACAGATGCCAGAAGGGAAGAGCCATCGAAATTCTTCAAAACTCAGCGAAGAAGAGCACAAATATGGTAAGTCAAGGAAAACACATTGACTACGAAAAAAAATTCCACGAAGCAGTGAAATAGATCCAACAACTTACAACACATTCTCAACTCCAGAAGGAAATTCACTCCTAACAGCAAAAACAGTGACGATGCCAGTATGGATATAACGCCCTCTCCCAGCTTAAACCATCAAACATCTCCACCCAAACAACTATCACCAGCCCGTAAGGAATCCACCAAACAAGCCAAGCTAGCACCAAGTCCCCTGCCTGCTCAGCACAAAAATGTTAGACCACCAGCAATCTACATAAAAAAAGGTGACCAGTATCAAGGAAATAATCATAATAGTACAAAATGCCCTAGGACATCGCAACTTCACCACAAACACTAAAGGCTCCTTTGTCTCCATTGCAACAACAACTCTGGTTGATCACGAGTAAACCGTTAGAAAACTTGTGGAACTACGACACCAATTTTTTACCTTCCAACACCATCAGCTTAAGCCAACAACACTCATCATTAGACACATTGACCCAACTTGGACCAACTAAGAAATAGCATCGGACATCATCAGGATTTTCCCAGAGCTGAAAATCCACAGGCTGGACTACTTTCAAACTCCGTACATGCGAAAAAACAACTTAAGGAACCTACGGATTATCCAAATCCCTCCAAATGAAGACACCAACAAGCTCAAACAAATTAAGTACTTGTTTACGCATAAGATCAGTATCGAGGTGCCTCATAAACAAACCATCCTGCATTGCAAGAGATGCCAAGGCTCGGGACACTTGGCGGTGGCTTGCCACCTAAATATACGATGCGGCAGATGGGCCGATGAACATCAACCAGGAGAATGCAAAGTCAATCCACAGGGTATGGAACCAGGAAAAATATAAACCACAAACCCCGATGGATCCATTACCACTAAGGAAATCGCTGTGACATGCTGTAACTGCGGAGGTCCACATCCAGCCAATTTCTCCCAGTGTCCTCATAAATTGAGAATTCTCCAAGGAAGAATAAAACCAAGAACAACCAACAAATCCGCACCAACCAAATCCACATCGCAGAACACATTACCACAGGCTACAAGGCCAGGAACATCATATGCGGATGTCATCAAAAATAATCAAAACGCACCGACGTCAAACAACCCCAACTCCATTGGCCTCAACCTGGACATCATGGGCTACATCAAGAGTCTACAAACTATGCTTCCTACATTGAAGCATATGTCGGATATCGAAAAAGATTCTCTCACTTATAACTTCCCATATTCTTTTTCTCAATGGCTGAACTAACTATAGTCGCCCCCAACGCAGAGTCTATATACTCCAATACCGTAAGAACACTTACGGTTGTTTGTTAAAACCTTCTCCCCAGACATCCTTCTCCTCTCAGAAACGTGGCTTAAGTCCAACTCCCGAGTATCCATCCCCAATTATACATTTATTTCAAACCCCAGAACTACTGGATTCCATGGAGGTACCGGTATCCTACTAATTAATAATCTTCAACTCACCGAAATCAGGTTCGCCAATGTTTTCAATATCAAATACACTGCAGTTAAACTTTTTTGTGAAAACGTAATCATATTAACATCCATTTACATCCACCCAACACGAGAACATATCTCAAGTAATCAGACAGTCTCTCCCCGCACCATTCATAATCGGTGGAGACTGGAACGTTCGACATACAGCATTCAACGACATCAAGAATAACAAATACGGTTGCCAACTTTTGGACGTTCTCTCATCTCACCCATATACGTACATCGACAGTCCGCTGCAGCCATGATTCCGTTCTGATCATGGTTCCGTTCACACCTCGATCAAAGTCCCCTCCTTCGAACTGCTCTACTCCTACAATCCTTTGCATTTTGACTCAACTCGTGCACGAACCTACGGGAGTGCCGGATGCGCACGAGGTGATTTTGCAAACACCCTGGATCTGTTTTTGACATCCGAGCCGAGCACATATAACGTGGAGATTACTGTGCCACAGGGATTACTGGTTGATGTTTGTGGCGTAACTACTTGCATTTCAAGCGAATAATCGACCTAAGCAGCTTCGCCATGTATGGAGATATGGGGCCGATAACCGGGGCGACTTGCGAGATTTCTTCGCATCCTTTCCGAGGTCGGAGGTGTGCTTTGGGGACTCCACTGTTAACGCTTGCATGGAGTCGGTCACAGAGATTATTCTTTTTGGGATGGAGATCTACATTCCTCATTCCAGTTCATCTGATAAACCTTGGTTTGATAAAAATTGCGAGCAGATAAGAGCGGCAAAAAATACGGCTTGTAAATAATAGCGCTCTAATGCCACCGAGCTCAACAGAACGAATTTTGTTAGAATCAGAAATGCGTGCAACCAGACGACTGATACCGCGAAGAAAGCATACAAAAACAGAGTGACCAATAAACTCCTTGACTGCCTAACTGGTTCGGGTTCCTTCTAGTCAATAGCAATGGCTGTCAGGAGTAACTTCGTTCCTCCTCTTTTCCCCCGTTAGTGACGGGCAACGGGACACTAGTCACAAATTTAAAAGATAAAGTTAATGTATTCGCGATTTTTTTTTTTGAGTACTCAAACCTTAATGCCGGTCTTTTGGAGCCACCTGTGATCGCACCGGTACGGTCTTTGATATGGGATGTGAGGTTTCATCCGCGTACTATTCAACGCATTATACGCGGATTAGACTGTAGGAAGGCAACCCGCCCGGATGGAATACCACCAATATTCTCCAGAACTGTCGCCGGTTCTTGGCGGAGTCTTTCGCTTATCTTATGAACGGAGGGCATACATACTTGCTGGAAAATCGCTTGAGTTCAGCCAATCCCAAAGAGGGGGGAAATTGTCTCCCACAAAATTACCAGCCAATAACATTACTGTCTATATTATCTAAGGTGATAGAAAAAGTTGTCAATGTCGAGTTAATTAAGTATTTGGAGTGCGGCGGATTTCTGAATGATCATCAACACGGATTCCTTGGCAGGCGGTCCACGGGAGACCTTTTGACCCTTATAACCGATATATGGACATCTGCGATTGAGGGCCATGGGGTGACAAGGGCGGTCCCATTGGATATTTCTAAGCCTTTGACGGCGTCTGGCACACATTGCGTCCTCGAAAATCGATCTGTGGGGGTTCTTCTAACCTACCCAAAGAACCACTCATTTATCTTAAGCAACTCCCCACTCCTCACCTAGAGATTATTAGCTTACCTGCAATCGAGCAGCGTTGAGCTACCTTCCAAAATGTTTTACCTGAAATATAAATCCACGGCAAGATCATCATCTTGCCATGGCATCAAACAAATCATATCATCCAAACCATTTCGGTTCATCTTTCACGAACCATTTAGGAACTGATCGGTTCCTCTGGGCGGCAACCGACACACAGTAATCTCACTGCGTTTATTTTTCCCTACCATCCATTGACCCCAAGTCAAGCTGGGTAAGTGGCAAGCCAAATTTCTCATGATCGATCGCCTAAACCGATAACCGATCATCGAGTTGGACACGACCATAATTGTTCTCCAAACAATCATATCAACGGACGATCCGTTTTTCAAACAATCTCCAATCCTAGCCGATCGTGTAAACAACCAATGTTCCCATGTTTCATTAGCTAATGCAAACAAATACGCATCTTAGCGCTTGCCCTTCGAAATAGCGTTTCTGTATATACAATACACATAAATCTATTTCGGCATCCGACAATACCCTATATCGTTTACGATAGCAATGCCTGCAGCCTCTGTTGCTTGTTCATTTATTTGAACAGCTGCAGGATTGATCGCTCTCCCTCACATTTGACCGCCGATGCATTATCGTTGTCCGCACTTCCAGTGTTTGGACACCCAACCAGATCTGCACGATCACATTAAAGTACTTCCAATCAAACCGAAACGATTTCTCATTGGCAGCCACTAGAATGAAATATCGGATTTGTTTTCCACCACAGCGGGGGGGAATCCACCCTAGTGCGTCTGGCGATACGATTGACTCAACGTCTCAAGGAGTCAGATCGCAACCCCCGTCGCGTACACATACGCTGACGGAGAGTCAGATTTCATTATTCGTGATGTGCGCACGTGCAAGTCGAGTCTTACGTTTGAACTGTGTCATTTCTTCTTCGCTCATTCTAAAAAGAGCAACATTCGCGCGGTTGATGTTTTGTAGTCGAATCGGTCGTTTATAGGAGTTGAGCACTGTGCAAAGTGTTCTGTAAATTATCGTCTGTGCACCAGACTGCCAAAAGTGCATAACTTCAAGCTGCTGAATTAATATCAATGTTAAAATGTTGGAGGTAGAACCAACGTCCCTGGCGGCGCACGACCAAAACCCCACAGACCGATCCGGGTTGTTGTGGACGGTAAGTGGTGCCACATGGTCCTATTTGGCTCCAACCTTGTTTTTGCTTCACATAAATAATTTGTTGGAGTCACCCGATAACAAAGTGTTCAGTTTTGCGGATAATAGTGAGCTTGTATCTACTTTTTCGGGTGACCGGTCGATTAGGGCATCAACGTCACACCAGCTGAGATGTGGCCAGATCGACTCTCTGAATCGGGATCTGGATAAGCTCCTGCAAAGTGCTGGGCATCACGGTCTGTGGGAATGTATAGATTCATAAACACGCATCGAACATCGCCAGATCAGCCTCAGGAAAACTGAGTTATATTTTTAGAGCCAAAAAATATTTTACTCCGGTCCAACTTCTTCTCCTGTATAAATCTCATATTAGAACCGCGCTCGAATGACGCTCTCATGTTTGGAGCTCTGCTCCTAATCATACCCTCGACCTCGGTTTATATGCGCGCTATTCGGTTTATATGCGCTCCACAAAACAATCCGACAGATCGCACAAATTTGCGGTTTATCTCTGACGGCGCGAACATCCCTGCATCAGAGCTCATTTCGTTACAGAGCGGGAAATTCGCTTCCCACGCAAGTGTTTCCGGAGCGTTACAACCTACAATTGTTCAAGAATATATATATATATATATATATATATATATATATATATATATATATATATATATATATATATATATATATATATATATATATATATACATACATATATGGGTGGGCTGAAAAGTTTCCGACCGCAAACTCGTCAATAAAAGCTAGTGAATGTAGTTATGCATCTTTTGACAGACATGCTGTCTTGTCGGTGGTTAGACTAGCACATAAATTACGGTAGAAGTGAAGTCATTTTAGTTATTCAAAGATGACCAAGGGTACCCCAAGGGTGTCCCAAAGATCTCCTAAAGGTGTCCAGACATATCCAAATGACGCCCCAGACATGTCGCAAATATATCGGACAATACGTCCCACAATATAATTCACCACAGGTTCTATGACATGTAGGACATGATATTGGACATAAATGTTGATCTTTGCAGGACACAATGGGAATCGAAAATATTGTAGCGACCTTAGGGTTCGTTGGATTAATTATTTTTAATAAATAAGAGCCGTTAAATCGATTTCGAATTAATATAACATTTTGTTAGTCCGTTAATAACAACCGTTACTTTTACCGTACATTTAACGCTTTCTTGACTTATCGCTTCCGTACTTATCGCGTCTTTGACTACTTACTTCTTCTTCTTCTCACTTCTTGATGTGCGTGTGACGTATTTATACCGTTTCCTCATTCTGATTCGGTGTGTCGTTTCCGTCCGTTCAATAGCCTCGAATTTTCTACTGCTCCTAGTCTCCAGTTTCCCAGTACTTTCTAGAATAGTCTAGTACTTTGTTTTGGACTTTCTAGAATATTCTAGTACTGATTGTCATATGCGTCACAATACGAGTATATAAACTGTTTTGGACACGACAGTTGACCTCTCTGTCTACAATGTGGAGTGCGAGTAGTAGATGCTGAACATGTCATTTTTATATGCAACCTCTTCGGGCCAAAGCACCTCGCAGACTATATGATGCAATCGGAGGAGTGTTGGCCCGAAGCCCAACTCCTAGAAAGAAATAGTTGAACGGGCAAAAGGGCTAATCAGACCGACGGTGCAAGGGTATGTTTTATTGCGTAGGCACAATACTGTTACATACTGTACAACTCTGTGAATCAGCATATTAGAGGTTCGGGACTACGCTATCTTTAGACGACTATACATCCTTTGTCGTAACCATAAAAAAAACAGAGATTCAGCTTGCTTCCAGGGGTATCTATCCAGGAAACGGACAGGATGGAATTTTGATGAGATGACCGATGACAAGATCCGTGCCGTTTGAGAGCTTATTGAAAGTGATGAATTGAACACTTCCATAGCTAATACCCACTTCTGATAAGATTTCTCCACCAGTTAAGCGGCGATCACTTTCAATAAGCTCTCGAACGGCACGGATCTTGTCACCTGTACGACTTCTTTTTGGGTGTCGATCATGACTTTCGTTTTCGATACGTTCTCGCTTTTAAAATTCACTGGTCCACGTATATACACGATTCTGAAATAGTGTATCATCACCAAACGGTGCCTACGAGCGAGAAAAAATTTCGGAGGTTTAACGCCGTCATTTGTGAAACTTTTTATAATAATCCGTTCCGCAACAGACGTATGTACGTCTTGCTCGCTCATGGCTGTACTTAGCACCAAGTCGAGCGCGACCGTTAGCCAGGCCGGTTTCCCTACTCTTCATAAACCAAAAAAACAGCCACGCACAAGATTACTGAACTATTTTAATCTACAATTCCTTCAACTGTGGCAGCAATGTGTGGGGATTACGAGTATTGTGCCAAACACGGACACTCGGTTCACTCCTATCCCCATCCGATTGTCACTAAAATTCCGCCGAGCAAAGGTACGAAACGCCGCCACGTTTCTCCACAACCGGGAGTAAGGAAAAACACTAACTCGATCACACAAGTAACATGAAACACTCGATTGTTGGTTAATTAATTAATGTTTTCTTTATTGTGGGGACATCAGCAACGAAGATGGCGACCAGTGCAAAGAATGCACCGATCAACAGCAATTTAGAGTTCATTGTTTTAAAATAAAGTTACTTTTCTCATTTATAAATTCTTTTTCACTATCTCAAACGAACTGCAGCACAAACTCGCCAAACAATTGGACACCGACAAATTCGAAATACTCCTTACGACTCCGGGTATTATCGCGTGTCTGCAGCGCTACAGACAGCGGGAGCGGCATGTGACCAGCGTGGTCAACGGATGAAAAACGACTCAACGATATTCAATCGGTGTCGAAAGAAATTCAGCCAGTGAAGCTGGCTCTCTTAAATTAAGGATGCATTTCCTGTTCCAAGAGAGACGTTAAGTCTCTCTTTGGGGTAACCAACAGATCTCATACAGAAGATCGCCACAGTACACATGTATGTGTGTACACTGGCTCTTTTATGGATCAAAGCCATGGGAAAGACTCTAAACTCGTCGGATGCTAATTGGATCTTTGTTTGAGATGTGCGTCGCGGCTAAACAAATAGACGCGGCGCAACGAAGAAATGGTGTTAATAGGTTTTGGCTAGATTACCAGGAAATGGTGTTTATGGCATCACTGGTAAGGGTAAGTATTGAATTCCTATTTGCATTTGCTTATGCTGTAGGATTTAATTGGTGCCAAGATATGCGTGTATTTGTTTTGGTCCCTTGGGTGTAGGTCGCCAGCCAATGTGTTTGTCCGGTAATTTATGATACACATGATGAAGCTGGGATAAGCCAACTCAAGGGTAATATTTCGTGATTATGCGGTTGTATTATATATGAACCGATGAATTTTCTTTCGGGAAATTTATGATAAGCTTGGAGAGAACTCTTATAGGGAATTTTAAATGCGAAGTTATGCATGCAGGTAAGAATTTTCTTTTCCAGGGACTTTTTTGATTACAACTTTGTTCTCTTTGATGCGTGAAGCATTTAAGATGCTAATACATTAGCGAAAGCTTATGCAGACTGGGTGAACGTTATTGGGGTTTTTTAGGAAGGCGAACCGTGGGGTTTGGCGGAACCGCTACAAATGTATTCGGTTTATCTTTGCGCTCCTCTTTTCAACTTCCGAGCCTCTTTTGTCGCCGTCTGGGCTTTGATTTTTAGCCATTGATATACTACGAGCGTCACGTTCGCACATTCATTTTAAAGTTTAAAAGTTGTATAACTTTTTTAATAATTGAAATATTTGTATTGACCGTGCCTTAAGATATTTTTGATACTTTGGAATTTAATAAAAACTGAATTTTTTTAAACATATTTCCTCATCCTAGAAATAAGGTTGTTTCGTTCATTAGAGCTCAGATTTTTCGACAAGATATTTTCAGCTGGGTAGTAGAGGATTGCCAGAAATACAACAAAGCTTATCCCTAAACATATCAGTGCCTTATAAGATACAGCTGTAATTTTTGGCACACTCCTATTTTTATCCTCCCCTTTTCCTACAGCCGGCAATGTGCTTTGACGTTTCAAAATATCCAAAAATCCATTCTGTTCGCGCGTTTTGTGGAAAAGAAAGGTATTTGTTTTTCTGTTTATACAATTGCAAAATATAAACTAATTTAATAGTCGTAATGAAAACCCGGAATTTTCTCTATATTTTGTTATTGTGGTTTGGACTTTGGTTGGAGGTAAATAAATAAAATCACTTGCCATCTTCCATTAAGTTTAAAACTATTGGTATGCCATTAATCACCATAATGTAAATTATCTCAATAATTTTAAACGTTTAATGTCAAACGTCGTGTGCCCATTTTTTTGATGCATGGTCTTTCCAGTCATCAAGAGTGCACAAAAGTATTCTATTCCATTCAGTTTTTCTCCTTTCACCTTTACAATGGTTTAACATCTGTTATATCGTCCTTAAGGCATTTTCGGTGGAGAATTTCAAAAGCGAAGTATAAAATAACAAAAGAGAAAACCCCGTCACAGTCAACAAAAGTTTGAAGGACAAAGACAGACCGAAACAAAAAAAAATGTAAAAACACAAAAATAACATTAAATCATTCTAAGGACTAAAGCATAAAGTTACCTTATGTCCACTGTTAAACAAAAAATATCTCCGCTCAGGCACAGCCACCCCTACACATGACGGTATCCTCAAAGAGCAACAGGTTCAAAAGGATTTAGCTTTGTAATGAAGCAAAACTTCAAATACAGGATGCACAGTTTCTTCGGGAGCCAACACCAAGCGGTCTTATATGAACATAAAGCTATCGATTGGGAGGAAGTAAGCTTCGCTAGATAGAACGAATCACCGTGCCTGGCTGACATCTCAATCGCTAGGATAAGGTGGGAAATTAACGTTTTTGCGATGGACGTGACTTTTTTCCTTTTTGATCTGTTTTGTTTTTCTTTTAGATATTTTTTTATTATATCTCCTCGACGCCATTCGACGTGTCCTTGTGGGAAAGAGGAACGATTTCAATCGGTTTGGATGCTTGAACAAAGCCAATAGCACAACTGAATGACAAAATGACTACAGAAGTCTAGATGCTAGTTAAGCTCTTCCGCACCCTCTGTCCGGAGTAATGCCTAACATATTTTTGCTTTTTTTTCTTCATGTCCAGATAACTTTTTTTTGTTTTGTATTCCTTTTTTTCTTTTTTTGTGTTTTTTTTCCTTCTGTTTTTTGTTTATGTCCTCGTAAACCTCTTGCCCAGGTTCCAAACCATAAAATCGAGAAAGAGTCGAAATAACGGAGGGAAAGAAAAAATCTAATTTGCACCTAAATTGATGCACAGGATCTAAGAGAAATATCCTTGGCTGATGTAGAACGTCCTGCATTTGTAGGAGTATTTGCTAAAAGTGTGGCGATTGTAACCCTGGATTCTCTGCATTGGTGCGCTCCCATCGTTGGTTTACCTTTTTGTACGTTTTTGAAGCATTACCGGTAGATTTTAGTCTCGTCCTGTTGCTTTTTCTCCACCCACCCAACGTGAGTTTGGTCAAATCTAAAAGAGTTTAACTCTTAATCAAGGGCTTTGTGCTGCTCCTTTTTTATCGCATTTTTCTATTTGCTGGCTCCACTTCCACCTCCAATCTGATAAGCAGATATTTAAGTTGTGGATTAACAAAAAAACAAAAAAAAAAAAAATAACAGGAAAAACAGGAAAAAAGGTATTTCAAGAGGAGTTCTCTGTTTTTTTGTTTGTTTGAAAAAGGACATATTCCTGTTTGTCCTTTCTGGATGGGTAGTTTAACATCATTTTCCCTACCACAATGTCAGATTGTATCAGTGGCCGGTGAGCTTAGTTGCGAGGGATTTCCTCCAAAAAGCGGATAATTTAATTCAATTGCATCGAGAGACAACGAGACACACCTTCACTCGAATATGAAATTACATTTTATTTTGCCACTCGCCAAAATTGTCTGGAAGTCGCGATTGTATTTCATGAAAAATGCAATTACCGTGGGTGTGGTAAACATTTTATTTATTATATACGTAAATAGTTCATTTTATAGTTGATTTTTCAATTTTATAGTATAAGCAAATCCTATGAAAATTTCATTTGCTATAAAGGAAGTGCCTGCATTTATAGTTGACACATAAATAGGAACTTGCGCCACCGATATTAAATTTTATGTTTATCTAGCGTGAGGGCAGATACATCGCAGGGTAGAATATTTAATGAGGTAATATGACTTCCTTGATCGTCGGTTTGTTGACTTCACTTCAGTGGTACTCTAAATGGTGTTCTTCATGTGATAGATAGATAGAGTGTTGTGTGATCAAGTCCTATTGATTTTGCAAGTTCGGGTAACATCTAACATCTGATGGGTACGCGAGAACTTATTTACTTTATCTACTAATTTTGTGGTTAGATCAATGAGCGCATGATTTTTTTGGATCGTCTATATTCTTACTGGAAATGAATGAATGAATGAATAAAGGGCAGAACCCTCAGTTTATTTCGTTTAGTACAAGTCGTATAAGCATATAAACTTATAAATAGAGTTACGAACCAACTTAAAAACTATGGCATGTGGGTTGCAGGTGCGGGACTAACTTTAAAGTAACTTAAAATCTGGAATGGGGAACTAAACAAAGATGGATATGGTATGAGAGCGGGATACCCGTGGGGGGGTGTAAGAGAGGAGACGACGTTTGAGAGCGGGAGAAGTGAGATTGAAGTCAAAGAAGGTGGGGTGAGAGTTTCCCCACATCTGCATTCGCGAAATGGGTTCTTTAGAGCCGTAAGACGTGTGATGGGCGGGAAAATAGAAGAGACAAGGGTTTCGTAGATTTCGGGGATTAGTGGAAAATGTGGTGAAGGAGAGCAGGCTTGGGCAATTGATTGAACCTGAAAGGAGCCACTGGGTGAAGAGGATGTCCGCATGAAATGTGCGCTCTTCAAGTGTGTTAAGGTTAATTAGGTGAAGACGGCTCGTATATGAGGCTAGAATCAGAGGATTTTCCCAATTCAATCCTCGAAGAGCAAATCGTAAAAAACGATGCTGCACGCTTTCGGCCCTGCGAATTTGGGACGAGTAGTGAGGAAACCAAACCTGACTAGCATATTCAAGAAGGGAGCAGACAAAGGCTATATTGAGCGATTTGGAAACGTAGGGATTAGAGAATTCTTTCGACCAACGTTTCACAAAACCAAGGACAGAGTTGGTCTTGAGAATAATGTCATCAATATGTGGGACGAAGTTAAGCTCCCTATCACATAAGATACCACGGTCAGGAATCGTTTGTACAGGTGTCATCTGTTGGTTGAGTAAGGCATAGGAACAATTGGCGGAAGGTGGGGTGGGGGTCGTTTACGGGAGAAGGTGATTGAGTGACATTTAGCACTAGTTCGAGGCAGTTGTTTTGGCACCAAGTTGAAAAACTATCGAGATCCATTCATTTTCATTTCATTTTTAAAACATTTTTTTATTTTCTTTTTATATTCTTAGTTTCTAAATTAAAGGCTAGACAAAAAATGCTTAAATTCTAGCATAATTATCTTATATTATAACTTACTGGTCCTTCGCAGACGCTCTAAGCTAAACATTACTTAACATTTGTATAATTTGCCTTTCGGCGACAGCACTTTGTGGCAGTACTTATAATTATTTGAAAGACAAAGTAAAATTTGAAAAACTGTCAATTTTTTTGTTTTTTTTTTTCTTAAAATTTAACTTACTTAACTTACCTATGTTTCTTGTTGTTTTTTTTTTGTTTTTAGTTTTTAATTTTATGTAAAAGCACTTAACTTAACTTAACTTAAATCTTATACTACCCTGATTCTAGAAAAGCTAAGTCTATGTAAGCTAGCTGATGATAGTGTGATTCACAATTAATTAAATTAAGAACAACATCGAAGGAAAACCGAATAAGTTGATCATCAGTGCCGTATACCATAGCAATTAACGTAAGAAATTCCACATCAGTTGAGTGTACTTGAGAATAATGATCGAATTCTAGCACGCGGATGTGGACTGTTGTGTTAAGACGTTGGTACTATCTTTTAGTGATTCTAACCGCCATAACATCGGTTCGAATTACACGCTCTTTAGTATCGTCGCAATAACATATCTAGCCAGAAGCACCTTCTCCGTAATCAAATCATAGTGGCTGCTCGTACACCTAATATTTATTAATTCATTGTATAATGCAATGCTATTACTATTTTACTATTTATTGGCCTGTAGGAACCCGGAAGTTCATGACCTCGCCGACTCGACTCCGCCATCGTTCCCTGTCCTGTGCAATCTCCTTCCACGATTGACCAGCCGATCCGATCTCCTCAAGGTCAAATCTTTCATTGTCCTCCCATCTCCGTCGCGGCCGTTCTGTCGGTCTCTTTCCCGTTGGTCTACCGTCAAGAATTCTACGTACGATCCTATCGTTGCCCATTCGCGTCACATGTTCGGCCCATCTTAATCTTCGTGACTTGATTACTCTCACTATTGTAGGTTTGCGGTATAGCTCTTCTAATTCGTGGTTGTGGAGTTTCCTCCATTGTCCTGCCTCTTCGTCATATAAATAGATACCCCTTAGAACTCTATTCTCGAATATGCTGAATTTGTTTTCTTCCCGTTTTGTGAGAGCCCATGTTTCGCATCCATATAGAACGATCGGCATGATTATGGTTCTATAGACACGGAGCTTTATGTTACGTGATAGCAGTTTGGATTTCAGCAGTTTACTGACTGCGTGCCAATTAGCGTTGCCGAAGTGTAGTCTTTTGTTAATTTCCTTTGACATTATGTTACTGGCCGTCAATATTATTCCCAGATATTTAAATTCTTTGACAATTTTAAATATCTTGCCCCTGATGTTTATGTGTGTTCTCTGAGGTCCACCTGCTCTCGCCGTAATCATGTATCAGCCGCTTGCATGATGATTTCACAGTTTTTATTTACAGTTTCTTTCATGCAAATTTGAATGAGGGCGGCATATTTTTTCTGGATTCCCAGCTCAACTACAATATAGTAGAGTCTTTGCTTTGCGACTGAGTCGTAGGCTTTTTTGAAGTCAGCGAACAGTTGGTGAATCGTCTCTCCGTATTAGCACTTCATTTCCAATAGTTGCCTTGTTGTCAACATTTGGTCGCTGGTTACAGGTTCCTACGGAATCCGCATTGGTAGTTTCCCAGTATTTGTTCTGCGTACGGTGTGATTCTCGCCCGTATGATATTTGTTAATATTTTGTATGTGGTTGGGAGCAATGATATTCCTCTGTAGTTTTCGCAGTCAGATCTGTCGCCTTTTTTGAAAATGGGGACGACTTTTGAGGTTTTCCATTCTTCCGGTGTGACTTCCTTATCCCATATTGTTTTGGTGAGTTGGTGGACGAGCGGTTGCCCCTCCTCTATGCTTCACAAGCTCTGCCGCTGTGTAGTCGACTCCGGGAGCCTTGTTGTTTTTCAATCGATTTACTGCGTCTACAACTTCGTTGAAGGAGGGCCCTGGGATCTGAGGCTCGACTGTATGTACGTCTGGTGCGTTTATTTGTGGTGGATTGATGCGCACGTTGGGCAGGTTTTCAAAGTACTGTTTCCATCTTGTCACGATTTTGTTTGTTTCTATGACCAGACAGCCGTTTGCGTCTCGAATTATTTTGGCTCCCCTCGGTGGCCATTTCTAATTGAATTTATGCTGGAATACATACCTCTGATGTTCTTTGCTCTGGCATTTTCTAGGATGTTTTCGATCCGAGTCTTCTCCCATTCGGTTTTTTTTGCGTTGAAGAGTCTCATTGTCTCTTTCCGAATTGTCGCGTATATTTCTTCGTTGACTTCATCATATCTTTCTAAGTGGATCACTCTGAGGCGTTTACGTTCTTCGATCTTGGCCCTGCACTAATCGTCAAACCAAAGTTTGGGCTTAATTGTTTCCTTAAATCCTAAAACCTTTTGGGCTGTTTGTTTGATTGTGTCTCTGATCGATGCCCATTTAGTGTCCACAGTATTGAACACACACACTCCCATTCCCTAGGATGCTAAATCTAATCGTTAGATCGTCTTGATATGCAGCCCTTTCACGCAAGTCTTTCAGTTTTCCAATATCGAGCTTTTTGCTCGTCTCCTGTGACTGCCTAAGTGGGTTTGAGCGAGCCGACTCCTGATTTTGCCTATCACTAGAAGATAATCGGAGTCGCAATCTGCTCCTCTATATGATCTTACGTCAAGGATATTCGAGTGGTTTCTTTTGTCTAGGCGGAAGTGGTATATTTGGTGACGCGTTACGGCGTCGGGTGATATCCATGTTTTTTTTTTTTTTTTTTTGGTTTCGGATGGAAGGTGGAAATCTTCAAAAGATACCTCTTGACCGATCCAGAGGCATGCCGGGTTTTTACCGACTAAAACCACCTCCCGCCAGGCTCATATTCCTGTTGATCCCCGCGGAACTTTCTTTTAGATATTCCATCGCGGGGCGGGACGGAGTTTACCTGTTACTCCGCTCGTCGCGTCGCAACTGCTGCATCGTTTCACAGAGAATACCATTTGTTACGGACCATGCCTGTTTTGAACTAAGCATGTATTCTATTACTCCTCCCGGAGTAACTGTCCGTCTCATATGTCTCTCCAAAATCGGGTGATATCCATGTGGCTTTATGGATTTGCTCATCGTGCTTTTCACTACCAGATATTTTGATGCCGCGAACATGATAATTCGAATTCCATTATCATTTGAAACGTCGTGTAGGCTTTCTTTACCTATAGTTGGTTGGAAGATATCCTCCTTTCCAATTTTCGAGTTGAGGTGCCCGAGGAGGATTTTAATATCGAATGATGATACTTCCTTTAGGGTCTCGTAGAACGAGTCCTTCGTTTCTTCGTCGGTAGAGCGTGTACGTTTATAAATACATAATTGTACCATGGGTGCTGTATTTTTAGTATCCGCATTCGGTCATTAATAAATTTTACATATTTTACATGGGGCGTAATCTTCTTGCTTATGATACAGCCGGTTCCGAGGTCATGTGTATCGGTACATGCACACGCCAGTGTAAACCCATTGGTTTCGATTACTTGATGTGGGAGTCGGACTCCCTAAGCGCGACGATGTCCATTTTATATTGTTTCGTGTTTTCTACGACCTCCGTATCACGCCTGGTTTATATAACGTTTGAACATTCCACGTCCTGACACGTATATCCTGCTTTTTCCGTTTTTCTTACGTCTTCTTTTTGCCGAGTCGGTGTTTTCTTGACCCTTATGGTAGTGTCGGCTCATCACACCTACGCCTACGGGGTTTTCATGAGATTGATTTTTGTATATTGATTATTCATTTTTGTTCCCACGAGTCTTGGTGTTTCAAGTAATTTTGTTCCCACGTGTCTTGGTGTTTCAAGTAGTTCGCCATATCAGAGCCGCGCTTTGATATAGTAAGGGCTATTTACTGCTCTGATTCGACTCGGTGTCAGAGAGGAGCCGTTATAATACCACCGGTATACCCTTGGCTGCAAACCATCCAATGGGCGCGGTGACGCATAACACCCTGGATTAGGGGTGATATATCTTTGTGTGTTACTCCTCGCTAGCATGTCTGACATGAGTGGCCCTACTGGAAGCATATGCTTCCGTCAGCATAGCCTGAGTGATTCATCGCAGTTTAATACCCCGCACCACGTCAAGGTTTCTACCAATCGCGGGATAATGCAATGCTATAGTTAAAAAAAATTCCTTTATACACTTAAACATTATTGTAATCATGTTTAAAATTCTGTCAAACTGTAATTAATTCGATTTCACTGGCCTGGGCCCTATTTGTATAACTTAAATTAAATGAATTCATTATTATTTGATTGCAATATTTAGCTTGATAAACGTTTTGGTGCATCATTATTTTCGGTTGGGTAATGGACTGAAAAGTTATAGAATCTGAAATTAATTTGAGGATCTACTCTGTCCAGTTTGTAATACTACTAACTTATTTTTCCAAATACTGCTACAAAACTAATTATTACCGCATGCCAATGAAATCACTTCATTCTATAACATTTCAACCGCCTCATTCAAAAACTCTGTTAATCCGTCATTTCCGGGCATCGTACAAGAACCATTGATTCAGCCCTACCTTAATAAAAATCTCGATAGAAAAATGTAAACCAAAAGACGACTCATCTGCAAAACCTTCATAAAATTAAAATGTAAACTAAAAAAACCTTTTAACACTTCCCATAGAATTCTATTAGACAGTAATGACTGCTACCACTAAGAACGCAGCACTCACACGCACGTTCTCTAAACTAAGCCAAGAGGATTTTCCAGTCCGAACAATTTTCATTACGGAAGTTCATATCCGGTTCTGAAATTAGAAGAACATCGCACGAAAGCGATGGAATGAATTTCATTTAGAATCTTGTTGTTGTCATCATTCAGAGGTAACTGAAGGACCAGTTCATCCAGACGAGAAGTAAACTATCACTGACTACCATCTCACCAAGGAGCCTTGCGGGTTTTGGAGATTTTTGCGGTTGACTGGGAGTCCTGAACACAGGACTCAGTATTTAAGTTCTCACTTGAAGAATTTGCAATCCAATTTGGGTGTGTTTACTAGGATGAGGTGTACTGTTATGTGCCCCAAGAAACGGGCAACGTGCAAACACAGATGCAACGAGTTTGTCCTTTTGCATTGCTGATCTGACCAAAAATTATATTTCAATTTTAGTTCAACGTGTTGTGGGTGACCGTTGGCGTCGTTTTACAGTCAACACCCGAAGCATGTCATTTAGCTTCTATCCGTAAGGCAGAGTTATGCATTTGGTAGAGACTGCAGAGTCCTGTACTCCTGGTAATTTACACCTGCCCATGGTAGTTCTCAAACTTTATGGGATTATTTAACCAATAGACAGACATTGGTTCCGTGCACAATTTAGGATGGAGTGTAAAGATATAATCGTTATATCTTAGAAGTCCATAACTTTAAAATGTTTTAAGATGTATTGGGTGAAATGTCTCCGTGGGGAGGAGAATTAAAGAATAGAAGCGCAATAAGAGGATATAGTGTGAAGAATTTACAAAAACAAGATAAGGGTATGTGACAGATATTTATTTATCTTTCGTTTGGTATCACTTTGATTGCCCATAAAAAAGGAGTTTAGTCTGTGGCGATTCCCAAAGATTACGCATACACAACCATACTGAAGAACACGGCACCAACGGAGAATTGAGAAAATCTTTAGCGCCGAATACCAGAACATTGACGTGTAGCAATGACAGTTTATTAGAGAATTAAAAAATTCAACAAATCCCTTAATCACTAGGCGAGGTGTTGGAACAAATATGGTGGAGAATGAATTTCTAATATAAAGGCGGCAGCTTTCATACGCCTAAAGTGGATTATCGACTATGAAATACCTGCCGTTTATATGCGGGGCTAAAAACATCAGGTTTTCTAGATTAGAAGTTCCTAAAAGGTAAAAGCTTCGGAAAACGCAGAATAAACCGTTGTCAGTTATGATCCATTTGTTTTACACAAAGTAAAAGTCTGGTATTTGATGGTTTTTAAGTACTTAAAAGTTGTGCCCTTGTAACGATTGTTCGGACTTATTGGTATTGATAGTTCCATGTGTATTGTTGACATATAATATTCTAACGTCTTTTCTCCTATGTTGTATGCATATATGACATAAACTGTCATAAATTAAAGAAAACTCAATCATGATTCCAACAAATGAATTATGTTGAATGTGTTACGTCTCCAGCGCCGTGCTTCCTCTTTCGAGGGAAGAGCGTGGGGGTTATAATATCTTTTCTTTATTAAAATAATTATAGTTTTATTTTTATATTTTATTTGAACTCAGCTATCTCAAGCTGAGCTCTAATCTGAACTCTCTTTACAATATAAATTTTCCTGTTTTTGTAGAACATTTTGTTCCAACTAACTGTGTCGTATAAAATGAACAAAACAATCCAGAAGTCTCTGTTTAAAATTTTGAATAAACTTTGAACGAAAATCAAAGTGCTATGTTTTGAAATGAAAAATGTGCTTGTTATGAAAAGGGGCACGTTTTTAAATGTGCTGTAAGTGACTGGATATAGAATACTGTGTCTGTTTATTTATGAATTCTATTAAATGAGAATGTAAGATATGTGAGGATGTAGTTTTAAAGGTTGTGTTAGAAAGGACATGAGATTAGTGTTAAAGCGAATAAGGGTAGTATTCTGGAATACAACATCCCAACCTTCTTCGAGAAAGAAAATTATCCTTGAAGAGAATAATTTTCTGTTAACTATTGCTTAGAATAGGATTAATTACAGACTTGGATTTTCGTTCAATTACAATGGCGTTCAAAGTTAATCTTATTTCAAAAGTTACAAAAATCCAAAAGTTCTTAATTCTAGAAAAATAGGTTACAATAATCCAAAAGTTTACTTATAGTCTACTTACATTATATTTTAACTAACTTTAAATATTTCCCACTAACTTAATATTTCCACTTGGAACCTTTTCTTTTATTATCCAAAATATTTTTGTTTTCTATATATATGATTAATATTACTTCTCAAAATTCTCTTTTTCGTTCGAATTTCCAATATATTATACCCCAAAATATATTTTAACTCTAAAATCTTTCTTCCCCTTTTTTAACTTTTTTTTTTTCTTTCGTTTCCGTCATTTCTTACAATTGTTTTATATATTGAATAAAAACAAATGCCATTTGTTAAGTGTCTATCTTTTCCTTAAATTTATGGAAAATTTTCCAAAACTTTTTTGGCCTATTATTATGATGACTGCATAGAAATGCATAATACCAAAAATTTTCTTAAGAAATGATGTCAGTTGTCCTAAATGACTGTGTACCTTTTTATTTTTTCTTATTTTGTGTTCGAATACATGTTTATTGTTGTAAAAATTAATTTGTAAATTATTTATATGGTTTTTCTTTTCAATAGCTATTTTAATTGAATTATTATTTTCAATTTTCATTACTTCGTGTTGGTGTTCAGTATCGTTATTTAAAATGTTTAGTGTTTTCGGCTCAATGTCATCATTTTCTATAGCTTTAACTTCTGTCGGAACGTTTACCTTTTCAGTCTTACTCCCTGCTGATGGATCGTTTAGTTTCTCAGTCTCATTTACTGATTCGTGTAGTTCTTCAGACTTATTTGCTGTTAGAACATCTTGGTTCCCAGTCTTATTTGCTGTTTGAACTATTTCTTCAGTTATATCTGCTGTAGAAACCTTCAATCCTTCAGTCTTTGCTGCTGAAACATGGTGTTCTTCAGTGTTAGCTGCTGAACTGACTTGGGTTTCGATTTTTATTGCACCTTTTGGATCTTCAGTCTTTACCACTGCTGAATTTTCAGTCTTTGTTGCTGAAGTGTCGGGGTTGTCTATAGGGATAGCCGAAATGTGAGGGATTTTTGTTCGTGTATTTTCTGCAAGTTCTGAATTTTCAGTCTTTAATATTGTTGAGTTTTCAGTCTTGGTTGCTGAAATGTCTGTGTTGTCAAAAGGGATATCCGAAATATTAGGGATTTCAGTCTTTAATACTGCTGAAAGTTTCGAATTTTCAGTCTGTGTTGCTGAATTATTTTCCAAAATTGTAGTATGAATCGGAATATTTATATTAGTGCTTGTTTTCTCTTCGTTTATCTGTATCGCTTTAGTTATTTGGTTAGGAGCTTCATTAAAATTGGCGATATCTATTGCCAAAGATCTAATGTTATAAATAGAAAAATTTTGTCTGTCTTCCATAAAATTGGGTTGGCGTCATGCCTCGTTTTCCGACTCTTGCACCCGAGAAAAGTGAACATTTTGCCTATCGTTTTGTCTATTGGTGATTCTAGGATTTTCACTAAAACGATTTTCGGAATGGATTACGCGTTGTTGTACCTTGTTGGTAATTTGTTAAGGACGGTCCATTCCTAGATATCTTGTATCTACACTCGTTCTCTGTGTGATTATTCCGTCCACAGAAATTGCAAGTAATTTTAAATTCTCTTTTTATTGGTTGTCTATTCGGAAAATTGTTGGACTGCATGTTCCGATAACATGTGTCTTGAGAATGATCTGGCTTACCGCAGGTTTGGCAGACTCTACGATTAAATCTAGGATTTTCATTATATTGATATGACCTGGGAGAGTTGTCCATTCGAGCAGCATGTGATACTACATGTGCAATCGACTGTTTTAAACTACTTCCCCCATGGACTTTGGCTAAGATTTTCAGTTGTTCATTCTTGAGACCATCCTCAAATATTTGCACGGCCAATTTTGAGTTTTCTTCTATCAAGAATTCTCTAACCACCGCGTCTGCTGTTATTTCACACGTAGCAGAGTTCAGCGTCCTCAGAGCATTCGCAACTCTATCTCCGTATTCCCGAACGGTTTCTCTGAAATTTTGTTTCCGGGATATCAACTCATTGTGTGCCGTTGACCGAGATTGCTCCTCTTTATATTCTGATTCAAGTTTATCCTTTAAACCCTCCCATTTAGCGATTGTGCTATACCTAATCAGATCATAGGCAGGACCCTCTAATTTATTTTTGACTAGCTCCAAAAATGTTTCATATATCTCCGGGTCTGCCCTTTTTATAGATCTAAATAAAACGTCTCCTGCGGAAATAAATTTATCTAGGTCGCAGGGTTTCCCGTCAAAGGTAGGGACGATTCTGAAAACATCAGAAATTCCGACAGAAAGAGCCATTTCAGGGGGTTTATTGTGTATCTGTAGAGAGTGGATTCGTTCTTCCCCCTGCCTAGCCGCCTGTCTCGTGTAATAAGGACTCGTAATATTGAAAACTTTGAAATCAATGTATGGTTAAAATCACTTCTTAAAAATACGGTATATAAAAATGGCCTTTCTTTTAGTTATTCAATATATATGGAAATGAAAGTTAATTTGGTCCCAAAGCTGTAAAGAAAGAAAATTCGACGAAAAAGGAAAAAACGGAAATGTCGTCGAAATACTGAAAAGAGAATATTCGAAGTAATTTTTTTTGTAAAAAGGAAATGTTAAAAGTTCCAAGGTGAAAATATTCCTACGGAAAAATGAAGAGAGAAAAATTGATATTTTGCTAACGATTCTTACTACTAATATATGTGGGCTAACTGTTGATTGATGTTTTGTTCTTTTCGAGATTACCACTTCCTGGATTCCAATGGTGTAGTTTCTTCTTAAAATTTTTTTTCTTGAGTTATTGTCTTCTTTTTATATTATTTCCGCTTTTTATATTATTACTGCCAGGCAGACTTCACGCCCTATAGTTGTGTGTTATCCTGGTCTTTTTTTTCCTTTTTTTTCGTCGTTTTATGTCTTATTATATTTTTTTTTCAAATCTCTGAGGTTAATTTGGATTTCCTCAGCAGTTGCGTTGACTTCGTACAAGGAACTTTCATCAATAGTTACACTCGATACATCGAATGTTCCGCCATCCAAGTCGAAAATGAGGACATTCCTTCCCTCTTTAGGCCGCCAGTCGCCGTTAATCACACTAATCTTCCTCTGGGATCGAGTCCTCCTTCGTGGATCGGTCTTCCTTGGAGGATTGAGTCGTCCTTCGGGGAGTCCACCAGTCTTCGTGGATCGGTCTTCCTTCGAGGATTGAGTCGTCCTTCGGGGATTGGTCTTCCTTCGAGGATTAAGTCGTCCTTCGGGGATTGGTCTTCCTTCGGGGAGTGAGTCTTCCTTTGGGAAGCCCACCAGTCTTCGAGGATCCTCTGTCGTCCTTCGGGGATCCCACCGCTGCAACCAGTGTTACGTCTCCAGCGCCGTGCTTCCTCTTTCGAGGGAAGAGCGTGGGGGTTATAATATCTTTTCTTTATTAAAATAATTATAGTTTTATTTTTATATTTTATTTGAACTCAGCTATCTCAAGCTGAGCTCTAATCTGAACTCTCTTTACAATATAAATTTTCCTGTTTTTGTAGAACATTTTGTTCCAACTAACTGTGTCGTATAAAATGAACAAAACAATCCAGAAGTCTCTGTTTAAAATTTTGAATAAACTTTGAACGAAAATCAAAGTGCTATGTTTTGAAATGAAAAATGTGCTTGTTATGAAAAGGGGCATGTTTTTAAATGTGCTGTAAGTGACTGGATATAGAATATTGTGTCTGTTTATTTATGAATTGTATTAAATGAGAATGTAAGATATGTGAGGATGTAGTTTTAAAGGTTGTGTTAGAAAGGACATGAGATTAGTGTTAAAGCGAATAAGGGTAGTATTCTGGAATGCAACACATGCATATATGAGATTAACGGCCATACATTGAAGTTTTAATCACTTTAAACCAAAAGAATTCTTTCGGTGTACATCGCGTTTAAATAAATAGACGACGATACACCGAAGAAATGTGGTAAAAAAAAATGAGACGAGGGCATCAGTAAAGTCTTAGAAGAGTGATGCCCTTGTATAAATATACGAATAGACATTGGGAAAGGTGCTAATGGGTTGGTGGAAGAAACAAATCCCTTGCTTGCATTTGTATATGCAGGGAAATTCGTTTCTGGGAAACGGATTCTATATTTGCATTGTTTATGCTTTTGAATTCAATCCGGCGGCTATGCGCGAAGTCAATGCTTGTTTGGAGATTCAAACAAAGAAGCAATTCTGGGTAAAGTGCTTGCAGCTGTATCGATAGTTGCAAGTCATTGCAAGGCAGATTAGATGGTTATACAATGACGGTTTGTATATACCATCTGTGTCAATGGAACGTGGTATCTATGGCGACGCAAGTGTCGAACGCTACTGTGAAAATCTACACTAATCGGAAATTCGGTTTTTGGCCGCTTATGCAAAGACGCATTGATACATGTATGAATGCCCTTGTAGAAAAAATTCTTTTTACGAATTTTAGGTAATGCTTGTATGCATTAATTGTCTTTGGAAAAGGAAATATTTTCAGGTGCCCATGCGATTGTATTGGCGGGGGACAATGGGAGTGGGGTTGCGGATATGGGGGGTCGTGGGGTGTGGCGGAACTGCCACAACATCACCGTGAATCGGTTGATGGGCGCGAGTATTGTTTAAAAGTGCCGAAAAAAATAGAAACAAAAACTAAGAGTGTGCCGCCGCGAATCCTTTTTTTGTAATTTAATAATAAATAAAGGCATTTCGCCAGATTAAAAAAAAAGTGACTTTTATTCCCAAGCAGCGTTCGGCGGAACACCTGCATCGATGAATAAAAATCCGCGAAAGTACCATTAAAAACGAAATCACAGCCTGTAGGAACAAGTGTCGGAACATCGACCTCTCCTCTCTTGACAAAGCAAACAAACCGCTCTGAAAAATTTCAAAAATTATGAAAAAGAGAGGGTCAAGAATTCCACCGTTTAAAGTTAACGACAAGTTGTTTATTTCTTCATTGGAGAAATCGAACCTTCTTGCAAACACGTTCAGTTGAAACCACTCCATATCTATGCATCTAAGCGACGCGAACACTGAGGCTGAAGTTGCTAACACTATTAATGAACTTTCTCAATCACCAGCTGAAAGTACTTACGCAACTAATATTAGCAAAGTTAAAGAATTGATAAAAAAATCCAAATCAGAACATTAACAACAAATTAATTAAAGCACTTCCACCTGCTGCAAGTAACTATTTAACGTTTATTTTTAACTGTTTTTCGGACTGTTGGAAAACAGCATAAGTAATTCCTATCGCGAAACACGGCAAACCGAAGAATAACCCTGATTGTTAAATACCTATTAGTCTACTGACCTGTCTGAGTAAGCTCTTAGAAAAAATTATTAAGGAAAAAATTGATCGTTTCGTGGAAGCTAATAATATCCTACCTAACTTTCAGTTCGGTTTCCGTAGCGGTCACAGCACAATCCACCAAGTCTTGCCCATTAAAAACGACATAGCTAGTAAATTCATCGACAAGGAGTCAACGGGACTGGTTCTTCTAGACATCGAAAAAGCCTTTGAGAGGGTATGGCACGATGCCTTGATTTATAAGCTACTAAAACTTAAGCTGCCAATACCGCTCATCAAAATTATCCAGAGCTTTCTTCGTTCGAGAAAATATGTTGTGAGTATAGGAACCGACAAATCCTCTACTAACCAAATCCATTATGATGAACCCCACGGCTCGGTCCTCGGATCCATATTAATCACGATGTTTATCTCAGATTTACACATGCCTAGGTGAAAACATTCAAGTAGATATGTTCGCCCATGATACGGCCATTTTTTCTTCGGGTGCCTTATTCACTAACGTATACAACTCTTTGCAAGCAGCTCTTGATAAACTTGCAGTTTATTTAATGAAATGGAATATAAAAATATATGGTAATAAAACACAAGCTGTCTGGTTTTCGAAATATTAGTGTTTTCGTACGACTTGCACTCGAGAGAAAAGAAAAAATGTTAATTTTGTTGTATTTCAAACCTTTATTTTATTAGAACAAAATTTCACCTCCTTTATACATTTTGTAAAAGCAATCAACTGTCCCTTTGTTGAAACAGTAATTAACGTTCTTCAAAAAAAAAAACAGCAATTTTTCCGCAACCAAAAATGTAACCAATCAAAACAGAAAAAAACTGCTGATTTCTCCCCAAACAGCATTCCTCTGTTGCTCTCCTTTTGTCAGACCACAGTTCTCCGCCATCAACGGGGCCTGCGATCAGCCAGCTGAATTCTTCTCATAGCTTTGTAGCGTTCTACGAACGCACAATTCTGCGCAGGTAAGGTTCCTAGCTTCAAGGAACTTACCTGAGAACGCTGCACGCGCCCACAAACGCGTGTCTTAAAGCCCCACCATAGGGCCTGCAAATTATAGCCAACGTTGAGCCGACACCAAAGAGCAAGGAACGAAACGTCCCAAAGCTTTTGATGCCAAGCACAACATTTTGCGATTCATCATGCCTGAAACAAAGGTATAAACATCCATGCACCCTATTCCTAAAAGCAATTCCCAAAAATGCCATATCTTCTGCCTGCGCCCAGGAACATCTCATCGAACCGGCAATTCCGAATATCGATACAAAAGAATTGCTATCACCAAAGTCTGAGCCGATCAACGGATGCACGTGCGGGTAATCTAAAGCAAGGACCACCCAAATCCGTTGAACAACAGAAGGCAGCCACGACCTATCGCAATCGCAAATATCTTAACGAGATATCCGAATATTTATGAGGAGTTAAGCCAACAAAGGCAATACTCCGGTCCCACGGCCACGCTAGAATTTCACACCATTAGAAAGATCTAATGGATTTCGATTTCGGGTACCAAGTCAAATAAGACCCACGGACTGTACGTCCAAACAATCGCCAAATATCTCCGGTCTGGACGCCAGATGTTCTGTGGAAACAGAAGGCCGCGGAGATGAAATTCTATCACCAATGATAATGATGTATGCAAGGAAATTACAAAATATCCTGGGGATGTGTTAACATGCTGCTAACAGAGACATTGACGATTCTGTTAGTGGACAGAATGGGAAATTGTCTCTGGGGAAGATACAGATACGATCTATATCAAGATACTAGTTGGTATTGCAGAGGACAGTCGAATGGTGATCGTCAACGCGACGAGAAGCCGAAAGTGAACCTTAGCGGCCATACCTAGTGTGCGAAACTTGACTGACCAGCAATAGGAGACTTGTAGAATATCGAAGGTGATAATAAGCCGAAAGTCGACCGAGAAACCCTCAACGAGGAGGTATTTTCGTACAAGTTATTTTTCCAATAAAATCGCGACGAGTGTGTGTGTCGATAGTGCTGCGCGATCGCATACGTGACGAATTGTAAACTCGAAATTAAAAACTACATGTGTAAATATACGTACTTTATAGAATCTAAACCGAGGACTAACTTGATCGATGACTATAGTGTAAAAGAAACTTAATAACGACAATACAATATAAAATCAAAAGGAGAATTCCTGCGTTATGTTTAACATTGCTTCCGCTCTGTGGTGTCCCTTGCTTTCCTGGGGTGTGTGAAAAGTGTTCGGCGATACGGCGAATTAGAACGAAACAATTTCACTAGAACAAATCCGCTAAACTTCCGCTAAAGCTTCAGAGAGCACTTCGAATGCATTCAGTGGCATGACCGAGTTTCGACTACAACTCCCAGTAGTATACTCTGGGGCGCTGTAAGTTATATTTTGCTGAGTCATTTGAATTTGTTTTTCTGAAGTCTGCGATTGTTCAGATCGCAAAATTGTTCGTTGGTTTTATGTATGTTGCGGAACTGCAACATCTTTCCGGGCTGACGACGATGCACCAGTAGTTGTCCTTCCCTTTGGTGCTGTCAAAGAGGGCTGCCAGCGCCGTGGTTTAGTCGCGATTAGTACGGATGTACTTGCGATTGACACAATTTCCTTTCGGTG